>BSBK01000015.1:0-597500 GCA_027943335.1 Chamaecyparis obtusa | reverse complement strand
CAATTTTGTAATAGCAGATATTTCTCAATTTTCAGCGATTTATATTACTCCAAAGTGCCGCTATTAATAACTGTGGGCAAATAATACTAAGGTCATGGGCTTGTTCATGATAGATAACTCAATCCATTACATTGATATATTCCTTGGATGGAGAAGACCTATAGTTAGCCGAGATTTTTTTTTTGGGGAGATTATTAGGTCCACTTTTGAGCTTTTGGTAGTTGGAATAATATTTCAATGTGCCAAGAGACTCCATGGCATTTGTGTGTGTGTTTAATATAAATTTCATAAGCTATGGATTTAAATATTTTGGTTCAACATGAAATGTATTTTAAGCCCGAAACTATTAATCCTAGATTCCATCGTTTATTATTTTGTAGTCCCCGAATTGTATTTAGGTCACATTAATTCAGACGTATCATTGCATTAACTTCCTAAGGTTTTGATTAAATGATTGGAGCCGTCTATTGAGTTTTTCCCATCAAGTATTTTATCTCACAATTAGTATTTGGCGCAAACATATCCCGACAAATATTTTTTTGGAAAATAAAGACTCGAGAGACTATATTCAAATATCTAGAAATATCATTATCGGGTTGATAAAGTATTACAATTCTTCTAATGATCAGTGCTGGAGACTATTGCAGTTTGTGTAGAGAGGTGCCTCGACCTGTAATCATTAGTAGCCCATGATCAACATTGTGAGATCGGTGGTTCTTGTTGCCATGCACCATTTCATATAACACTGTGAGTTCATTCCAATGGTCAATTTCTTATCTAATCAGTGGGTGACCAGTAGATTAGACCATCCATCTCACTCTTAGCAGCTTCGTGCACAGAAGAGACTTTTTTTATCTCAGATTTTGGCATTCGTATTCATTCTAATATGCCCTCATAATATATTGGTCTGGCCCTTATTCATTTGTTTACGGCCTCGATTGTCTCTTGGACGAGTCCACATCACTCCTTGGGCGCAGTCTACATTGGTGGAGGTCATTGTGGCAAAGGAGATTCAACTTGTATTGATCGCAGTTTGACATTCTTTGTGACTAGATAGTTTAAACTAAGATGTGTGGAAGTGCACTTCATTAGCGGGCTGTTAGTATTAGTGGCTTCATTAACATTGGTGGTCACTATGGCTTTTGATTTTATTGTGCATCAATTCATGGTGTTTGGTTCAAATATAATTATCATTCATAACTAGTGAAGGCACCATTGATCTATGTTGGCTCTGCTAGTATTATCTCTCTAGCGAGGCAATGTCAAGCTTGAGTTCTCAGTGAGTGGTTGCATATACGAAGATAAACTATAGCAGGTGTGGCATGGTCACATACCTGGCATGGTTGTTCCTGGAGATCAAAAGCCTTATACTTTGTTAGGTGATGCAAATTCTCTATATTAAAGGTTCTGAAGTTTAGGTCTGAGAAAATCTATAGAAATGGATCGATGAATAGTTATAATGGCTTGTCTTCTAGCCATCAATATAGACTTGGGATCCACACATGTCTAGAGGATCTAATTATATATGGAGATCTTGAAATTCCATGGATTCAATCTCAGTGTGGATTTCTTCTGTTGACTATGACCATCTCATTGGTCCTTCGAGTGAATCAACAGTCGGTGCAATGAGATGGAAATAATGTGTACTAGAAGTATTAATATTCCTACCAATGATATCACCTAAGGATTGTACATCATTGTTACCATTGGCTATCAATAGGACAAAAGTATGTAAGAGATAGGCAACCACCTCGATAATGACAAGAACCATTAGGAATATTGGCTTATTATTAGAAAGATTCAGACATTTGATTTGGCCGAATCATTATCTTGGTTGCCTCTCTTGTTCATATGGAATAGAGTAAGAGAGAGAGGGAACTCACATTTGGGGGAGATGATGCTTAAGACTTCTTGGTCAAATCTAGAATTGTCAAGGAAAATTCTCTACTCTCTAATCTTTCGAAAGATTGGCCCCAATTTAAATTGAAGGCTCTATTACTAAAGGGGTTTGAGTATCGCCTGGAGGGCATTATCCTATGATAATAAGAGATAAGTATTTTATACCCTTGAATAAAGTTCACAAATTTTGAGTCATTAATTCATACTATTAGAATAACTCATGTTAGGCCAATTTTCTGTCATAGCAAAAATCTTGTGAAATTGGCCTCTCCCCTGCAAGTGTTTGTGTCCTACCTTGTGCTCTTTGTTGTGTCACCGTGCTCCTGTCAATACTACATTTCCTAAGTCACCAAACCCAAAAAGTTATTCAAATTCTAAGTCTGCTGGAAATATTGTCAAAATCTGCCACAGTGTCGAAAACCCACAATGTTTTCAAAAATCCATGATGTTTTCCGATCTTTGACCGATAACCTACATTGTTTTTGACCCTTTGTCTTCCAACTTTGTGCACTTATCTGTTGACGTTTCGAAACTTTGTATGTTTTCAATCCCTCTTTCACCGAAAACATTGTGTGTTTTCGACCTCCGCACTAGTTCCCTATTTGCTGGTGTTCCCTCAACTGCACAAGTTCAACATGGGTGGTGGGTCCAGGCTCTTCCAGATTGGCTGTCACATGGCTGCATGTCAGACTTTTCTGACATGCGATCATGCAACCTCTTGCCACCTAGCCATGCGGGTCCCAGTTTATTCAGCTACTTGGCAGTTTTCTTTGCTTTAGTGCGTAGGTGCGACGAATGGTGGAGCCCAGTCCTTCAAAGTTTCTTGTCACTGATTTTCCATGTCTCCGGGTGGTTACATCTTCTATCCAGCGACCTGGCGACTGTGTAGTCGGCGTAATCATTTCATGCCTAGTGGTTAGCCCTTAACATCTAGCGACATGGCTGACGGTTAGTCGCGTAGTCGCTAAGTGCTTGGTTGTTTTGTCTCTTCTCATGCTTCCAGCAAGGTTTAAAGTTCAGACAGGATCGATGGTTGCCGCAGTTCATAGGGTGAAGATGCACGAGGTTTATTTCTCACACTTTTGCGACAACCGTCCGATCCTTTAAAAGGTAAAGCTCATGTCTGATTGGTCCATGTGGTGGTGACTTGTCAGACTTGTCAGTGAGGCCCGGTGTCAAAGATAAAAGATCTACGGTCGGCATGTGATCGCATGGAATATTCTCACCCCATGCGATCATGTGCCGACCATCTGATTGGGTGCCGATGGGTGTGTTCGTTGTGGGCCCGCTGTCAGTGGTGGTCGTGTGGCAGCTTTTGGTTGGCTGTTGCATGATTGCATAGCCATTCTTTGGTTATACGATCATGCGACTGGTTGACACATGTCCCTAGGGCCCGGTGGGAGGTGGTTTTGTGGCGTCCGCAGTGGTGACATGTTGAGTTTCTATTGGTCGACCGTGGATGTGCTCAGATGTGGGGTCGTTGTCAGAGGGGTCTATGACGAGGATAGATCTAATGGTTGGCGTAAGTTCTCATGTGATTTGTCAGGAGCCATGAGATCTTACGCCAGCCGTTCATTTTCAAAGGCTTATGGAAAGTGGGCCCTGTGCCAGTGACTGGGTGTGGATCAGCGAATGGTTTAGTGACATGTGGCTTCGAGCGGGCCCAGTTGGGGTCTAGTGTTTGGCAGACTGGATAAAAGGTGGCGGTGCCGATAAGATGTTGTTTTGTTGCACATTCGGGAGAAGATTTGGAGATTTTCTAGTTGGTCTGGCAATTCAGCGAACAGTGGTCATAGGATTGCTAGATTCTTTAGCAGAGGTAGGATGTTTTCTGCAAACTGGCAAAATGCTTTTGTCGCCAGTTCGCCAGATGACCTAAGTGGCATTTTCAACATGTGCAGTCATGTGTTCGCGGAGTCTAACCAGAGTTAAGTTTTTCATTCCGCGACTAAGAAACACTTTGTCACCATTTCGCTGAATGAAACCCGAGGTGCCTGGATGAGCTAGAATTGTGAAGCCCATGAGGGAAGATTGATCAGACGGCAGGGATATAAAGTTGATGAAGGTTTAAATGTGGGCCGTCGTTTCTCTGCAAGTGCCATAGATGTGGCCGTTGGTTTTCAAATTCAAATTTTCTAAGGGCTTGCAGTGACAAGAAGGACTGGTTTTAAATGTTTTAGCGGCCTGATTGGATTTGTTTGGTGTTGTGGTGTGGTCCAGCAGCTATGTGGCTTAATTGCAAAAGTTGATTTGGTACCTGGTGAAGGATAGTCTTGGCTCAAGGTGTATTTACAGTAAATTTTGTGACCGTTTCCAGCAGGTTGGGTGGTTGAGATCCTAACCCTAGCTGTCTGAAGCTTGTTGCATCCAATCTTGAGGATCCCAAGGTAGCTAATGGTATAAGTTGTAGAATTTTGGATTTTGCAAGGGTTCCAAAATCTTGTTGCTTTTGGTCCCTGGTTTTTTACTATAATATACTGATGGAGGTCTGATTTGGTGTCTTTTTCTCATCTTGGTGTTATTTTAATTGTATGTTGATTCTGGATTTGATAATGAAAACATCATTGAATCCCAATCTTGTATCTTGTGTATGTCTTCTTGCTTGTGTCTGAGCTCATATATGTTAATGTCACAAAGTGTGTTAATGTATGGTAAACAAAGAGTATTTTGAATTCATCTCTGAGTTTCTAACAAAGTTAGGATTAAAGCCTTTTAGGTGAATTTAGTGAGTTTGTAGCCAGGTATAGAATTTGATGTCCTTGTGCTTGAGGGAAAGGGGTAATAGGCAAAGAACTTACCCTAGGTTCCATTGTGTTTGACTTAAGGTATTTAGTAGAAGTATACAATTAGGTGACTCTTAGACCTGGGATAAGGCACTGGTCCTTTCTCTTGAAGTCATGGTTAACAACCACACAAACATAAACATTCATTTGATAAACCTTTTATAGACTTGTGTTGAGCATTGTGTGCATCATTTTGAGACTCCTTTGAAGAAGTGAGTCAAGGGTACACCCGCCTGAGCACTGAAGCTCAAAGTGAAGAAGGATCTTTTGATCCTTATCAGTTGGCCCTCTTCCTTGTGGACTTTGGAGTGGTGATAGAGTCAGGATTTTATTTACATTATCCACCAAAGTGTAAATCTGCAAGTTGAAGATCAAAGGGAATAATCCACAACCAACAACTCATATCTTGTATGCTTCTATCATTGGTATTTCTCTTCGAGATAGTTTAGTTTTATGAACTATTTGTAATCTCTCTGAAATGCTTTTAGGATGGATCAAGAAACATAAGAGATTGCATTCAAGGGAGAAAGAACTTGATGCTTGCAGTCATGGGACTGAGTTGATGACTCAAGAGGTTTCTTCAAAGAGGAAGAATTCAGATTTAGAGGGAGTCTAACATTTCATCTAAGGAAACCATGGACAAAAAGGTAAAAAGGTTGATGCATGTACTAGGAGCTTCAAATGGAAGCCACTTTATCAAAAAAATTTGGTGTTGCCAAGCCTAGGGATCAATCCACAGTTTATTACATTCACTCATGTTACTATGGAATCAGAGAAGTGCATTTGTGTATGGGGAACTACTCCTACGAATAATGTTGTGATCAAAATTTTTAATAGTGTGTAAATGATCATGTACCAGATGATGAGAGCCTCTTGGAGCAAGACATTTTCATGATTAAGACCATGTATGCTTCCGTAAAAGAGGGAACTACTGGAGGATCTACCAAATTAATCTTTGAGGACTTTTATCATAGTGATTCAGAGGGAATAGACCATGTCAAGATGGATTCTTTAGTGATCAGCAGTTGGAGGACTATGATTCATAGGATGGAGTTTCAGCATCAGTGATCCATTATTTTGTATCTTATAGAGATTCCTTATCATTATGTGAGAGACATGATGGATAGTAATGTGATTCAGCTAGAATATATCAGTTCAAGACATTAGACAATAGATATACTCACCAAGCCACTTGCCAGAGTGAATGTTGAATACTTCAAGAAAGGTCTTGGTATGATTGAATTGTAATTTGCATTGTAATCTTTACTGATATATATGTAAATTTATAAGATGTTTAATGTGTAAAATTCTTGTCATATGTGTTGATATATGACTTTATGGGCTCTACCACCTGTGTCCATCTCTAAAAGGTGACGATCTTTTGGAAATGAATACTTGTATTCAAACATTATAAGATGACGATCTTGTAATGTTGACATCAAGTTGACTTGATATCATTCATGGGTGTGCCATGATCTTTTATGGTAGACATTATGTGACGTAATGTCAGTACACATACCATAGCTATGATGTATAAGGAGAATATGAGATTCTCAAGCATATCATCCTTAAGTGTCACGAGTTATGTGATACTTATCATCACGTGTAATGTGGTGTTTGTCTTCACAAGATATGTGAAACTTCTTCTCACGAGTTATGTGGTATACTTAGTACCACAAGTTATGTGACACCTCACAAGCTATGTGATATACTTAGTGCCATGAGTTATGTGACACCTCACAAGTTATGTGATACTTATCATCATGTGTTATGTGATGCTTGTCTAAATGAGATATGTGAGACTTCTTATCACGAGAAATGTGATATATATGATTTTATCTTCCCTTGCTAAGAGGGAGTGTTGATGCATAGTAGCTTCGGTCAAATATAAGGATGATTGCTTTGATTATTTAAATATGAGTATGTATGTATGTATGTATGTATATCAGTTCACAATGTGAACTGACATACATACACACATATGCATTACTTGTGCTTATAAGAATAATCATTCTAAATGTTTTACCATCATCCTTGTATATGATCAAAATACTAGTCTATGTAAACAGATTCCTTTCATCTTCTCTTGCCATGTATCGAGAAATGAACATTGGCGGCTGCATTCTACAGATAAGGATCATGTACTGATCTGATACTATGCACAATAGTATAGTATGCAATGATTATAATGTAATGTTTATCACTTGTATTTGTTAAAGTTATTGGAAAGTGATGATCTTACAATAACTTGACCTTCTATTGTGATAAGACA
Organism: Chamaecyparis obtusa; assembly: GCA_027943335.1. NCBI lineage: Eukaryota > Viridiplantae > Streptophyta > Pinopsida > Cupressales > Cupressaceae > Chamaecyparis > Chamaecyparis obtusa. The sequence continues at coordinate 590,546 of BSBK01000015.1, read as the reverse complement.
TCTTGTGATGGCTAAAACAGATCATAATAGATAGAACTTGTGGATAGAATTGCCGATGGATAGAATCATGTAGTATATATTGATTACATCATGAGGATGATGCTTCTATTGCTTACATCTTAGGGTTGATGCTATCAGGTGTCATAAGTGTTGACATTGCATTGATTTATCCTCCCTAGCTAAGAGGGAGTGTTGATGGATTTAACATCGGTTAGATAAATAAAACTAACTATATGATTATTATGAGAAATGATTTATTACATATACATACATATATTAGTATATATAATAATTGATATTATTTATATATTAATATGCATATATATATATATATATAAAGTTAATCTATATTTATTCTTATAATAACTATATAGTTAATAAATTAGATTAATGAATAGACATATTCCATGAAAGAACATGTCTCTTCTTGTCTTCATCATATATGTATATAAAAGATCGATGCATTTAGAAAACACATACTTTTCAAAGCAATAAGATTACATTTGATATTGATCTCTGAAAAATCAACATAAGCAAACAAATGACTTGAAGATTATCTGCTCTAATGAAAAGCAAGCAACCTTGAAGGCATACTACAAATAAGAACAAGCATACATTATCAGTAATCAAATAAATCGATCAACTGAGACAAAAATCAAATCAGCATATTAAGGAAACTTATAACCCTTTAATTCTTGATTGGATTGTTGAATTGAGCAAGTGCCTATTTGGCGTAAATCAGTTGCAAGCACACAATTACAAATCAGAGACGACACCAGTGATTGCAAGTGAATAAAGCATATATTAGAAAGAGCATCAACCATATTGTTGCAAGTTATCATATCAGGATCAAACATAGCAGCTATATTGTTATTGTCAGAATATTATTACCTTATTAATGGTCAATTATGTTATTTATTAGATTAGACTTATGTCAGTCTGTTTAGTTAGAATGTTTCTATTTTGTTATTTTCATTTAGTCGAAAGTTTCTCTTAGAAAATTCGTCAATGTAATTGCTTATAAATAATACCTCATATCTCAATAATAATCACACAATTGCCTAGCTCAATTTGTTTCATACTATTAGAGCCGGAAAACAATTTTTTTTCGTACAATTTTTTGAAAGAAATGTTTCTAGTCCTTTGAAAAACAATTTTTTTCAGTAAAGGTTTGGTGCGTGGGTCTTTGTGGGAAATTCACAGGTATATTCCATTGAGGGTATATAGACTCGGCTGATGATTTTTTTGTTCTCGTTGGCATTAAGGCTTCAATTTCTGCACATATTAAGGGTTGTTGCGTGATGTTCTTGTTTCTTTCATGCCGTTTAGAGCTCAAATTTATTCCTGTGCTGTTTAAGAGTTTGCGTCTTATCAAAAATTTGTGACGGGATTTCTTTGTTTTTTAGTCGGCCTCTTCTTAAAAGCATGTGGCGGGATTTTTTTATGAGATTTATCTATCGTGGCCCATATTTTTGTGCGCACGAAGTTGATTTTTTTGCTTGCAACCTGCATTTTTTCCAAAAGTTCTTGAACCCGCTTTTTTTCTTGTGGCTTTTGTTTCCAACAAATGTGATTATATAAATCTTGATTTCTGATTTTTTTGTGGACGTGAATTTCAGCTTTGTTTATCTATGCAACCTCAAATTAGGACACAATGTCTGGTTTTTTATTGGCACAACCTCTGGGTTTTGCTCTTTTCGACCTAGATGATTCAAATATTTTGTCTATGGTTAGGGTTTACAAAACCCTTTGTTACAATCAGCCATACTTTGTTTTATAGGAGATTCCTTCTAGGTTTTCAGTGAAATTTTTTGGGTACTCTTCCAATTTTTTTGGTTGCCTTAAAATCTCTACATTGTTTTTTCTTTGAAAGCTGAGCTAGGGTTTTAGTTCTTGCCTTGGAATTCATGCTACAAAACTTGTTTCTAATTTCAGTGCCTTGGCTTTTGTGCCTTCACCAATTTTATCTTAGGGTACATGATGGTATCTCTGACAAATATAATGTTCAAAAGCAACCAAAAGTTCAGTGGAAAAAATTATAACACCTAGAAGCAATACATGTTGACTATCTTTGAGTATAGATGTCTTGATGCAATTGTTTTGAGCATGTCTACACATCCTACCATTGTTGGAAAAGATCATGACAAATGTGATGAGCGCAACATCCAAACTTATTGTTGTTGTAGTACTATACATTTTCCATGCAACTATGGATTGAGATAAGAAACATGATGTCTCTATTCTCAAAGGAAACATCTGGCTCTTTGTCATTTGAACTATTGCAAAAACATTCTTGCTCTCATTCTTGTCAAAGATGACACATTCATCAGCCTTCTCCATCAGCAATTTGTGACCTCTTTGGATTTTCTCTCATATACAAGTAAGAACTTGTGCATGATACCTAGGAAAAAATAAACATTCTCTATTTCTTTTTTCTCTCATCTCTTGGTGTAGATCAAACACTTTGGCACAACTAGAACTATTCCATTGTTCCCCATTTTAATCCTAGACGAGACATTTTTATCAATAAAAGAAAATAAATTTTCAATACCACTCATGCGGTTGTTGCAAGCATTGTCAAAATACCATAATTCAAGACCACTTTTCTCACAAATATTGCCCATGATAAATGATGTTGATTGATCACCTTCAACTATATTTTCATGAGCCATATTTGCACTTGCGTGGACTGATTAAACTTATTTTTCCAGAATTCCCTTGCATAATGACCAAACTTATACAATAATAGCATTCAACATTTCTCTTATCATACCTTTGATTAGAGTTTCTTTTCTTCTAGACTGCTCTGGAGGTTGACTTAGAGTTACTCCCTGATGGTTTTGTACTTTTCCTAAATTTTCACCTCCAAAACTTCTTTATCCAAAGTTCCCTCTACCAATTGAGCTCCATCCAGAACTGTTTCTACCTCTCCCTCTACCTCTTGAATTGGTTGGGGCTTTGAAAGCTTGATCTTGAGAAGAAGTTGTAGACCTATTTAAGCATTTTGCATGGGTTTGAAGAGAACCCATCAACTCATCAACTGTCAATGTAGGTTGTTTGCCTATTCAATGGCAATCACTATTGCATCAACTTAGAGGGAATATCTCTAAGGATTTTCTCCATAATCCTCTGATCTTCCATGGTTTCACAATTTATCCTCGACTAGGTTGTCAACTTAGAGACTTTTGAGTGAAAATGTAAAATGGACTCATTGTCCTTCATTTGGAGAACTTCAAAATCTCTTTAAAGCATTTAATGCAACAATAATTTGACTTTATCAATCCCTTTGAAATATTCTTGGAGGATTTTCCAAGCTTCCTTTTCATAGTTATCTACTACTATTATGAGAAAAATGGCCTTTGTCAAGGTTACTTCTATTAAATTAAGGGCTTTTGCATCTTTCCTCCTTGACTCCTTCAATTAGATTTTTTGGTTGTTTGTGAGGGCTGCAAATTAAGTGGAGTGAATCAATCTATGAACCCATTGACCATGAGTTCTTATGAATAATTTGCAATCATAGCGATCTTCATCTTCTTCTCCCAAACATCATAGTTTTGATGCTTAAATGATGGGGGCTTCTTACTATCTTCTCCAGTCATGTCTCAAACACAAGAAATCTTAAATACAAAGAAAAATAAAATGCCCAATTGACAAGAAATCTTAAATAGAATATTCTTACTATCTTCTAGCTTTGATACCAACTAATAGGATTTAACAAATAAAATCCCAAAATACCCAAAATGCACCACATAGAGCTATTGCTCGATTTTCCAAATTGTTGAAAATACACACAAAATAAAACCCAAAAAATAAACAAGCTAGAGACTGGCAATACTTCCTTCTATTAAAACATAAAAAACAACTTTTAAAAAGTAACTTTTAACTGATTATAATACTGGATACAAATTATCTGCAATGATATGCATCTGCACCCAATCATACAAAATCTAGAGCTGCTCATAACTCCTTCCTCTGCTCATTTGGAGCTTCACACTAACTTCTTTTTGAAGCTATATGTTTCTCACTACACACATCACTAACATGGATGTTGTTGCACATAATATTTCTTCTACTCAAAACTGCTGGTAAATAACATTCATTTTCCTTGGAGTTAAACTATCTATTGACATTCCTCTTACTTGTCTCTTTTTGTCCTTCAAAACTTCCCCCTCAAAATTTCCAAATTCATACTTAACCTACTTTCATTAAATTTTTTGACAAACTATTGGTTCATGTTAGGAGCAAGTAGGGGGATGAAGATCCCAAAAAATGACGTTGCTAATGACCCGACTACAACATTTTAATGAAGTTGCTAATGACCCGACTACAACATTTTCTTCAATTATGTGGTGGACTGCACACAATTTAGTCACATCCATTATGTGTTGAATAGTTAATTTTTAATCTTCCCCACTAAAAATAGATGAACTTTAAGAAAATCCATGGGCATATCATCATGTTGTGCCAAATTCAAGGGGTTGCCTTAAGTGAAAGAGATAAAAACTTGATTACTAACAAAGGAATCATGGGCATTTGGTTTCTTGGAATGAGAGAAGAAATTCTTTCAAATGTTAGTATAGAGTGTAGACTTCTTCAAGAAATAGTACATTTTTGTGTTCTTCCCTTTCTCCGAGGTAGAGATAGCTTTGAAAGGAACTAAACTTCCTCTTGTTTGCACTCTTCTCATAAGAAATAGTATGTTTTAGTGTTGCTCTTACCTTGTTCCTAGGTGGAACTAGTTGTAAATACTTGAAAGAAACCAACTTCCTCTTGTTTGCACTACTTTCTTCAAAACCAAAGATATAGAGTTCCCAGATATGCTAAAAATGCTTCAAGAAAGATAAAAGTTTTCTGATATATATATTAATATCAGAAAAAAAAAATGAAGGTTTTTCCAAACTATTTTAGTCCAAAGAATCCTATGCCAAAGACTAGTCAAATTAGATTCCACCCTTGAGAAATTTTTAGGATAACTCTCTTATTGGTTGACAAGCATGAAAACACTTCAAAGTTGTGGCCTACCTAGGATTAAAGAGAATCTCCAAAGAGGGCTGATTCCCATGTTATCACCTAAAACTAACCTATACTACTTACATTGCTAAGGAAAATTATAGAAGGATAAATTGAAATGAAACTATTTCCTAATATGGTGATGTACCAAACTAAAAATGAGACTTTAATACTTTTGCACTCAAATTGTTTCCATGAAAAAATTATTTCATCAACTCAGATTTTGATATGTTTCTACATCAATATTTTATAGAAAAGTTAAGATTCTCATTGTTTGTTAACAGAAATCAGATCTTTTTACAACCAAATACTAGTAAACCCACTGATATAACCTAAGGCCTATGTAAACTGTTAGGCCATTTTTTTGTCATGGAAAAATCCTTTGAAAATGGCCTCCTCCCTGCAAATGTTTCTTGGTTTATGCCCTGCCCTGTGTTCCTTGTGTTGCCGCCTTGCCTCAATCCAAACTGCATTTCCTAAATCATAAAGCCCAGAAGTTATTTGAGTTTCAAGGTCTGCGGGAAGCAATCTTTAAAATTTGCCACAGTGTTTTCAAAAGTCCATGATTTTTTCGGTCTGTGTGTTTTCGGCCTTCATAGTTTTTGACCCTGTGCTTCCTGCATTTGTGCGCTTATCCTTTGGCATCAAAAACTCTGTGTATTTTCGGTCTTCTGCTGTGCCAAAAATATTGTATGTTTTCAACCTCGCACTAGTTCCCTATTTGCTGGCGTTCCCTCAATTGTGCAAGTCCGACGTGGGTGGTGGGTCCAGGCTCTTCCTGATTGGCTATCGCATGGCCACATGTCAGAATTTTCTTACATGCAATCATGCGACCGCCTGCCACTTGTCCGTGTGGTCCTAGTTCTCAGTGATGTTCTTCTCAGCTGCTTGGCAGTTAGTCTTTCATTCGGTGACCTGGCGACTGTGTTGTCGCGTGATCTCCTCTTTCCTAGCAGTTAGCAGTTAACATCCAGCGACTCGGCGGGTGGTTAGTCGCAATGTCGCTGAATGCCTGGTGGTTGGTAAGTGGGCTCGATTCTTCAAGTGGCAGAGGAGAAGAGATCGACGGTCGATGTGTGATCGCAAGGAATATTCTTTCCCCTTGTGGTCATGCACCTGTCGTTGATTCTATTTGTAGAGCGCGGTGGTCCCAATGTCAGACGATAGGCGAAGATGTGTTCTGATTGGCTGTCGCATGGCCGCATGTCAGACTTTTCTGACATGCGATCATGTGACTGCCTGCCACCTGTCCATGTGGTCCCAGCTTCTCAGTGGTGTTCGGTTGCCTGGTGGTTGGTCTCCTTTTGCTGACCTGGCGACTTGCGGTCTTCTCTCAATCGCTGAATCCTAGCGGTTATGTCCCCACCATCTGGCGACCTGGTGGGCAGTTAAGTTTTCCATAGTCGCAATGTCGCTAGATGGTGGGCCCAGTATTTCTTAAGTGGAATAACATGCAGATAAGATCTACGATGGCCGCATGATCGTGAGGAATATTCCTCCCCTTTGCGATCATGCGACCACCGTCCGATCTTCCCAAAGGTGTAAAGCTTTTCTGGGCGGTGGGTCCATTTGCCAGGGTGTGCTGAGGTGCGTGATTTTCATTGGCCGGTAGGTGTTGAGGTGGATACACGAGGTGGGCCTGATACTTAGGGGCAGGCAGCGGTTGCAGTGTTGGCGGGTTGTCGCATGATCGCGTAGCCTGTCTCCGTGCTATGCGATCATGCGACCACTATTGAGATCTCATAGTTGTAGAGTTAGCCCGAGGTGCCTGGATGAGTTAGAGTTGTGAAGCCCGGGAAAGATAAAGATCTAACGGTAGGGATATAAAGTTGATCCCCATTTGAATCATGACTGCTGATGAGCTGGGTGCCAAAGTTGTAGCCAATTGATTTTGAATTCAAATCTTCTGAGGGTTTGCAAGGACAAGAAGGACTGGTTTTAAATGTTTTAGCGGCCTGATTGGATTTGGTTGGTGTTGCGGTGTGGTCCAGCGGCTATGTGGCTTAATTGTAGAAGTTGATTTGGTACCTGGTGAAGGACTTTCTTGGCTCAAGGTATTTGCAGTAAATTTTGTGACCATTTCCTGCAAGTTGGGTGGTTGAGACCCTAGCCCTAGCTGTCTGTAGCTTGTTGCATTCTCTCTGAGAATTTCAAGGCAGCTAGTGGTATAAGTTAGAGAATTTTGAATTTTGCAGGGGTTCCAAAATCTTGTTGCTTTTGGTCCCTGGTTTTTGACTGTAATATACTGATGGAGGTCTGATTTGGTGTCTTTTTCTCATCTTGGTGTTATTTTAATTGTATGCTAATTCTGGATTTGTTAATAAAAACATCATTGAATCCCAATCTTGTATCTTGTGTATGTCTTCTTGCTTGTCTATGAGCTCATATATGTTAATGTCAAAAAGTGTGTTAATGTATGGTAAACAAAGAGTATTTTAAATTCATCTCTGAGTTTCTGACAAAGTTAGGATTAAAGCCTTTTAGGTGAATTCAGTGAGTTTGCAGCCAGGTATAGAATTTGATGTCCTTGTGCTTGAGAGAAAGGGGTAATAGGCAAAGCACTTACCCTGGGTTCCATTGTGTTTGACTTAAGGTATTTAGTAGAGGTATATAGTTGGGTGACTCTTAGCCCTGGGATAAGGCACTAGTCTTTTCTCTTGAAGTTTCATAGTTAACAACCACACAAACATAAACATTTATTTGATAAACCTTTTATAGACTTGTGTTGAGCATTGTATACATCATTTTGAGACTCCTTTGAAGAAGTGAGTCAAGGGTACACCCACCTAAGCACTAAAGCTCAAAGTGAAGAAGGATCCTTTGATCCTTGTCAGTTGGCCCTCTTCCTTGTGGACTTTGGATTGTTGATAGAGTCAAGATTTTATTTACATTATCCACCAAAGTGTAAATCTACAAGTTGAAGATCAAAGGGAATAATCCACAACCAACATAAACTATGTCCATTTCTGTATGAAGATGTTTGAGAATCAGACATAATTTAAAGATTTCAAAAAAAAATAATTGGAATTGACTATGTGGATTTTTTGCATCCAACGTTTCAGATCATACTCTATGATCTATCATCAAAAAATGAAAACAAGAGAAAAAAACAAATCCAAACAAAAATTTAAACAGTCATTCATAATGATACACAACAAAATAGATTTTAGAAGGTGTTGATGTGATTTTTGTACCACTACATAACATATAGCAATTGAATACTTGATATAGCATACCAAACACTCAACCCTCTCTTGAAAAGTATACAAGGATACTCCAAGGTTCCTTACACCTGTGGATACTAACTCAGTTATAGAAATGTGATTTGCTGATAATCACTTCGGCAAGCTTACGTTGTTCATTCAGGGATGTTAAACTCTTGCTATGATGATGATGAGATAACTTTCTTCTTTTATATCATTTCCAACTTCGCTCATCAAACTAATTTATATCACTTCTAGGTTTGCTCTTCAAACATTCGAACTTCAACTTCTCAACTTCAACTACTGAACTACTGATTACTTCTACTACTACTACTGAATAGAAAGATTGGCAAATGGATGAGAATCAAACTAAATGAAAGCTTGCCAGCGGCACTACTTCCATCAGTTCAATGATTCTAAGGGATATTCTTAGGATTTTCACACTAACACCTATCTTCCAACCCAACTTGAAGTACAAGCGGAAAGATGAAATGCAAGTAGAACTTGGGAGCAATTGGACTAGATTACCACACAAGGCTTCCTAACAAGCCGCTAGGATGCTAGTGGCCTAGTATATAGATCCTCATCAAACATTCACCAATATCACCATTGCAACTAACCATTTACTTCTATTCTACCAACATGAAATGAAATTCTACTTTAATTTGAGAGATGAGAAGAACCATGCAAATACACCAAAATGATCATGTATATCCACCATGCAAGGCACAACAATGAATAGAGAACAATTTTGATAGTATTTTGGCAACAATTTCTCCAACATAACTCTTTTTACAAATGAGTACAAATGGCCTTATATAGAGGCTCAAAATTACAATGAGTGGGCAAGATTAAGAGGCAAAATTAAGGGCCAAGATTAAACCTCACAAACCCTAATTAGGGTTACTATCTTTCAACCAATTACATGAGGGCACCAACTTTGTGGGCCAATGAGAAAATTATAATAATTTGTCAACCAATGAGAACATAGGACACTTGGCATGATTTGATTGCATGCACATGAAATTGCCACCTCATCAACCTTTATCTTATAAATTCATTTAATCCTTGAGATGAGGTGAAGCCTTGGATGCTTGAGCTTGTCCTTACAAACTTTCTCATCACCACTTAAACTTGCTTGCACTTGATGTCCTGACCTCAAAAGGGTGAGGTCTCCATGCACTTGGGGTAATCTTGCCTTAACTTTGGTGGCTTGCTTGGATGTGAACCTTCTTATAATTTGAGAGCCTTGCTCTTGGCCACTGCCCTGAAATCAAACTTGACCTCCCAAAACCTTTCACCTCGCTTTCCTCTTTACTATCCTTGCCTTCCTTGATTTTCATTGTCCTTCAAACTTGTCTTCTTGAATTCAATTTTCTTGCACCCTTTCTTTGCTTTACTACTTTTGGGTTTTGGGGAACCTGCCCTCAACCATATCTCCTTGATTGCTCCACAATCCACCCATCATTAAGTTCATCAACTACTTTCATTAATGCTTTCCTCCTTGGTTAACCCTTGGTTGCCTTCAACTGTTCAAACTTCCACAACCTCGCCTCTTGGCATAAGCATTTGTCTCAACCACAGTGGTGTAGTGCCTCTCCCCAAAAATTGGTTTTGGTTCGACTGGCAAAGCATCACTAGTAGTCTTGCACCCAAATAGAAAAGGTAGGACCCCATGTAGACTTGCCTCTGATTTTGTACTATCTAAGTTGCAACTCTAAATTCATGCTAATGATCCTAATCCAATCAATCTTTCCTTTACCATTTCCAATGCCTTCAATAAAATAAAATATTCAAAAAGCAAACTGTGTACCTGGAGCAGAGCCTGGGATCCAGTTGAGAAGTACAATGAAGTTGTCATACTTTGACTTGCTGTATTCTGTTTGCTGCTGGAGTAAACTGAACACTTCATTGCACAAATCCATACTTATTGGTCTTATTTTCCATAGGGGACTAGCTGTCTCTCAACCTCTCTCTTAATTGAATCATATCAAGGGTACCAATGTTGGTGTCTCCAACGTATTTCAATTTTGAGTGGAAGTTGGAATTGGGTATCATGACTTCCTTGTCTCTTATTTTAGCATTAGTTCTTTTGGTCGCTTGTTTGCATTGGCATCCGTCATCCTAAACACTTATCACTCCCCGCCTTTTCTACAATGATGGTGAAACTACACTTATCACTCCAAACTTCCTCTTAATGGGATGGAATACTACACTTATCACTCTCCGCCATTACCTTAAGATATGAGCTACACTTATCACTCCAATCTTCCTCCTAATGATGAAATGATGGAATACTACACTTATCACTCTTCGTCTTTGCCTTAAGATGGACTACACTTATCACTCCAATCTTCTCCCTAGGGGTGGGACTACCACTTATGCTGGAAAACTACATTTAAAACTTCAATTTTGGAATGCCAAAATGTGGAAAGGAGGCCCCCAATTCGTGCACCATAAATCTTTGGTCTTTCTAGGACTGAGAATGTCGATTTTGGGCCACAAATCTGGCCACAAACATCTTCAAATACACCTCGAAAATGCCCAGGCCTGCTACTCTCCAACTCGCCACCATCTGACCTTGATCACAAAAAATCTGAACTCTATCACCTTGCCAAATCAAAATTCCGAGTGTGGATGTCTTGCAAAATGATAAAATCTGAATGTTGATGCGCTTCAAATCTGAACTTCTTCAATCAATTTCAAAAATTAAAGCCTCAATGCTTGCAAATCTGGAAATGGAGGCTTGAGAATGTGGATCCAACCTCAAGTTTCGAAAATTCTTTCAAAATTGAAATTCCTCATGCAAAAATCAGAATCTCAAGCTTGACAAATTCTGGAAATGGCTCTTGATGACTGAGATTTTCTTTCCAGATTTTCGGATCTGCCCTCTATACGCCCAGAAAAATCAAAATTCTTCAATGATTTTCAGATCTAATGCTTGGAAAAATTGCTGCATGTATATGGGATCCAAAATCACTGCATATCCCTTGTATTTTCGCTGGCTATGTCTTCAAATCTTGCTGATTATAGCCTCCCAATTTCGCTGGAAAAGAGCAGAGAAGAAGTTGGTGTTGAGTGTGGAAAAGAATGAAGAGAAGCCCCTCTTTTATAGCCAACCGCTGCCCTTCCAAATTAGGGCCGACCAGACCTAAAGGTTAAAAAAGAAATAAAATTAGCCTCCTTTTAGGGCCGACTTGGCAATAATGCAAACAAATTCAAAAATTTCTAAAAAAGGGCCCCCTAGAAATCCGAAAATTAATAGGGCAGGGCCCTGATTTGTTCTAACAAGGCAAGATTTAATTTCATAGGGCCCAAAACAATAAATAAATGCCCAATTACATTTCGAAACTCTTCAAATTACGTATAGTTATTACCAAAATTGAAATTAATGCCCAGAATTTTCCAAAATAAAGGAAGCAATTGACCAGATTTTCTATTTCTCCATAACAGCCTTTGAATTTCGAAATTTGCTCCCAACTTCCAATACAAATTGCCTCAAATATTATTTCTTAATTGCCTAATTCGAAAATTGATAAGAAATTATAAAAGACAAGGCAAAAATCTCAATAAATATATCCAAAATCGAAGATGGCAAAGGGCTGTTTATAAAATTTAATTTGCTTGGTCAAGATTTACAATTTCAAAAGATAAAATCATTGCACATGGTCTTCCAATTTTGAAAATGTAAATAATAAGATCTACTCTCAATATTTTCAATTCCAATTTCAAGGCAAAAACCAAAAATCCAAGAGTAATTGATTCAACTTGCAATGTTTAATTGATTTTGAAATTATATCCTCCTTTGCAAAAAAAAATCAACTACATTCAAAATCCTCATCTGATTAACGAAAATATCAATCTAATAAAAGTCTTGTATTGCATTTCGTTAACTCAAACCACATCAACTCACCGGGACCTAAGGATTTGCCTAAGGCATCAGCTCAGATCGAAAGGGAAGACGAATCCAACTCACAGTCAAAATAGGGGGTCCCCAAGATTTGGGGCGATGATGTGAAACCTCACAACAGAAGGCAAATCACTTATTCAATTAACAGAACAGTGCTTATTTATATGTCTGAAAATGAGCTGATATTACTTTGAAAGATGAGAATATATTTTCTATTTCAATAGAAAATAACTATTTTTTTTAAAGTTATAATCAAAGTTTTTGCTGGAAGAGCTCAGAATAGCTACAGTGCTGATAAAACTGAGAAAGAGTTCACTCTAAACTTCTGCTAGGCAATAATAATTCACTCTAAACTGCTGCTAGGCGTTGCTTATTGCCTGGCATTGACTTCCTAGAGCTTTCCAACATGGGAATAATTGATGAAAATACTTGTGTCATGTTTTCCTATGACCTGGTCAACTCCACTTTTGGGCGCCCAACTTCTACCCTTGCTTCTTTGATCTCTTTAATTCTTGAACGATGAAGGTTGAAGACCTGGACCTTGACTTTTCTTTGCGAAGACCCTATTAATGAGATCCAATGTGCTTGTGAATGGCCTCAAACTGTCCTATACTCTCTCTATTTGTCTTCCAACTCATTCAACTGGCTCATTTAACCTCGCACCTGTTCATAAGTCCTCCAAACTGACAAAACCTACCTTCGGCCTATATAGGAAATGTCATAGGCACCTTGAAAATGATTGGAAGCTCTAATGAAATGTAGGAGCTCTTACAGGATTTGTAACTGCCACTTGTTATGACTTGTATTAATGTTTTCATGATCTATAATGCTGTGATATATATTTTCTTGTTAGTCACTATTCTATTTTGCTTCATTATTGCCCTCATGTCTCTCAAGATGCATCCTACAAAGTCACTGATCTTCTATGGTTCTATCTTCTTACTAAGACTATCATCTTGGCATCTTCATCATTGACTGCTACACAGGACTTCTATCCTATCTGTGATTCCTTTGAATATACTGTCATCTCAACCTTGTAAAGTTAATCATATCCTTAGCTTTGATTGTTCTTTCTGTCAGTTTTAACCCTCGTAAGCTTTCTCTTATTCCCAACGGACTATATTATACTATCTTCTTGGTGCTGCATCCAGTTTGTCAAGAAAATCTCTTTTCTTTCTCAAGATCCTATCTTCATGTCACTACGCTTGTCAACACAGGCCTAGATCTGTCATGGCTTAATTATCCACATGGCACTAATACTTGGTTGACGTGTAGCATTATGTATGTAACCTTTTCTTGCCTAAATGACTGTCATATATGGGAAATTGTCTTTTTAGGCCACCCATAGTTCTGTGTTCTCATTGTCTCTTAATGGAATCCACTCACTCAACTTCCATACTTGTTGACGACTTGATACCTGAGATTTCCCGCTTCTTTCCCTATAACCATAGTCCCTGCCATCGAGGTCCTAGCTTAGAACAGGGTTAGGCAAGACAAACCATTATCAGTCTTCATGACTTCTATGCTCTCCAAACTGTCTTCATGGACAAAAACTATGTTTGTCTTCTACCATGTACCTCTGTCATAAAACTGTCTTTCATATGTTAATATTTTATGCGCCTACAATATTCTTGTCTTTTTTCAACCATGGTGGTCTAGTCTTTCATATTATGGATGTACTTACTCATGACTGTCTCCTCATTTTTGCTTCATACAAAATTTTATCATGCAATTTCCATAGGCTGTCCTTGACTAATATTTCATGGACTTCCATTGCTGTCCTTCTGGAGGTGGTTGTGGAACTCTTAAAACTTAAAAGAGAATAAAGCTCATGCATGCTAAATTGTCTTAGAAGTACTTCTATACCTGCTGTCCATCAAAGACACTATGACTATCCTTTTTCCTGCTTCAAACTATCAAGGGTTTAAACATACTGTCATCTTATAATTTGACCTAAATCGTTAGCTATCCTTACCACTGTACATTAACTTTTATTATTATTCTCACTTGCTTTTTCTGCCTAAGTCTCTGTAGTAGGCATGTAAACGTTAGGTTTTTGTGCCCCTACAACATATTGTTTCTTCATCGAAGCCACCTACCCTTTTCTGTGCATCTCATGAGACTGTGACTTGATATTGCTAATGTATTTTATTTGATGCTTCGAATCTCCCCAAACACAGTTATGATCTTTTGGTCCTTGAGGCATATAACTGTTATCTTATAGTTTCTATATATTGGTCACGCTCTAAAACCATTGCTTTGTATTTTTTTTCTTGTAGGAATCCATGCATATTTTGTAGTAGACAGCCCTGTTAAGTAAAAAAAATTTTGCACTTCCATCAACTGAATATGTCAAACAGTTTGCATAAACATCCATTCGATGTTTTCTGTTTATCTTTATGTGTTGAGTACTTTTGCTAATAAAGTTTTGTATTTCAGATTAGCAATGATAATGCCATTTGCAATTGACAGTTCCAATTGAACGCTGTAATCACCTTTAAATTCACAATTTGCAAGAAATGATCAACCACTGAATCGAGACTATTAACACCTGGAAAAGAGTTTAATCGACTCTTAATTTGCCATGGAATAACTCCTTTCAGCCTCTCACGCCACGTTTATCGAGACTCTTAATGCCCAGCAAAGAGTTTAGTCACCATGGAAATCTTCTAACAAGCAGCGATGACTAAGTGAATATTTGTCCTATTAAAATAAACTTTCCAAAGAAGACTTCAAATTCACTAAATTAACAATTAGACTCTATTGACGGCAGATTGGTGGGGTATTCCTTAATACCATTCGAACTACGACTTATTTGTTGCTGGGTTTTAAAAGTTGGTGTGGCGGATTGCTTCCATGGTCTCATACTCAGTTTTTAAATAATAATCATATTTTATTTGTATTCTCACCAGCACAAACTACACTGTAAAATTAAATCTTTTTGGCACTCCCAGACGCTGCATTGTAAAATTTAATCCTTTTGGCACTGGCACACCTCGCATAAATAATTTATCTGTTGCCTGCAAAACTTAAAATGTATTTGCAAACCAAACAAACCTGAGAAATAAAAAAATCTGCAGTTCTCAGTTCTGGAGAACAACTTCTTTTGGCAAAAGCTTGATCAGGGTGGATCTCTAAGTTGACAAACAATCCTTAAAATTCCAAGGGTTCATAATTGGAAATGAACCCCTCAAATGTCTTTGCGATCAGGGTGGATTTCTAAGTTGACAAATATTTTCAAAATTTCAAAGGTTCATAATGTGAAATGAGCCCCTCAAATGTCTTTTATACCTTTTCTGCCAACTTTCGAAAAACATATTTAAAACTTCACTTCTTAAATAAAAATTTAATTTTAGAACTCAAAAGATATTTTTCATTAAAAAAAATTTAATTTGAAATTTCATTTTAGTTCTCAAAAGACATTTTTCATTTAAAAAAACTTAATTTGACATGTAAGGTCCTTGCTTTATGTGTTCATGATTTAAAACATTTTGTCTTGATTATGATGAGCTATAACACTATGATGCATTTAAATATTCAATACAATTTAAGCATACTTACTAAAAAATTAAAATAAGTCATTAATGCACCCATTTTGTGGAAACTCTCAGAACACATCAGAATAAAAAATTGATCAGACTTGCCCCATCTCAATGATAAATAATGATTAACAAAGCCAGCCAAGATAGTATAAATATACGCTCTATCCAAGATTCTTGGAGAGTGTATCAAAAGTTGAAAATCAACTTAGAATGTGGCATATAAGTCCTCTAGACCCTTTGAGTTCAGTAGAAATGTCAAATAACCTCTTGGACAATACAAATACTCACCAAGAAGGTAAAAACTATCTGCATTGCAAGAGAACCCTAAAATGAGGATATTACATCTTTGTCATCATATCTTCCACTTTTTTGTCTAATTCTCCTTCACTATGTATTGTCAACACATAGATCATATATGTCATTTGTTCACTAGACCTTTGTTACACTGCTCATTATGAGTGTTATCTTATTTCTTACAGTTCTTACTCCTTTGCCTTCGGTTTCCTATCTTCTCTAATTTCCATTGAAATCATGCAAAATACCTTGTGTATATTTGCCTCTTATTACAAAATTACGTCCCTTAATATTTTAATAGTTCATTATTCGTTAATGGTGATAGGCCCTTTGTGAAAGGAAGACAAGAGTGAAATAAACACTTCAAAATGCTAAATCTAAAAAGAGAGATGATGCATATATTTCTCACAAATCCCTCACAACTAAAAAATAGATAAACACATACAAAATCAGATTTAAACAAATAAAATCATAACACTAGATATACGAGGGAAAGCCCTTCTAAGAAAAAATCCCACACCAAAATCTAGACTCAAATGTATTATTAGCAACAACCAATACTTACAATACAATACCTAGATTCAATGCTCTTTAGAAGTAAATACAACAGTAGAGAATTCTAGAGAAAAATGACACATAAAAGCCTTCTCAAAAGATATCCAACCTATCATATAAATTACACTAAGAAGTAACATATTTGTAGAGCTTAATACTATTGCACATGTGCATATTTTTGTTGTCATTGATGTCAAGCTTGTCATAGTTATCTCTACAAAATGGGCTCTATGTCTAGAAGTCAAGTGTTGATGGTTATCTAGAGGAGTATAGCTTTAGTAGTACACATGTACAATATTGTAGACTAGTGAAGATTGTTGGAAATGCATGCATAGGATGTATTCGATGCTCTCAATATCTTTTTGGAGTTTTGAAGATGGTTTTGAGGTATCCGTACATAAGAATATCAGTGCTCATTCACAATCTGCTAGATTGGTCTTAGGTTTTGCCTTCACATCTAATATATCACTGCAACTTATCTTGAGATTGAAATATGATAGTAATGAATCCTTGATGATTTTATGTTTTTTGTTTCAAGCTCTAATATGCTCTACAAGAAAAGATATATCATTTTGAGTTTTAGTTTTGACAAACTATACAATAGGAAATGGAAAGCAACACTATGATGTAAATTACTCACCACTTCATAATTTGCACATTAGGAAGAAAGAGTATCCCCACTAGGGTCAAGGTTTGACTAAAGCTCTTAGTCAGAATCAAATATTTTCTTTGTTGAATGCGTAAATGATAAAGTGAAGAATAATTAAAGGATGCAAGAGATCTAATAGAAAAGGCACTGAAAAACTAATGAAAGACGACTAATATAAGCTAATATCAAGTTGAAATTGACATAAATGTGGATTAGAAGATAAAACTAACATTCACAAGAAGTTTTAGTGAAAAATGGTACGGACATAGTGGCTAGTCGATCTCTACCTAGGGATACAATGATCAAATGACTTGTACCTAGCACTTTCAAATAAATTTTTCATGGGATCTACAACTTTTCCTGTACTGTCCAGAAAAGATTTGACAACTCTTTAATTTGTTCTTGAATATAGAAAAATAAGGAAAGAAGGTTGAAATGGGGATTTTCCTCAGCCAAATCCCTGTTGAGGAATCAACCTTAAAATAAAATAAAAAGAAATGTGTATTTACATGTAGCAAAGGCTAGATCTAGCTAATGAAGCAATATCATACCTTGTAAATGATAATACTTCTTTGAATGTGATCAAATATGTTGATGCAATAGCTTTGACTCAACACAAAAAACTAAAAATAAATCATGAAAAGATAAAACCTTATGAGATAGATGTTGTCCTTCACCACAATGTATGATGAAGAGAAGAAAAGACTTGAATAATGAATGAGGATCTTCTTGATAGAAAACTCCTTTGCTTGGCCTCCACTAGGGAAAGAAGCTAGATCTATAGAAGAAGACACCTTGGTTTCTTAAGATGAATGAAGACTTGAATGCTTGAACTTGATGGCTCTTGAATTATTGATTGCTTGATGATAATGGATGCTCGCTAGTAGATTCATGATGTTAAATGAGGTGAGGTAGGAGGTTTATATACATTTTGCATCATTTTAGAGAGTTAAATCTGAGCAAGCCTACCATGGGTCCTAATTTCTCTCCTAAACCCTATCATTGGACTCTAGGCCAAATTTGGGCCCAATCTCCTAGAGACACATCACCAATGGTGATTTGTACCTGGGAAGAAGGTCCCAAGTTTGATATGGGTGCTAGGGAGAAAAGGAAGGTGAAAGAAAATAAAGGGTAACTCATCTTGGGGTTGGAGAAGTCAAAAATCCTGAAAATAAATGAGTAGGTCCTAGGTGAGGAAATGAATTATGGGATTGGATGGAAAATGGGAAGACATGCCTAGAAACAAGGGCCAACCTCAAGTTAGAGAAATATTGAGAGCAAGAGAGGATCTATGTTTGACTTTAAGTATCTTTCATGTGTAATATAAGGTCCTACCATAGAAAATACACTAAATTAAAGACACAAAATAGTCCTAAAATTGAACACAAGTTGGGTGCTTACAATTTAGGACTATACATTTAGCCCCCACTTTAGTGAGAGTATGAGAAAAGCCCATGTTCACAATAAAGGAAGAAATAGAAGAAAGAAAGGAAAAAGATTGATCATGATGAATTACAAAATGAAAAGGCATCACTAAGTTTGAGTACGCAAGCCATAAAAAAAAGGGTCTTAACTCAAACATCTTTGCATAAGAACATGAAAAATAGAATAAAGAAAACAACAAATATATAACACAAATACAAAATACAAAGAGATTAGTACTTAAACTCCAAATCAACTAGTGAAAGTGACCTTGATCATAAATATCTCTTTCACTAATATCACATTCGGAAAGCTATTGCAAGAGCATAAGTGACCACATAGAAAGGGAAAGAGCACCGCCAAAGATGAAAAAACTCCATGATCTAACCACCAGCATAACTATGAGAGCATGAAAGAAAGAGAGAGAGACCATGGATCCAATAGGCTAGTAAGTTATATTATTTTAGGTGATCCATGGGAGAAAAGGAAGAGGAGATGAGTACAAAGCCTAGAAAGTTGTATTATGCAAGTTCTACTCATCTGAAAGAAGGAAGGAAGAATTGATGATCTAGCAAGTTGTGTCAGGCTAGTCAATTCTACCTTGAAAATTTTTCTCATGGGGGTGGCTTTGACATTTTGCACTCAGGGGCAGCTTGAAAAATTTGATTTTGCTTTGTGCAGAGGGCTGGCTTAGGGGATCAGTCCCATGGAAGGCATTGTCTCCATGTGGATCCATGAAAATGATCAGTCCTAAGGAAAGCTTTGTCTCCTTAGGGATAAAATATGAAAAGACAATCAGTCATATGGAAAGCCTTGTCTCCTTAGGGATAAAAAAAATGATGATCAGTCCTAAGGAAAGCCTTGTCTCCTTAGGGATCAAATAAATAAAACTACATATAATACAAGGGAAGTTTCTTGTATGCTCCCCTCCCTATGATAGAAACATAGGTGGCATCATAAGGAAAGAGAACAAGAATACCTACTTTTGATAACAAGGATATATCCTTAAAACAATAATGTATGCCATAGACTTGGCAAAGAGTGAAAACTCTTGTTAGCTAAGAAAATAGATAATCATGAAAGGATATCCATGTGTGGGAAGAGAGTCTTGAAAGGAAGAGATTGTGGTTGCAAGACATCTATCTTCAAGAGGAGTTATTAAATAAATACGTCTTCAAGAGGAAGAGAAAAATAACGCACTCTTTTAGCCACTTATTACTAGGTGAAAAGGGAATTCTTGATGAAGGATGACACACTTTAAGACCCAAAGTGGGGGAATTTGTTTATGATGAACATTTTTTGCAAACAAGAAAGAGGTTTTGATCAAGGATTCACTCCTCTTTTGAAAGAGAGAATCCTGAATCAAAATAAAACAAATTTCTTATACGAAAATAATGTCACGTGATAAGAAAATATTGATATAATAAGGAAAGTAGATCCTTAGCTTGAAGGAAAAAGAATATTGAAGCCATGAAACCTTAACCTCCAAGTGTAGAGGAATGGAAAATATGATACATATTGTACACCCATATTGATAGTTCTTATAGACAAGCATTTTGAAACACAAATAATGTTCAAAGTATAATGCAAGTCTCAAAGAGAAGATCCTAGTATAATGCAAATATATTTATGTAAGAAAAGATATCATATGAAAGAAACAAATCAATAAGATATGAGAGTTGTGATGCAAATAAGATATAGCCAAGATCCTCCACATGGAGGATTATTTCAAGAAACATATCCCTTTAAGAATAGAAGAGGATGTTTTGTAAAAGAAACCCATACTCAAAAGGACTGTATCATAGAAAAGTAATACAAATCTATAGGAAGGCACCAAAGGATGACATATTATGCTAACATAGTGAAAAAATCCAAAATATATACTTCTGAGAGAGGAAGAGATTAAAGAAGGATATCGATCCCCGTAAGGAGTATGATCTTAAACAAGCTAGTCCTCTGTATGAAAGGTCATCATATTATAAAAGATATGAATACTAAATAGATAATAGATCCTTGGAAAGATATTAGAGATGAGATAAAAAGGCCTTGTCCCCCAAAGTAAAATGAACAAGGATATTACATATTATGATGCTCCATATGCACATTATACAAAGTAAAGAATCCCCCAAATAATGTAAGCTACCAAGTTTACATAATAGAGAGTAACATAATAGGGAAGTGGATTGCTAAGGTATATTTGTAATATCAAGGAAATGTAAAATATCTATTATTATATGAAGAAGAGATCTATCAACCAAATTTTTCACAAATTGTTTAAATTCCACACAATCAACAAGAGAGAGTTTATTACTATGATGAAAGAAACAAAAAATTGCACCATTAATAGGTCTTTGGTTTCTTGGAAAACTTCTTGAATAGAGTCAGATTCTTGAGGCATATTCAATTCTCCAAAATATTCTCTTGGCTAAAGCTAAACAGTCATCAAAAGATTGTGGAACAACAAATGGATGTGGAAAAAGAATATCAAGTAGAGGTTTGGTTGAGATGAGGAAGGTAAAGTGGTATCTTGAGGAATAAAACCTAGACCATGTTTTATGTTTTTTGAAGGAAGGTCAATAGGGACTTTAATACCTTATTCGTTAACACCAAGTCCAAAGCCATTATATCCTTGTTGAGTTGTGATATCATAACTCGTGTTGTAATTTCTCTTAAGTGATATCATATCTCGTGTTGTAATTGGTCTTAAGTGTAGGAGATTTATCTTGAGGCTTGTAAAAGTGTATGGGATAAGAAAGAATAGGAGAAGGAATATTTTCTTTATTAGTTGCTCGACTAATTTTATTATCCTTAGTTTGTGAAGAAGAAGGATTATCCAAATTATCTTGTCTACTTGCTACTCTTAGAGAGAAATCATCTAGAAAATGTCTAGCATCCAGGTTAAGAATAATGTCTTGATAAATGTAGGAGTTTCTAGTGTCTTCAAAGAAACTAGCCCCTTTGAGACTATTCATTAGAGTGGTTTGAGGAAGAAGAGATCTAGGTCTCACAACACATGCAATATTGATAAAGGTTTTGAAATGTGTCTTATAAAGAAGAAAAATGTTTGGTAACGTCATAATGCTATATGTAAGAAAACCATGAAGGAATATAAACATAATGAAATCTAGGAAATTATGATTCAATCCATACATTTGATAAAGAGAAGTAAGAAGAAATGTAACAACATAAATGATCATACACCAATCTAACTTAGTGAATTCTATAGTTAGGATGATGAAATCTAACATTAGAATCTGAATGGAAATGTTATAAGTTGGGTTCACAAAAATCTACAATAGGTGAACCTAGGCATGATATTTGAGAAAGATATGATGTAAATATTTTCTATCACAATGCATACAAAGAGCATGCAAAGAGGATCTAACTACCAAATCAAAGGTATGTAAGATTAGTCGGGATCTCCAAAATGTACAATAGGAAATTGAAAGCAATGCTATGATCTAAATTACTCTCTAGTTCACAATTTGCACATTAGGAAGAAAGAGTATCCCCACTAGGATTAAGTTTTGACTCAAGCTCTTAGTGGGAATCACATATGTTCTTCCTTGAATGTGTAAATGATAAATTGAAGAATAATTAAAGGATGAAAGAGATCTAATAGAAAATACATTAAAAATCTTATTAGAGAAAACTACTATAAGATGATATCAAGCCAAAACTGATGGAAATGGAGATCAAAATACATAAATGACTTGCACCATAAATTTCTATGAAAATTGATAGGGACAGAGCAACTAGTTGATCTGTACCCAGGGACACATTAGGTAGTCAAATTGTACCTAATACTTTTGTATGAATTTTTCATAGGATCTACAATATTTCCTAAACTATCCAGAAAAGATCCAAAAGTTTTGTAACTTATTCATGCACACAGAAAAATGGGGAAAGAAGGTTGAAATGGGACCTGGTTGGTTCATGCATTCTCCAATTAGCCCTCAGTCCCAGATGCAGATGGGAAATAGGATGAAGCTGGGTGGCCAGGTAGAAATATTGAGTTGGTAGATGTCGTTACCCTACTATTCTATGGGAAGGAGGTAGGGTGATAGTAACATTCTTTCACTTCATTGAACTTGAGGACCTCTGAATCAGTTGATTCCGTTGAGCATCCTACACTAGGCAACCTATAGTTTCTTTGGCCCTGGGGGTGAAGGGTGGCCCAAATAGCTGAAGTATTACCTTCCTGATCTCTTACCAATTTGATGTTGTTGGATAATATACCGATAGATAGAACTCTGCCTAACTCACTATAGTAGAGTTTACTGGATAGAAATTAGAGGCTGGTAGGGTAGGGGAGCCCGCCTGATTAGTTTGGAAGTTAGTCAACCCTGTTTCTTTTAGAGCCCCATCTTGTACCATTTCCAATCTCCACCCCTACCCCTACTATTTTAAGGGGATTGGGAAAACCTACAACAGGGAAAGCCTTACTATTTGAATGGGCAAGGCCTCACCCCTGGTTGGAGCGAGCCTTCTGACTCAGCCGAGCCAATACAATATTCTAGTTTGTTGGCTAGAGCTCCTTGAAGTAATTTTTTGACTACCCGGAGGATGGAGCAAGCAACCTCGGTGGCAGCCCCAGTAGTTAGTGTGATAACAAGTTAGTTCTACCCACCCACCACCCTTAAAATAGTAGTGTGATGCAGGTTGAAAATGATGAATTGGGTGGGAGGGAGGTGGGTGGGATGGGCACCTTCTATTATATGGTAGTCGGTAGATTAGTGGGTTGGGTGGGTGGGAGAGATATTTGCCCAGCCGAAGTGAAGGTATACTCCTCAATCATCTCGATGAACCACCGGAATAACTCATCCTTCCACCCCTATATGGTCGGTGGTTTCAGAATGCTCTCATCATCTAACTTCATCTAGTGGATAGCTTGTGAAGTATTTTGTACCTATTCAATCATCGGGTCATTAAGAAGCAGGGCCCCATTTTATTAGGCGTGCATCCTGCAGTAAAAGCCCTTTATTTCATGGTTGTAAGGGGATGGTTCATTCTTTCCACCTATAGAATGGTAGGGGGACCCACCCAATTTGATTACATCCATGCCTCTTGATCCACCACCTATCCCTCTCCTTTTAAGATCTGATCTACCAACTTTCTTTCCTAGACCATATGCCCCACTTGATTCCCTACCCACATGAAGATGAGTAGTTAGTGGGGTTTACCTCAATCAAACCCTTGTTGAGGAATCAACCTTAAAATGAAATAAAATGAAAAGTGTGCTATCATGTAACAGAGGTTAGATATGGATAATAAAACAATATAATACCTTGTAAATGATAATACTTCTTAAAATGTGATCAAATATTATGATGAATATCGTCGACTCTGACACAAAAGTTAGAAAGGAAGTCATGAAAAGATAAAACATTATGAGATAGATGTTGTCTTTTTCCACAATGTATAATTAAAGAGAACAAAAGAGTTGAATAATATTGAGGATCTTTTTCCTTGATAGAAAACTCCTTTTCTTGGCCTCCAATGGAGAAAGAAACTAGATCTATAGAAGAAGACACCTTGGTTTCTTGAGATGAATGAAGACTTGGATGCTTGAACTTGATGGTTCTTGAATGCTTGATTGTTTGATGATAATGGATGCTTTCTAGTTGATTCATGATGTGAAATAACATGAGATAGGGGTTTTATATATATTTTGCATCATTTCAAGGAGTTAAACCTAAGAAGTTCGACAATAGGTCCTAGTTTCCCTCCTAAACCTTGGCATTAGACTTTGGGCCAAATTTGGGCCCAAACTCCTAGGGACACATCACCAAGGGAAATCTGTACCTAGGAGAAAGGTCCCAGATTTGATCCAGGTGCTAGGGAGAAAAGGCGGGTGCAGGAAAAGAAAGGATAGCTCATTTCAGAGTCAGCAAGAGTTCCATGACTTGGGCTCACCTATGACTCAACAAGGTTGACTCGACTTGTGACTCACCAATAACTCAATAATGACTTGGCTATGACTTAGCAAAATGAAAAAACAAATATTTTTTACAATGTAAAGCTTTTTTCACGCACCCATTGTTGAATAAGTCTTAAAGACACTATAACATCATCAAATAGAAGCTAATTTGATTGCATACATAAACATACATCCATCACATAAGTACAAACGTAAATTGTAGCTGAAGGAAATAGAAACATAGATATGAAAAATTATAAATATAATCAAATATATATAAAATCTATGAAATCCATAACATCAAATATTTCCAAACATGTGTAAATGAAAAAAAAGTCTATGGCTTAGGCTCTAACTCAGCCTTAGAGTATTGTATTTGCCTCCTACAAATGTGTCTGAGGAAGGTCCTAGATGACTGACAAGCCATAGTATCTTCCTATGAGGTTCCACTCTAATCAACATCAGCGCCATAGGCATCTAATCATGCTCTATCCTCCTCTGCCATAGCCATAGCCTCAACCTCTCTGTCTACCTGATTAACCCACTCATAGTCCTCCTCAATGAAGATAGGATCAATAGACTTAGTGACCACTCAAAATTTGGATTGATCATTGCTAGACTGATTGGAGAGGAGTCAGTATCCAAAATATATCTTCTCCTAAGACTGAGGTTGTAATGAACGAAGACAAGATCATTAAACCTCTCCACAAATAATCTATTATACCTCTTCAACTGGATGTGCTCAAACATGGACCAATTGCACTCACATCCAAAAGTACTGCATGGTTGAATCAAAACATGGATGGCAAGTTTTTGAAGGTTTGGAGTTGTAGGCCCAAACATTTGCCACCACCTATCTGAAATAAGGAAAATAAAAAAATATCAATCTCATTTCCATCTTTAAGGATAGATTATAAAATCAAAATCTATAAGCCATAAACTTAAGAATCTTAAGTTTAACATATATTTATTCCTGACTGCAATGTTTTCCTAGCATCTTTGCACATCTTGCTTGAAAAAAAAAATCAGATTCGAATGCATATTCTCGTTAAACCGTTTGGAATCGGAAGATGAAGTAAATTTGATTCTTTTAGTATTTTTTTGTCTAGATTCTAAATATATTTATTATTTTTATTTTTATTTTTGAATTGATTTGATTAATTTTTTCTTTCTCCCATGAAAACTAGGATGTTGTTGAAAATGTCATTTTCAAAGAGTTACATTGTTTTCATAGAGGATAAATTTCTTTCTAAAATAGATATCAATGTGATTCTTTCGAATTTCATTTTTTAACATCCATATGGAGGGCATGCAATTGTTTTGATGTCATTATCATGATTATTTCATATTTTATTAATGTTTGAAGTTGACTAAACTGTAATTTTGACATAGCTTGACTACATAGTTTATAACTTATTGTGTATTTGTCCAATTTCATTTTTTTTTTTTTGATAGAAAGAGAACTTCAATACCTAGGGCATAGATATTTTTTAGAATTTTTTTCTCTCATTTACTATTTTTCCATAAGTGTCAAACATATAGGTAGACATACGATGAAATATCTATGTTTAGGAAAACTAAAAATACAAAGTCATAATAAACTTAATATGTATTAAGTTTATAATCATTGAAAATATTTTTCTCAGTAGTACCTTACTACATAGATAAGTTTTTTAAATGGATTCATTTGATCGACCAAAAGATAAAGTCAAACTGGTTTTTTGTTAGCATTTTAATAGGTGCGAAGGAGACTCCATTGTAGGTATGAATGAGTATAGATGTTATATCAATGTTTTTTTAATCTAAGAGGCTTTGAGATAACCATTTGTAATTAATTCCTTCAAATGGAACCTCTCAAGGCTTAAATAACCATATTTTATTAAAAATCTATTATTTCAGCAAAAATCAGCATCTCTAAAAAAGTGTAACCCACTATTGTGGGGTCACCCATCAATGATTTCCCAAATGGGGCCATACTTATCCTCAACTCCTGCATACTTGGATCTAATGACATCCTTGTCCCTATCCAGGCCCTAATATATGTAGCCCATAGAGGTCTTCTCTCCATCAACAACTCATAGGAGAACTACGAGGGACTCGGTGACCTACATATAATGTTAAAAATAAATAGTTAAGTAACATGTGTGCATTAAAAACTTAAAAAAAGAAAAATTGAAAAGTTACGAACAAAACAAAAATATATTTACATGCATGGTCTCTATACAAGGGGTCCAAAAACTTAGCTCATCAAAAATACAATCTATCACATCCATCCCTGCAGTGGTCATAGCATAGGATGAGGTACTTCACTCCTCACTAACAAACATGCATCTCAGAGCTGCCTCTGATTTCAACAAGGATTTTAGTGTGAGGAAATTTGAGGCAAATCTTGTGATACCAAAATGATCCAAGTCCTTTTTCCTCGTGTATTACCTGATCATGCTAAGGACCAATGCATGATTGTAGATAAAATTACAAATATTTTTGGCCTTATCAACACACGATTTAGCCCATTCAAGCTTGCCAATATCCTCTAACATGAGGTGAAGGAAATGGGCTACACATGGAGACCAAACATTTTCTGGGTGCCTCTCCATCAAAAGTTTACCTGCATCAATTTTAAATTTATTAGAAGTTTAGATGCATTAAGAAAATCTTAAATAAATTCATAGATGCCTCTCCATCAAAACTTAAAAAGTTAAAATTTTACCTATAGCAACATGGTAGCGTTCATGGTGGACAAACTTGAAAGAATTTAGAGAATCTTCTTATGGGCTGGCTCTGAAGAAAAAAAGAGGATGTCTCTAGTCAATTGGGACATGGTCTACCTCTCAAAGAGATTGGGTGGCCTAGGCCTAAGGAGAGTTGGCTTGATTAATAGAGCCCTTACCACAAAAGTGGCCTCGAAACTCATAGAAGGAAAAGAGGACTGGTGCAAAATAATGGAAGCTAAATACCTCCAAGGAAATCCCTATGGGAGAATGTACCATGATATTGACCTCCCCAGTGGATCCAAACTCTAGGAAAACATATGTAAATGCAAGACCCTATTGTCTAAAGGAGCTCTCTAGCAGATTGGAAATGGGAGATCCATCAAATTCAGGGATGACTATTGGATCCTGAACCACCCTAACCTAGGGGGTAGGTACATATCACTTATGGACTACCTCAGACCACTCCTTGGTAACAAAATCTCCAACTACATCGCTTGCAGGAATGGGAAAGATATAGCTAATTTGGTGAGAGATAGACCGAACCTTCAATATTTGGCCAAGGAGCTCATAGAAACCCTGTCTGAGGTCAGAATCCCAAGGCTAGGTGGCCAAGACTCCATTATCTGGGCCCCTACCCAAGCTGGCACCTTCTTGGTTAAATCTACTTACAATCTACTTCTGAAGGAGGAGAATAACCCGGGGGACTGGAAGAAGGTGTGGATCCCTCAGCTCATGCCGAAAATCAATTTATTCAGGTGGACCCTTATGCATGGTAAAACCCTAACCTAGGATAATCTTATAAAGAGGGGCTTCTCCATGGCGAACAGGCATGTCTTATGTAAAAAGGAGGAGGAAACGATGAATCATATATTTATACATTGTGACTATGCTACTAGCATCTGGCAAGAGGTCATCGGCAAGTTGGGTATCTCGTGGGCTATGGGTAGTGATGTACATCAATTTACCAACTGGAAATCCCCCTCCAATCACCCCCTTCTCCAACTCCTTTGGTGAAAGCTACCCCCACACATCTACTGGAGCATTTGGAAGGAAAGGAAAAATAGGATATTTAGGGAGGCTAGTATCTAGTCTGACAGTTGTCTCCATATTGGGACCAAGCTCCTTTGTGAGAATTCCAATTCAGCTACATGGAAGCTTCCTACTAAACCCCCTTCTTCTTGGGAAGTCAAAATTGCTGATAATTGGAACTTGCTAGCTGGGTTCTCCAGGTTTGACAATTCTAAGCTGATGGCTAGATTAGCTACCAAATGGGTTGCCCCTCCAAGAGGATGGATCAAATTAAACTTTGATGGGGTAGCTAATAACACTACTCAAGGTGGGGGAGGTGTGCTGAGAGACCATAAGGGAACTTTCCTTTTGGATTATGCTAGGCTGCTAAATAATTGCACTGTTAACGAAGTGGAGGGAATGGCTCTTCTTTGGGGGGTTAATTTTGCTACCCAAATGAACATTAGATTGTTGGTGATCAAGGTGGATTCCAAAGTGGTAGTGGAGGCCATCAAAAGAGGTGCTAATGTGGGATGGCAAGGTAGCTCCATTGTGCTTGAGATCCGGGAGCTCCTCAACAACCTCCAATGCACGACAATTGGCCACACATTCAGAGAGGGAAACTCGGTGGCTGACTCAATGGCTGCTATTGGCCTAAAGAAAACCAAACTCAACAACTGGAGGATGGTCAGTGAACTTCCTATGGTGACTCAGCAACTCATCAGAGGGGAAATGAGTATAACTGATATTTAAATGAGCCACGTTATCATATTTATTACAAATCCTTCCCTGATCACGTGCTGGTGTAATCTGGAAATTTTTGTGATTATGAAAAAGAATACCCTAAACCCCATAAATAATCATAATTTCCTTTCTAGCGTGTGGAGAAAGTGTTGTTCGAATCAGCAGGCTTACCTGGCTATCAAGGACATCAAGTGCATCCCTAGCATTATTGCTAATAATGGCACTTGGAGATCCATTAGATTTTGCGGTATGGAGCCCAACTTCCAAAATTTCACCCAAGGCCAGTGCATTGAGTATAAGTTTCTCTCAAAAAGGCCAAAACAAAACAACTAGTTTTATACTACTTATCAAGAATCTTGGCCCTCTAGTTCTCTAGATATTCTGACATAGGTGATGCAGAGTTTAGACATGGGAGGCAACACCCTTCACATCAAACCAGACAAGATCGGTGAGACCTTCACCTCTAACCCTTTGGTGACCCACTATTGCAGAGAGAGTGGGATTTGGGGTTTCATGGAACGCATGAAAGGTGAGCACAATGAGAGGATATTCAAACAATTTGTCTCATCCTAGAATAATAGGAGTGTCTCAGTTTGTGGCATCCATTTCCAGATCAATGAGGTCATTGCTAAGGTGACGAGCTTCTCTATGGAAGGGAGAAAGTACAAAAAGACCAGTCGGACGCCTGACCCTACTAGTCTCAACCAGTTTTTCAGGGAGGGAGAAAATCCTGTCAAGAAGTAAGGGGGTTTCAACCAAGAAGAGATTCTGAAGTTCTAGCCAAAGCTTTGTCTCATTGTGATGAAATACTTCACCCTCAAAGGTAATTTTATGGTTTTCTACTACTACCACTTACCTTTTTTGAATCACATAAGAAATAAGGACTTAATTTCCATTCCCTTCTACCTCCTGCATTCCATAGAAAGTAATATTTTGGATATTAAAGAGAACCCTAATAAACCAATCCCTATCCTCCATCAAGGCCTCCTCCTCTGCATTTACCATTTCCACAAGGCTATCTGCCCTGCGCCCCAACCCCGTGATTATCCAAGAGATTGGCCATGAGGATTCCCCATCCAAAACTGAAAACTCCACTCACTCCACCTCCCATTCCATCTAGGTTATCTGTGAGTCTGATATTGGTCATAAAGAGGGTAGAACCAGAAAAAAATGTGTTAAAAATCTATTCAATAGGAATGATGAGCAGGAGGAGTCTCATGTCTCTGAGTCTCTTGAGACTAAAGATAGGAAGGAGTTTGACAGTACTCCTGAGAGTGAACTGAAGCCCAAAAAATAGAAGTTGCTGGAGAGCCAGGTCAAGCTGGAGGTGGACTTATGTGGCTCAAGTCACCGTAGGTCTAATAGAATTGTGAAGGAGCAGTGTAAAACCAGAATTCTGGAAGCGGTCTCTAGAGAGCAATCCCTGTCTGATAAAGATTCCCAGTCCACTGAGTCCATGAAGGGCTCTTATGATGAGCACATGAGCCTGATTAGGGCTAGTAACACTCCCCCTCCCAACCCTCAAAATTCCTTGGAGACTCCCCACCCAACCCCACCTCTAACTTTACCCCATGATAATCAGGAAAAGCCCCCCATTACTGAAAACAACTCTGGGGTTTTGGCTAGCAAAGACAGTCTTAAAGGCACCCTGAAGTAGAGGTTTTTTTATCTGGACAAAAATATTGCTGACATCAAGTAGGACCTGCAGGAGCTTAAGTTTCACTGTAGGATGACTAACAAATTTGTGTTGAAGGTCATGCATGCTTGAGCTATGACCCTCTGCACTATGCAGTAAAAACTAGCAGGTGGCAGTCTAGAGGTGGATGAGGATAATAAGGATCTCTTCCTTTTCTTGTAGGAGGAGTAGGCCAGGACCCTGATGTCCAAGCATCCGGGTGGAAAGAATTAACTATTGGTGCTCATGTGGTTTTTACTTTTGTCTGGGGATGGCCCTCAGTTCCCCTGTTTTCATTTTGGTTTCAAGGTTTTTTTGCCTAAACATTGGTATATAGCCCTGCGTGGCTTCTTACAATTATGTTAATTGCTACTATTTAGTTTAGATACTCTAGTTTAATCTTTTGGAAAAGTACTGTGGTTTTTATTTTTGATAGAGGTAGATTAGACTTAGTTTATTCTACTATTAAATTGTTGATTGAAATGCTCTGGACTAGTGCCATTAATAGGCTGTTAATGCACCTCTAGTTCCCTTGTTAGTCGAGCCAGTACCCTCTTGCTACTTTTTTCTATCAAAAACATAACTTGCTACATTATCCATTACCACCTACACTACATTTTCTTCCACCACCTCATGTATAACTTCCTCAATAACCTCACATAAGTATGTGCCATTCTTCACATGTGAGGAAGCATTAATAGACTTCAAGAACATGGTGGATCCTAAATATAAATATAAATAATTATCCATTATCATGAATCAATCAACAAATCAAAATATAAATTAAATTATTTAATGCATTTAGGGAAGTAGAATGATCAATCACCTCTGCAGGAAATAAAAAAATTTAGGAGTGTCCTATTCCTCATATTTGTCCAACCATATGTCATGGTGGTGCAACCCTTTTGGCTCCAAGATTGTTTGTGGTCCTCTAGCTCAACTTTCATAGAATTAACTATTTCTAACAAGAGGGGGCCACCTAACTCAGCATCAGTGGGGGCTTTAAAGCCCGGACCACAAATGGTTATGACATCTATCATGCCTTGCCAATAAGGAAACATGTCACAAATAGATTATGATTAATTATTAGACAAAGCATAGTTCAACTTAAAACTATAAATTTTAAAATTTAATTTTGAACTTAAAGCAATCAAATAAGAAAAAATTACCTAGTTACAACAAATGGAATGTTGCAAAAGTACCAAAACTTGCAAATTTGTTTTCGTGAAGCATCATGGACCTCCTTGTTCCAACCCATACTCTCAAATGAGGGTTGTGCACCAAGAGTAGTGTGTGACACAAAATAACTGTCCAACTTTGATTTCGAGACTCTAGGGTGAAGAGTAATAGTGTCACTAGAAGGAGAAGCAGTAGAAGTACTAGTACTAGGATAAAAGGGAGGCATGGAAGAACCCTCTCCAACACAACCTATATATGTGGATGCAGATGCAGTTGTGTAGGAAGATGAATGGGAGCCAATAACATTTATCTCTTCCTGTTGCCTCTTTTTAGTTTCCTTTTCTTCTGCATGTTTTTCTAACCAGACATAACAGAAATGAATTGCCTCGGGAGATGCCAATAAACATGGGTCAGCATCATTTCTAGGTATGCCTGCAATATGGTATTTAAACCTACTGATGCCACCATGAAAAATTTATTTACAAAACATGCATTTTTTTTCATTTTTTTGTCTACCAGGAAACTCTTCAGTACATTTTCAAGATGCACACTTTGGAGGCATTGGGAAGAATTAATATTTTCAAAACTTGAAGGTTGTTGCAATAAGACAAAATTATAAACAAAATTACAAATTTGATGATTTACAACTTTTTCTAAAAAAAATGTAGGATTTTTTATTGTTCTACTTCTCTTAATGAAGTATGTAATTTATATTTTAATAGAAAATATTTGAGATTCGGAAAGTTAAACTTCAAAGCTTTTAATAAAAAATGGAAAACCATAAACATATAGAAAAACAACAACAAAATCTATAAAATTTAACACTTACCTCTTTCAAATGAGTAGATAAGTCTTGGAACAGCTGCTATGAGCTCGTTGATGCTCTTAATGCAAACCTATGCGTACCCAATGTGATTTTGTGGAATCCTTGACACTCTTCTTCCCTGTTGGTTGCAAATCTATGGCCTATTATTTTTCTTCCTCTCTTCTTCTCATAACAAGAAAATAGAATGTCTTTCAGGGCAATATACAAGGCATATGTTAAAACAAGGAAGTTAAAAAGTGCTATTTTTTTATTTTTTTTATTAACACATTTGGGCCTACTACGGTGTGGGTCATGGACCACGGACCCGGTGGGTCATGGAATAACCTGTCAGGTCATGCTAGCAGGTTATGAAAAATTGTCCAGCAGTTCTTGGCATGTAGGTAGTTAAAATTCACACTGCCCACGATGAGTAATGGAGCACTGGTTGGAGCAAGTCAAAAATCTTGAAAATAATTGAATAGGTCATAGGTGAGGAAAGTAATTATGGGATTGGATAGAAAATGGGAAAACATGCATAGAAACAAGGGCCAACCTCATGTTAAAGAAAGATTGAGAGGAAGGGAGGACCCATGTTTGACTTTAAGTATCATTTAAGTGCCATATAAGGTCCCACCATAGAAAATACTCTAAAGTAGGAAGAAATTGGTCCTAAAATTGAACACATGTTGGGTTCTTACGATTTAAGACTATAAAAAAACATTAATGAAGCTATGTGTGGGAATGCATCACATTTCTCTCTGGTAAGTGTTTTAATGTTGCGACTTGATGATTTAATCATGTGCTAATCAAGTGATGATGTGTTGAGTATCTATTACATATTTTAGGATCCACAGTTATTTTTATGTTTGTTTGTTTCACATGCTTAACGATCTCAGATTTTGGGGCCAACTTAAGGGTTTTTGTCCTTGCAACATTTTGTGACATATAGGGTAGAATTTCAGGATCTTAAGGATGGTGTATACTCTTATTATAATTCCTCATATATCTCAAGTTCCCTCTAGATTCTTTGAAGAAAATTTTTTTGGCTAATAGTTCATATTCTATAGGTTTCATCTTTTGGTTGACTTGATGGATGATTCTAGTGTTGTGATGAACATAAATTGATGGATACCCTTCAAAGATTTAATGAATGTATAGAATATAGTGTGAAAAGGATATATGTGATAGTGCATGGGATCATTTAAAGGATAAGAGACTCACAAAGATTAACTTAGAAACTAATGCGTAAAGTGTGAACTGTAATCTACATTTTAGAGAATAATTTTCTAATCAATTCAACTATAAATTTCTCGCTATTGGATGCATTATATCTTTCCTTGAAGAAAATATAATCTTCTATATTTACATATTTTTCTTTGTTCATAAGCAAGTGTGCCTTTTGTATCAGGCATAGTGAGTTCCATGACCTCTTGTTGAAAATATTGTAATTAGTCATATCATATAGTGAATGTGATTATCATCGTCTTTTATCCTTCTTAGGGTTTTCCATGTAAAAATATTGGTGTCATGTGTTTTCCTATTTTTGATTTCTATCATTTACTTTTGTACACGATTCAAATATAATAGATGAATAATTAATGCTAAGTTTTCAATGTATGCTGATTCATTCTCCATCCTTCTCTAGTGGTGTTCAACAAACACAAGTGGAAAGCACCCATGGTTTCCAAAATATACTCTAATGCCAAAGATGTATGTGGTGTCATAAAAAACTTTCAAATCCCATGAGATGTTGTACATAGAAACTACCAAAGCTATAATGCATAACTCATCCATAATGGTTACATTGTAATATGTAAAAGCTACTTTGCACTTGTCAAAAGTGGACTCCACTAGAAATATCAATTGCTAAATAATAACTCTCAACGAATCTTCCACCAAACTATTAATTGTCATAATTATAATAGAAATATAGAAACCAATGATACCAGTCCCCTAATTTTAGAACTTCCAAAGTGGGTGCAATAAAATATTAAATAATAAAGTAAATATTTTGGACTCTAAGGTTGAGACATATTAATCCCAATATACTCCCACTTGTCAAAGACTTCTCAAGATTCAAAAAAAATTCATCTATTTAAGGCCCTAAGGCCCATAGAATGATGTAGGGGCATCTTGGGTTTCTTGGCAATCTTGTATCACCCAAAATATTTAGTTTCAACTTATTTTCAGTTTGTTCCTGTTAGCCAGGTTTTTTGTTTTTAGTAGCGCTCCTTGGTTTTTAATTATTTGTTTTTGCATACCTTAGAGTTTGATGTGGACATCATGTTTTACTTATGTCTAGGTTCACACCTCATTCTGATACTTTGTGGTGGAGATATTCTGAATTCATGTTCGGTTTTTTGTGTTCATATTTTAACGGTCAGTTGGAGATTGCTGATCTTGCAAAGCATTTTCCTGATCCACGAAGCTTTGTGTCTCATATCATGATGATATTTGATCTTTGGTCAATGTTTCTCTTGGATTGCATGTCATTTTAACATCTTGGCATCGAGATCCTTATGGTTTGGGTCTTGACCTATATTTTTGTATTACATTTTCCTATTCTTGGTAAATGTGATAGATCTTGGCTGAAATATTTGTTGTGAAGGCTCTATTTATTGTGGCATTTTATCTTTGTTAAGGAGCTCTGAGGAGGATAACCTTTGGAAGGTTAGATCTAGGGTTTAGTTCTATAATTCTAGTGTAATCAGGCCTATGTATGTCGAAAGTTTGTAAACTTCATGTTGCAAACCAATTTGTAAATTATTGATTCTAATAATGCGAAGGCTTGAATGGGCATGTTGTATTCATTGTTCTTGCGATTGATTGTTTCTACTATGTTGATTCAGGTTGGAATATCTCCTTCAGGGAAACTTTTGGCATGAGTGCGTCATTTGGTATCAAATTGTGGTTGATGTTCCTGTGTTGGTAGATCATTGTTCTTGGGCTTACAAAATCCTAGATGGTTTGTTGTGTGGTGCCAAAATATGGATTTGACATGCAATTACAGAGGATTTAGATGAGGATGGCTTGGAGAGGAATTATCGATGGTTATGAATCTTGGAGTGGGTTGCAGTCCTTGAGGCATCCCTTTAGTAAACAAATTGGTAAATCAAGGAAAACTATGAGCATGTTCAATAGATTATCAAATGAGAGGCAGTTGAGATCTTGCAGTTAGATTGTCAAGTCAAGGAAGTTGTACCGTGCAAAGGGAGAGATGTCACTGAGTAGGATAAGCCTGAGGCTAGGGTCCTTGTGAAGAAGATTTTTCCTTCAAACATGGCTGTTAGGGACCATCTTTCCTCCTAATGTCAAGTTCTTGGGTGTAAGGATGACCTCGTGGTTGGGGACCTAGTATTGAAGATTCCCTCTTCAGATACTTCTACTAGGGTCTAGCATCATGGGGATAAGGAAAATCAATGGGCTTCATGTTTTGGGATTAAACCCACTGGTAAATCTATTTTCCCTCCTATTACTAATATCTCTGACCATAACAGTGATAAGTTTGTGATCTTTTTCTCGAATAAAGTTATCAATTATAATTTTTCATTATGGCTTTATCTTTGGATCAAAATTTTATGGGTCCTCGGCCTAATATTGAAGTGGTAAGAGATTTTGTGAGTAGAAAATGGAAGTTAAAGAGCTAGGTTGAGGTTTCTGCAATGTATAAAGGGTTTTTTTTACATTCTCTTTTTCTTAAGACATCTTGGCTGTTCTTTGTGGGGGCCTTGGGTGGTTGGGAAATACTTGCTTTCCCTAAGAAAGTGGACCCCTAAACTAGATTTATCAGATGCTATCTTTGATGTGGTCCTGATCTGGGTTAGACTCACATGTCTTCCCCTGGAATATTGGCATGTGGATATGTTCAAGAGGCTGGATAGTTCCTTTAGTGAGCTACTATTTATTGATACTATGATGGAGGCTCATAAGTGTTTGGTTTATGCAATAATTTATGTTGGTTTTCTCAGTCTATAGACCTAGCATCTTCCATCGACCTTATCTCTAAACTTGGGAAATAAGTTTAGGTAATACAATTTGCATCACTGTTGTTTGTGTGTGTTTTTTGCAAAACATTTGGGTATTGGGTTAAGAGGTGTCCTCCTAAGCCCAGCATCGCAAGCCCAAAATATAAGTAGAAGGTTGTAAGAGTTTGGAAGCCTAAACAGATGATTGAAGATCACATAGGTGATGCTCATGATCTATAAGAGAAATAGAATGAGAAGCCTGAGGAGGTTGCAGGTGTGGAGGATTCTAGAAACTCTATGGACAAAGAAGATGATATTAAGTGACAACCTGCTACTAATATGTTTGAGAGAATTTGTGAGAAGGAAGGGTCCTCTAGTTTGAATAAGGATGAAAATGTAGAGTAAGAGGGGGAGTAGGCCAAGCCCATGCAAGAGATCGAAGGAAAATATGAGTAGACAAATATTGAAAACCTGGACCAAAATAAAGTTAGCCTAGATGAGGAAAAAATAGATATGGAGAGTAGATTTAAGTTAGATCAGGGATCTAATCTAAACAATCAGAAGAGTTGTAATATTGTTTCTCCTCATTTTTACCCATTGCTTGTTTCCTCTTTCCCCCCTTCGAATACAAAAATAGTCAAATTTACTTATCCAGCTGAGCCTCTTGATCACTATGCTAAATCAACCATCTTCCTTGATCATGATCAGAATAATGAGGTTTTGGACTCCATCTCCTCTTTTAAGAGTGTTTGTGGTAGGAGTTGTGTTTTTGTCATTGGCTTCAATTTTTTTTGTCCTAAGTGTGTGACTCTCTCTTTGCTGAGTTTATGCTCTTACAGCTGGCATAGAGTAATAATGCTTGTTCACTGTGTGTAGCACCTTGAGAGTTGGCTCTAATTGCGACATGTGTCTCTTTTGTGTGTGGCTTTGGTTTTAGAATCTTTTTTCGTATGTGGATGTTACAAAATACTCTTTCTTCATGGACTTAGACAAGTGGAGCTAACATTTACTTCCATGTCAAATACTTTAGGCATCTTTTCCAAGTGTGATGGATTAGGAAGTCCATCGATTACATCTCAGTCCTCTTTGCATTAATACAAATGCTTGGTGTGCCCGATTGTTGCTTCCTATTCTCTGTGTTTTGACAGCTCGTTCTCAGTTGGACCAGAATAAACCATTTCTTTAAAGAATGGTGCTCTTATGTCTTTCTAGCATGTGTCCTAGTTTAATCTTATAGTCTCATGAGGTGCCCTTTGTTGAGACAGTATTATCTAACTATGACCAGTGCATTAGGAAGTCATTTCTTTTGGACAGAAGTAAGTTCTTGTTTATCGATTTTCTCT
The DNA here is from genome assembly GCA_027943335.1 of Chamaecyparis obtusa. NCBI lineage: Eukaryota > Viridiplantae > Streptophyta > Pinopsida > Cupressales > Cupressaceae > Chamaecyparis > Chamaecyparis obtusa. The sequence continues at coordinate 552,608 of BSBK01000015.1, read as the reverse complement.
GCAATGATGAGTGCGGCAGGTGTTAAAATATGAGTGTGAACTCTTCTAGAATATAATGCATCTCTAGATTGGAATGTTGGCTCTCTCAGCCACGACGCATGAAGAACGTATGGAGTGTGGGAAATTAAAAATAGACCAATAGACATAAAAATGTGAGGTTCAATGGTTATTGCATCTAACTGTTATTATTACATAGGAAGCATTTTCATTTTGTGGGTGAGATGTTCAATTCTTAGCATGGTGTCATGAATAGAGGATGCAAGCTGAAAGTCACGTATGCAAGGAAAATAGAAAAAGACAGTGTATGAAAAAATGGAAGCGGGGAGAATAGGAAAAGACATTGGATGTTTTGATAAAAAGGACAAGATACAGAGAGGAATTGGGAAGTAATGCGGCCAAGGAATTAAAGGTGGAAGATATTCTCAGTCTGTTAATGAGTTAACAAGACAAACAGAGATAGTGTGAGGTAAAAAAAAATTGAAGAAGGGCAGTTTTTTAAAAAGGGAGGAAACAATACAAGGCATATAGGGTGTGGAGGAGTTTTTAAGAAACAAAAATATGGACTAGAAGTGGTGAGGATCAATAGACTTTGTGAAATCTCAGAAATTAATGCTACTACCAGTTACTTAAAGAGAAAGGATATTCTCTAGCAGCAACACATATTGATGAAGCTAGTGTTGGACCAATCATAGATCTTGGTTTCTCATACAGGATTGATGGTGTTCAGGAATAGTTTATCAAAGTGAGATCAAGTTTAGGAAGTGTGCAAATAACAACATCTTCATGTTTTAGTGAAGACAAAGAACGTACTTATATTTTGTCTTATCATAAGCTCTTGAAGGGAAGGTTGTAGCCTTCTGAGTCAGGTTGGAGCCTGAAGATTTGTAGCTCTTTGTGTGATTGGGTTGAAGCCCTGTTGATTAGTGAAGCTGTGGTTTTTTACCCAACTTGGGTTTTCCACGTGAGAAAAATCTTTTGTGTCTTGTCTCCTTCTTGAATGTGCTTATTAGTTAATCTAGTTAAAATTTTAAAATACTAATTCACCCCCTCCCCCTCTCAGCATTTTTTGTTTTTCAATTGGTATTAGAGTAGGTCACTCTCTTCTCGTGCTTAAAAGCTTGAGAGTTCGATCTTTGTGCCCATCATGAGTGCCTTAGAAGGTCTTGCTACGAATCATGCACCTCTTTTCAATGGAAACAACTATGTATTTTGAAGTGTTCGCATGAAAAATTACATCATGTCTCTTGGTTGTGATGTCTATCTTAGTCTTGTCAATGGTTACACTATTCCTTCTACTCCTCCTGCGGATGCTAATAGTAAAAAGGAATTTGAGAATAATGCAAAAGCTATGAATGTGATTTTGTGTGGTCTAACTGAAGCTAAATTCATAAAGGTCATGCACTGTGCTACTGCAAAAGATGTTTGGGATAAATTGCATAATGTATATCATGGTGATGACAAAGTTAGGAAGGCTAAAGTTCAAACTCACTGGGTTGTCTTTGAAGGTCTTCGCATGAAGGATAGTGAAAACAATGTTGCATACTTTCTTCATGTTGATGAGGTAGTCAACGCTTTAAAAATTTTGGGAGAAAATGTTGAAGAGAAAATCGTGGCTCAAAAAAATCTTCATTCTCTTCCCGCGAGGCTTGATGCTAAAGTCTCTGTTGTTGAAGAAATGTTAGATCTGGACACTCTAACAGTTGACAAATTGCATGGTATCTTGACTGCCTATGAGATGAGGACTACAGTTGAAGGGCCTTCCAAAATTGAATCTACCTTCAAGATATCTAAAAGGAGCAAGGACAAGGAAAATAATCTCAATGATAGCTCGGAGGAGGACTCCAATGAGGAAATTGCTTACCTCATTAGAAGGTTGAAAAAGGGCCTTAACAAAAGTAAAGGAAAATCTGGTTTGAAATGCTTCAACTATGGAAAACTTGGTCACTTTGCCTCAAAGTGTCCGTTTGATAAAGAAGATGACAATAATGATGAAAAAGTTTAAATTTTGAAAAACTAGGAGATTTGCTAAGAAGAATTGGAAATCTAAAAAGGGCAAGAAGGTGATGTTTTCAAAAAATGACAACGATGATTCTTCTAGCAGCGAAAGTGATTCTTGAATTAATGAAGTCATATTCATGGTTGTTGATGTCTTGAGCTCCAAAGAAAATGAAGATGCTGAAGATGATGAAGTAGATCTTAAACTTGAATTGGTTGCAGCTCTAACTGAGATAAAGAAACTTAAAAAGAAGAATCTAAGTCTTGCAGATCTTCTACAAGTTGAGAGTGCTAAAAAGTTGAAGATTGCAACATCTCTCAAAGAGGTTAAAACTCAACTTGTTAATCCTAAAATCCTGAATGAAGAAGCTAAAAAGATTCGTGAGAATTTGGAAAATCAGATTCAGATAAAAGAAGAAAACATTGCCAAGCTAGAAGCTGAAATTGTTTCTCTCAGAAACATAGGTAAAAATTCTATTCTTTCTAGTGAAAAAATGTCTTTCAAGAGTGGTAATGTTACGTTAGATGATGTTCTTGGTTCTCAAAGACCTACCAAAGATAAGAGAGGATTTGGCTTGCAACTTGATCAAAACTCTTCACCACTGGAAAGTAGTCAGCCTGCTCCTAACAAGGTAAATAAACCTTTTTTGTATGGCTATTTTTTTTCATGTAACTACTTTGGACATAGAGCTACTGATTGTAGAGATGCTCCCTTTAAGAATTATTTTCAGCATGAAAAGAATGCCTATAGGAAGTACAACTTAATTTTCTATAGTTGTAACAAGTTTGGCCATACTTCAAGATTTTGCAATAGCTATAGTGAAAATTTGTTCTACAATGTTGAACCAAAAAGAAGGACAAAAGTGACCAAAGTTTGGAGAAGAAAAGTTCAAGAGACACCTCTAAAAGCCTTTGCTGTTCAAACAGCTCTTCTTGCCAACAGTGAGAAGGATATTTGGTATGTTGACAGTGGCTTCTCCAGACACATGACAAGTGGTTTAAGTAAGTTTCATTCTCTCAAGAAAATGAAAGGTGGAAAGGTTAGATTTGGAGGTAGCTCTTTTGCAAAGGTTGTTGGTATAGGTATTGTCTTAATTAATAATGATGAAACCGTTGTTGAGAATGTTCTTTATGTTGAAGGTTTAAAACATAATCTATTAAGTGTAAGTCAGCTATGTGATCAAGAGTATGATCTTATCTTTAACTCAAATTCTTGCACTATTAAAAAGGGAGTTGATGTCATAACTAAAACAACTAGAGAAAAAAATAATCTCTTTATTCTTGATGACTCTAATGATAAGACTTGTTGTTTGAGAAAGGTAGAGGATGCTTGGCTTTGGCACAAGCATTTTGGGCATGTGAATTTTGATAATCTTATCAAAATCAGTAAAAAGGAAGCTGTAAGAGATATGCCTATGATAGAGAAATGAGCTGATGTTGTTCACAAAAATTGTCAAGAGGATAAACAAACCAGAGCTTCCTTCAAACTAAAAGATCATTTCAGCAGTAGGCCACTTGAGCTTGTTCATACAGATCTTTGTGGACCAACTAGGACATCAAGTCTTCAAGGTGAGAAATACTTTATACTTCTTATTGATGATTTTTCTCTTATGACTTGGGTTACTTTTCTAAAAGAAAAATCGGAGGCTTTAGAGAAGTTTAAGATTTTTAAAAATCTGGTTGAAAATGAAATGGATGTGATAATCAAATGCTTGCGATCTAATAATGGGGGAGAATTCACTTCAAATGATTTTGTTAAGTTTTGTGAGGAACATGGAATCAAGAAATAGGTTTCCGCCCCAAGAACACCACAACAAAATGGTGTTGTGGAAAGAAAAAATAGAACTGTTCAAGAAATGGCATGTTGCTTGATGAATGAAAGAAAAGTGAAAGATTTTTTTTGGAGAGAGGCTGTCTAGACAGCAGTCTATATTCAAAATAGAACGTTGTTGAGACCCAAGTTCAACAAGACTCCATATGAACTTTGGAAAGGTAAACCAGCTACTATTAAGTACTTTAAATTTTTTGGGAGTCCATGCTACATTAGGAGAGATGAAGATAATTTGGGAAAGTTTGAATCTAGATCTGATGAGGGAATTTTTCTTGGTTGTTCTTCTAAAAGTAAAGCATTTAAATGCTACAATAAAAGGCTGCATAAATTAGTAGAGAGCGCTAATGTTAAGATTCATGAGGTTACTAATGAACTTAGTGAGAATGATGATAGCGCTGAAGAAGAAAAAATTGAAACTAGCACTATTGTACCTTCTTCTCCTCCTCATATTCAAGTTGTAATAGCTAGCAAAGGTGGTGAGAATGACAAAGGTAAAGTTCAAACTACTCATGAAGAAATAGTCTCTACTTCTAATCATGCTGAAAATCCACATGATAATTTTGGGTATGATTCTCAAGGTGATCATGATGCCTCTAACTTCAAAAATCCTTCAAAGTTTGTTCAAAAGAATCACCCTATTGATCAAGTTATAGATGAAAGAAGAACTAGGAATGCTAGGCAAAATGTTAACTATTTTGAGGATGATGACTTCTCACTCATTTCTATGATTGAGCCTTTTTGAAGAGGCAGTTGTAGATGAGCATTGGGTGGCTGCTATAAAAGAAGTTAGAACAAATTAAAAAGAGTAATACTTGGGAGCTTGTGCCAAGACCTATTAACAAAAATGTGATAGGTACAAAATGGGTATTCCAGAACAAGGTAAATGAAGATGGTAAGATCATTAGAAATAGGGCTCATTTAGTTTGCAAGGGTTATTCTCAAATTGAAGGTGTGGATCATAGTGAAACCTTTGCACCAGTTGCAAGATTAGAAGCAATCAAAAATTTTCTTGCATTTGCTTCCTTTAAAGGTTTTAAAGTCTTTCAAATGGATGTTAAATCTACCTTTTTAAATGGGGATTTGGTTGAAGAAATCTATGTTGAACAACCGGAAGGCCTCATTTCTAACAATGTGGATTATGTGTGCAAGCTGAAAAAGGCTCTTTATGGACTCAAACAAGCTCCTAGAGCTTGGTATGACAAGCTAGATAATTACTTGCAGTAGAAGGGCTTCAAAAAGGGATATGTAGACAACAACTTTTATGTCAAAGAGGAAGGTAAAAACATCCTCATTGTTGTGGTTTATGTAGATGATCTAATTTTTGGTAGTGATAATGTCAAAATATCTAAGACATTTGCTGCTTGTATGAAAAATGAATTCGAAATGTCTATGATGGGTTGGGCTGCAAATTAATCAATCTTCTAAAGGTGTTTTCATTTCCCAAGCTAAGTATGTTAGAGAGTTTCTTAAGAGATTCAAAATGGAAGATTGTAATCCAGTAAGCACTCCTATGGAAACTGGATGTAAACTAAGTAAGGATGATGTGTCTCCTTCTATTGATCAGACTTTTTATAGATCTATGGTAGGGAGTCTAATGTTTGTCATAGCCACTAGACTGGATATTATGCAGGTTGTTGGCTATGTTGCTAGATTTCAAGCATCTCCAAAGAAAACACATGTTCAAGTTGTTAGGAGAATTTTAAAATATTTGAAAGGCACTGTTGACTTTGGTCTTTGGTTTCCAAAGAGTTCTAATTTCTCTCTTATAGCCTATATAGATGCAGATTGGGGTGGCTCCATAGATGATAAGAAAAGTACTAGTGGGTGTGCCTTCTTTTTAGGTGGCTCTTTGGTCTCATGGCTTAGCAAGAAATAGTCTTGCACTTCATTATCCACTGCTGAAGCTGAATATATTGCAGTAGTCTCATGTTGCACTCAGGTAATTTGGATGAAGAATACTTTGTGTGACTACAAGCTTAAGTATACTGATCTTGTTTGTATCTTTTGTGACAACACAAGTGCCATTGATATCTCAAAATATCCAGTGATGCATTCTCACACCAAGCACATTCCAATCAAATATCACTATCTGAAGGAGAAAGTTACAAATAATACTGTTAAGCTAAACTATGTTTGTTCAAAGGAACAAGTTGTTGATGTGTTCACTAAACCTTTACCCTGAGATCTCTTTGAGTATCTTTGAAGGAAGTTTGGTGTTTTTCCACCTTAGTGAAAGGTTACATCAGTAAATGCTCTTCATTGTTACATATTTTAAACTGCAGTTGTATTTTTGTTTCGTGGTCATTGATGACAAAGGGGGAGTAGTAGACTATCAGGGAGAGTTCCTTTAGATTTGTCTCAGTTTGGTTTCGCTATTCAGGGGGAGTTGTCTCAGCTTTGTAAATTATTGGAGTTTCCATCAATGACAAAAAGGGGGAGATTGTTGTGTTTTTGTCATTGGCTTCAGTTTTGTTTTTCCTAAGTGTGTGACTCTCTCTTTTCTGAGTTCATGCTCTTACACCTGGCATAGCGTAACAGTGCTTGTTAACTGTGTGTAGCACCTTGAGAGTTAGCTCTAATTGCGATAGGTGTCTCTTTTGTGTGTGCCTTCAGTTTCAGAATCTCTTTCGTATGTGGATGTTACAAAATTCTCTTTCTTGATGGACTTAGACAAGTGGAGCCCTATTACCTAACATCTCCTTCCACGTCAAATACTTCAGGCATCTTTTCCAAGTGTGATGGATTAGGAAGTCCATCGATTGCATCTCAGTCCTCTGTGTGTTAATACAAATGCTTGGTATGCCCGGTTATTGCTTCTTGTTCTCTGTATTTTGACAGCTCATTCTGGGTTGGACCAGAACAAACCATTTCTTTAAAGAATGGTACCCGTATGTCTTTCTAGCATGTGTCCTAGTTTGATCTTACAGTCTCATAAGGTTCCCTTTTTTGAGATGGTATTATCTAACTATGACCAGTGCATTAGGAAGTCATTTCTTTTGGACAATAGTAAGTTCTTGTTTATTGATTTTCTCTACAATGATGAGTGCAGCAGGTGTTAAAATATGAGTTTTCTACTCTTCCAAAATATAATGCATCTCAAGATTGGAACATTGTCTCTCTCAGTCAAGATGCATGAAAAACATATGGAGTGCAGGAAATTAAAAATGGACCAGTAGAAATAAAAACATGAGGTTCAACGGTTATCACATCTATCCGTGATTATTACACAGGAAGCATTTTCATTTTGTGGGTGAGGTGTTCAATTCTTAGTATGTTGTCGTGAATAGAGGATGCAAGCTGAAAGTTGCATGTGAAAGGAAAATAGAAAAAGATAGTGTACAAAAAAATGGAAGGGCGGAGAATAGGAAAAGACATTGGATGTTTTGATAAAAAGGACAAGATACAGAGAGGAATTAGGAAGTAATGCAGCCAAGGAATTAAAGGTGGAAGATATCCTCAGTCTGCTAATTAGAACTAACAAGACCAACAAAGACAGCGTGAGGTAAAAAAAATCAAAGAAGGGCACCTGTTTAAAAAGGGAGGAAACAATACAAGGCATATTGGGTGTGGGGGAATTTTTAAGAAATAAAAATATGGACTGGAAGTGGTGAGGATCAATAGACTTTGTGAAATCTTAGAAACTGATTCTACTGCCAGTACACTTAAAGAAAAAGGATATTCTCTAGCAACATCACATATTGATGAAGCAAGTGTTAGACCAATCACAGATCCTGGTTTCTGATATAGGATTGATGATGTTCATGAACAATTTATCAAAGTGAGATCAAGTTGAGGAAGTTTGCAAATAACAGCATCTTCATGTTTTAGTGAAGACAAAGAACGTACTTATGTTTTTTCTTATCATAACCTCTTAAAGGGAAGGTTGTAGCTTTCTGAGTCAGGTTGGAGCCTAAAGAGTTGTACCTCTTTGTATAATTGGGTTGAAGCCCTGTTGATTAGTGAAGCCATGGTTTTTTACCCAGCTTGGGTTTTCCACATGATAAAAATCTTCTGTATCTTGTCTCCTTGAATGTGCTTATTAGTTAATCTTGTTAAAGTTTTAAAATACTGATTCACCCCCTCCCCCTCTTAGCATTTTTCATTTTTTAGTAGGGACAAGGAAGGAAAAGAAAATACTAGTCTAAAGGAAATGGAGGTTGAAGAAGATGCTTCTTTCACTAAAGTGGAAAGAAAGAAGAAGAAAAACTTGTCTATCTTGACTCCTGGGGTTTTGGCTAGGAACAAAGAAAAATTGGACCATGGGGCTTCCAGGAGCACAGGGAGGAAGACATATAAATGACATAGGGAATATGAATGTCTTCAAAGTATTATAGATAGTATTTATAATTCCATTCCAGAGCTTCCTCTTTACAACTCTCGAGGTAAGAAATGAAAATCATGTCCTAGAATATACAGGGGTTAAATGCTCACATAAATAAGATATTATTCATAATTTTTCTACAGACTATAAACTAGATATTTTATTGGTTCAAGAGACTAAAATTCCTAAGGAAAGGGTGGAAATATTTAAAGTGTTCAAAAATTATGGAGTCTAGGGTAGCGGCTCAAAGGGAGCTTCAAGGGGCATTGTTACTCTTTGGAATTCAAATTTTATTCATGGTACTCCTTTTTCTGAAGATGGTAATCATGTTGCTACATATTTCAAACATATTAGGGATGATTTTAGTTGGATTCTTTCAAACATTTATGCTCGTAACAATAAATTTGCTAGAAGAATATTTTGGTGTAATATGGTAGTCTTTTTAAGAAGAGTTGCCCAAATGATCATTAGATTATTATGGGTGATTTTAATACCCCCTTCCAAGAGAAGTTAAGGTTTCGTGGCTTTCAAATTTAGTTGGATAGTAAGTTGGATCTAATAGCTTTCACCAATGATAAGTATCTTCATGATATTATTTTGAAGGGTGCCTTGTTCACTTGGACCAACAGAAGAAATGGTGATGAATTAATTAAGTCAAGTGGGACCGTGCTCTTGTTTCTTCTGATTGGCTTCTTCACTATTTCTTCTCTCTTAATGTCTTATCTAGAATAGGATATGATCATTATCCCATTATCTTTGTTGTTGAATCTATTAAGGGTATCTAACGAATTTTCCTTTTAGATTTGAAAAGATGTGGTTGTTTCACCCTAGCCTTTATGATTGCATAAATAAGTGGTGGAATACCAAATATGATGGTACTACTATGTTTAGAGTGGCCAAAAAGTTAAGAGAAGACAAAGTTAATGTCAAAAAATAGAATAGAGAGATCTTTGGGGAAATTTTTTCTATTAAGTCTATTGTTCAAATAGATTTAAAAGAGAACCAAGATAAAATCTAGTAGGAGGGATATGTTGAAGATTACTTGGCTAAGGAAAATGAAATCCTCTCAAAATATCACAATATCATATCTAGAGAGGAAGCATTTTTGGAATAAAAGATCGAGGTGTTTATTGTTGTCCTTAGGGGATAAGAATACTAGATTTTTTCATATAACTACCTTAAAGCATAAGGAAGATAACTAAATAGCTCACATTATGAAATATGGAAAGAAAATTGATAAAGATGATGAGTTCAAAAAGGAGGTGGTCTTCTTTTTTGTAGACCTTTTAAAGGATGACAACAAGCTAGGCGGAGGCTCATAATATCCTTGATAATTTCATCCCGAATATTCTGAATAAAGATCACAATAAAATGTTGGTGGCCATTCCCTCCACTGAAGAGATTGGAAAGGAATTTCTCTCCTTGGACATGAACAAAGCTCCAAGTTGTGATGACTTCCCCTTGTTCTTCTTTCAGTCACTTTGGAATATTGTTGATGAGGATGTGTCTAATGTTGTCAAGGAGTTTTTTAGTGCTAGATCTATGCCAAAAGAGATAAACTCTACTTTTATAGTATTTGTCCCTAAACATTATGGGAATGAATTTTTTGAAGCTTTCATACCTATAAGTCTTTTAAATTATTCTTATAAAATCATTTCCAAGGTTCTTACTTCTAGAATGCTACAGATTCTTCCCTTGCTTATCTCCCCACAACAAAATGGTTTTGTTCCTAGGAGGCAAATTCATGATTCTACTATTATGGTTCACAAGAATATCCACTTGTTAGAGGTTTTCAAAAGCCAAGGATTCCTTCTTAAGATTGACATTTCCAAAGCCTATGATAGATTCGACTAAGATTTCTTGTTGAAGGTTCTGAGAGTGTTTGGTTTTTTAGAGAGAGTTCTCCAACTCATTTGGCAACTCATTTCTACCTCTTTGATGGTTATGATTGTTAATGGATCTCCATTCTACTTCTTCGAGGTGTATCGGGGTCTAAGGCACTAGGATACCATATCCCGTATCCTCTTCAATATTTTGGCTGAGAGTTTGGGAAGATATATGCACAAATAGATTAGGATTGGCTCCTTGACAGGACTCAAACCTTCTTGGATGACCTGACTTGCTCACATCAACAGTTAGTTGATAATATTATTATAATGGGGAGCTCTACGATTGGAGAAGAAAAAGCTATCAATAATGTGTTGAATCTCTATGAGAGTGCTTCTGGACAAATGATGAATAGATAAAACAAAGTTCTCCATTTTTATTAGCATGCCTGAGATTAGACATAAAAGAATTGTTGAGATTCTAGACTTCTCTATTAGGAATCTCCCTTCTATCTATCTTGGTCTTCCCCTTGGTAGAAAGCCTCCAAACCCCATTTGGATATTGCTAATTGACAAGTTTAATAGAAATTTAGCTAGCTAGAAAGTTTCTTTACTCAATCAAGTTGGTAAGATTCAAATTCTCAAGTATTCTCTTTAAGAATTGTTTGTCTATGCCATGAGATTGCTTTAAAATTCCTTCAAAGTATGCTGATATTATTGAGAAAATTCAAAAGTTTTTTCTATGGTCTGGTGCAGAGGAAAGAAAAAGGATTCCCCATGTGGCCTGGGAGGTTGTTTGTAGATGAAAAAGGGATGGTAGACTTGGTTTGAGAAACATCAATATATTTGACAAAGCTCTTTTGGCGAAGCGAGTTTGGAGAACCTTCAGCAGAAGGGGTGAATGGAATATTATTTGGCATAACAAATACCTTCATAGTATTAATAATTTAAAAGATTCCTTTCATTCTCTTAATCTTCCAAGCGGCTCTACCCTTTGGAATAATATCATCGAAGCTAGGGAGATTGCCTGCTTGGGGGCTTCTTAGAAAATTGGTAATGGCAGGAATACCCTCTTTTGGGATGATTGTTGGATTGGTAGGGAGCCTTTAGGTAATGATTCTAATTGTGGCCCTTTCAAAGATGAATGTATATCTAAATTTGGGCAGTTTGTTTCTCACTATTAGGTGAATAGTCATTCGGTTGACTTGACCCCGGTCAATCCTTTACTCCTGCCTTTGCAGATGTCCTTAAATTCTTTCTCCTTAGAGAAAAATAGAGATGATGATATGATGGATTAGAGAGGTTCTTCTTTTGGCTAGTACCATGTGGCTTCTGTTGTAGCGTTGTTGTCTCATTCCTCTCTCCCCTCCCCTTGTTGGTCTAAGGCACGGATTAAAAACTTGATACCAAAAGTCAGCATCTTTCTATGGCTTCTGCTACAAATCATAATCCTCACTATTGACAACTTATGTAAGAGAGGAGTTTTCATTCCTAACAGGTGTTATATCTATATTGCTGGTGGAAAAATAGGTTAATCATATCTTTCCTTATTTCCCATTTGCTTCAGATATTTGGAGTCATGTATTCCAGTTTTGGAACCTCTCTTGGGTGATCTCTGATTTAGAAAAGGACTTCTTCTTATAATGGAGAGTGCCCTCTAAAAATCATGTCTTGAAATTGCTTTGTGTGTATACTTTCCCTCATGTGGCCTAGGGGATATAGAAAGAATGCAACCATATCTCCAAAGAAAATTATCTTCCTCCTGAGATTGTCTTCAAGAAATTTTTTAGAGCTATCAAGGAAGATATTAACATTTTGAATGTTTCTTTGGGGTCTAAGGGAAAGGTGAGTTTTAAGGATTATGACTACAGGGTTGTGAAGGGCTGGCAAGTCCAATTGGACATCACTACAACTTTGAATAAGATGAAGAGTAGGGAGAATTGTGTTTAGATGCATCCTCCTACAGGCTGGGTTAAAATTAACTTTGATGGGGAAGACAAGGGTAACCCTAGGCCTGCTAGGTGTTGGGGAGTGATCGGGGATGAGAATGAAAAGTTAATTTTGGCAATGGTACTCCCCATGATTAGCTAGACTAACCACTTAGCCAAAGCCACCAGTGCATTTTAGGGTCTTAATTTAGGTCGATAATATAATTTCAAAAATATTTAGCTTGAGGGGGATTCAAAGGATAGAATGTAATGTCTTAAGGGTACTCATATACCCTCATGGACAATAAAAATTTGGATTAATAAGTCCAAGGAGATAATTGCTTCATTTAAAAAAATGTTTCAAATCCCATGCTTATAGGGAGATGATCATGGTTTCTGACTACTACGTGAACAAAGGGGTTGTTAGCAAGGAGAGTCTTATGTAGAAGGTAGGGGGCAAGCTGGAGGCTAACATCACCATCCTCCTTCATTACGACATAACTCATGGGGGAGGTTTAAGAAACTTTATCGTACAATTATTAATTTTTCTATTATAAGGCAGCGTGGCAGATTTTCCCTTTGGAAGTACATCCCCCTCATTATTTTTTTGTATGTTGGAGATTTGAAGGGAGCACGATGTCATTATCACTCACATGCTTTGTGGGCATTTGGGTCCCTTCATGGTATCTTATCCCTATTTCTTTCTCAATTCTCTCTACTTTTTGTAAGCTCTACAAGGTATTTGATTGTAAAATGCATGATGATAGATGTAGAATGGAGAATTTGGACTGTAAAAAAATAGAGAAGGAAGCCCACTATTTGGTACATTATGAAGAGGGGAAGGCTTGACTTGTACCTTGAGATTTTGCATGGGTGGAATAAGAAAGTGATGGAGGCATTTTGTCGAGCATTGGAAGGATGGTTGCATCACCTTGCATCGAAGGAAGGTTATTATTGATTAGAAGTTGATTGCAAAGGTGACAAGGTTATCTTGGAGGGCATGATGCTTTACTAAGAGCGTAAGTACTTTGAGCTTGCAGTGCAAAAATTTCCCAAATCTGAGGAAGAATGAGAAAAGTTTGAGCAGTGACACAAAGATCATCAAGACCATTTGGAGACAAGTGTTGAAGGTAATTATAGGATATGTAATCCTTAATGGTCACTTTACTAGGCCTTCAGCCACCATTTGGTTTTGATAAATCATTTTAGGTATCATTCAAGGGTTTCTTTGCCTTACTATTTATTGTCTTCTCTTATTGCAAGTATCAATGACCATAGGGAGAATCTGGGAAAGTACCATGTGTTACATGAGGGTTTTCTTATTTTAATTGATGACTATTTTAGGGCCCTCCCTACCCCTTCTAATTTTATTGCTATCTTGGAGGGGGAGGATACTAGTGTGCGAAAATCAGGTGATAAGTCAGGGTGGGAAGAGTACTTAGATACTAAGGAGGAAGAGTTATCCCCCTCCAAAAAAACTAAGAGGGAGGTCAAACCTAATAAATTTGTCAAAGAACCCATTACTAAAGGGAAGGGTAAGAGGAAAAAAGTTGTTTCCTCTAGTTCTACTTCTACTACTAATACTGACAATATGGGTAAGTCTGACCCCCCCCCTTTCTGGAGTCTCCAAAAAAAGATAAGAAGAAAGGAAAAGGTGTGGTGAAGAGCCTTGAAATTATTGTTCAAACCCCTCCTATCCCTAGTCATTATATTCCTACCGCTTCCCTCACTTCTAGCAATGATCTCTCAAGCAATGTGGGTATGGCTAGTGCTAATTCCTTGGAAACCTTAATGTTGAACTTCCTGGTACAGAGCATGAGTAGTTGTCTAATGTCCTTCTAATGGACAAAGTCAATGCTTTAGACGCCTTTAGTATATTCAAGTGGGTTTTTCATGAGTTTAAGGGAGTGCAAGTGAAAGAAAGAGCTATGAGTAGCAAGATAGAGGTGATGGAGTCCTCTATTCTATGTAAGAACAGTGGGGAGGATCCTATAGCTACTGGCCAGTGGGATGGCTTTTTTTCAATGGACAGAGGCTGAAAAGAAATTGGTTTCTAACTACCTCTCCAAATCCTTCAAGGCTATTGAGAAGCTTAAGGATACCTATGGGGAAAGGATTGCTAGGGTTGAAGAGGATTTCGAGAAAATTCAGGTTTCCCTCTGGACAATCATGCTCACAACCACAAGATCATTAAGAATACAACTCAAACAATGAATTTTATGGTGGGCAACCTAGACAAAGTGTAGCAGGAGAAGGAGGTTGTGGACCTGGAAGCTAACAATGACAAAGGCCAGGGGAAATCTAGGCCTAGAAAGAGAACTAGAGGGAACCTTGAGAAGAAAGCCCCGTACCCTCTTGATCTGTAGGATTTGAAGTAAGAAGCTCTAAACATGATCAAATTGGAAGTTTAGGTCTCTTAGACTCTCAAAAACCTAGCTTAGCTAGTGCTCCTCTCAGGTTTTTGGTTTTTTCTGTTGGTCTCTATGTTTTTTGTTGGTCTTTGACTGCTGCTTCTTCTGTGTTATCTATTGCAGACTTTTTTGTCTTAGTTTTCTTTGGAGATTATAATGTCTTATCTGATTATGTGTGAGAATATTTTGTAAAAAGGGTTTCACATCCCTTCAAAACCTATTTTTTTCCATAGTAAAAAATATAAGAGACAAAATATTACAATATTGTATGTTTTTTATTTTCTTTTCCTCTTGTCCTAATGTTAGTGATAGTATACCTGGTGTTGGTGTGGGAGAAGTTGTCAATGACTCAATGGATAATAAATTCATTGGAGAGGATGTTTTTGTATTTTTGATTGTACAGGCCAGGGAAGAAACTTTTAGAGTTTTCCTTGTTTTCTTATGGTGGCATTGGCACTAGTGTTTTCAATATTTCACCTCACATTAGTGTTAGTTAGAATTAGGAACATGCTCTAGCAATAGAGTGGATCTTGATTTGCTATTTTGGCTTCTATATCAACCTTTTGTGTGATATTCATGATAAGTTTTTTCACATTCATCCTTTTAGTGATGGGGCTTCCATTTCTCTTATATTGCTAGGGTTTTCTTGTCTTCCCCCTTCATGATTCTCTTTGTTATTACCATGGTGATTTTTTCCTTGGTAGAGGGTTTCCCTCTATGCCTTTTCCGCAAGATTTTGCAGTGGAGTGGAGATTGGTAAGTTGTGGACCTTTTTTTATTTGATTCTCCTTCACCTTTCTAATGATTTTTAGGGATTTTTTTTGCATTTATCCTTTGAGTGAGCTGGCTTTTGTTGCCCTAATATTGTTGCTTATTTCTTCTCTTTTCCCCTTTATGCTTGCCTTTGTTTACACCATGGTGAATATATTCATGGTGGAGGTTTTCTTCTCCAATGCCTTTTCCTCTTGCAATGTTGTCAATTTTTTATGTTGGCTCCTTCCATTTTCTCCCCTTTTTCTTGATGTTTTCCTTCCATGTGTAATTTGATTGTTAATGGCGTTTAAGAGAAAATTTGTTTATGTACTATCTATTGGTGTCATCTAGATAAAACGTCTCTTTCTACCCAGGATAATATGCCTGAGGCCCTCTTTATTGATTTTCTTATGAGTTTGTGGTGCTATTATGAGGGGGATTTGACTATCCCAATACTAGTTACTACTCGTACTAGTCCTATTGAGGTAGATTCTTCTCTTATGGATTTTTCTTCGATTTTGTCTTTGTATTGGATAGAAGTGGTTGGTAGGCCTTTCTTTTCCATTGGCCTTTATATAAGATCTATTTTGGCTCAAAATTTTGGTTATGTGGATGTTGATTCATTTGTCTCTTGACAAGATGTCTTGTTTCTATTCACAACCAACTTCTTTTTATTTTTGTTTTCTTTCTTGTCTTTGTCTCCCTCCCTATGAGATTGGACCTAATTGCCTATTGGTTTATCTTGGTTACAATCCAAGGTATTTCTTATAATAAAGGTTTTGGAGGTCTTTAAAAACCTATCCTAGTGCCAATTTGTGTTGTAATATGAATAATTAAGTTTAGGTTCAGACCTTTGTTACTTGCCAGTTCTTTTCTTTGGGCAAAGCTTTTCTTTCTCTTTGTAGTTCTTTTAATTTCACTATTGTTGAGACTCTATCTATTTGCCTTGGTAGTTATTTTATTTTAACAAGTTTAGGCCCTTCCCCAAGTTTACTTAGTCAAAAAAATTTAATTTTTTGTCAAGATATAAATTCGATCCATATAGAGCCCTAATACTTTTGAATGAAATAATAAAAGATCATTTAACATAGTAAATTCAGTTAATATTAATACAAATTTTGACATATGTAAAAATTATATAAAATCTTCAAAGAGTTTGTTAATACAAAAATATTATATAGTTCCAACTGACTTCATGCTTATAATGAATTTATTCCCAAGTAATCCTTTACCTTAAAATTCAAATGGACTTCATTGAATATTAACTTTACCATAACACCCAAACTAGGTGACCATACTTCCCATTAATTTCTATGTAAAACTCATTTGGACCTCTACTCATTAATAGTTAAGGTTAAAAGAATATAATATACATATGACCTTATAGGCTTAGATTTGATTACTGTATAAATAGAATGTTTGAAAGCACATGATAATGCACATATAGTTTTCTAAATTTTATTGTGATTCTTATTCTTTAATCCTCTATTATATTATGCCAAAACCTAATGAAGCATTCTCTATGTAGCTTGTGCACCTATAGATAGATCATTAGTCCATAAGGTATATGCCAACCCATAGTTCACATGGTATAGTGATTGTACCCTCTCAAGATGATTTTCTTAGCAATCTCTCTTAATGACAACTTGAATGCATATAATCACGGTGAAGGAAGGAACTATATCAGCCTAGGAAAGAAAACAATATGTTTTTTTGCCAATATGAGAAAGTATTAAAATTAAACTATCTCATCATACTAATTAAAAGAAAATTGTTAATGTTAAACACCAAGTATAGGTATGTGTATCAAAATATAGAAAGACAATCTAGGTGAAAATATTGGGATAGAAAACAAAATTTACAGCTATGAAAATTTGTTTTCCACAATGTATACTAGTTAATGTTGTTTCTGGTTTAGATTGCGTATATTTTTTTGCATCAATGTTTTAAATCACACTTTATGTTCTATCATCTTTCTACTCCATAAAATTTCTATCTTCCTGATGCTGGATCAGAATATGATCAAGAATGTTGGTACAAAATAACATGCACAATCTAAAATAGAAACAAGAACAATAAAATATACTATTCCAAATTGATTATGGAGGGGAATTTTCCTATTGAACTATGGAAAGGGAATACGTGCCTAAAGTGCGATTGAAATTATTTACGAGAAAACATAATATAAATAGAATAGCAAAAGACAATAGATGATTGGTTCAAGTATAAGAAGAAAGCTATGCAGACCACGTGGACCTATGGAGGAAAAAGGAGAGAGGTAGTAAAATAGAAATAGCCAACCTAATGGTGAGAAAATCAGTAATCGAAGATCGATAGTAGGAAGGGTAGAAATTTTTGCTCACTATTCCAATAGAAGACATATGCAAACTATGTAGCGCACAACTATATGTTGAATCCACCTTAGACTATGGTAGATCACATGGTTTTATCAACTCCAACATTTGCCGTATCAATAGATACAGTGAACTTTTCCCTGGCTCGTTTTGATTTGTAAGCAGGAAAACCAGATTAAGGAGGAGAATGCAAGACTTCACCTGGAGGTAGATATGTTTTCTCTAATTGACATTTCTATTTCTTTGCGCTGCATTTCTTCTGGTTGATTGAAACAAAGGTTTCTACATGTTGAGCAGTTGAAACAGCGCTTTAATTTGGAGAATAATATTGCAGTGGAATCCTTTTTGATTGAGCCTTTGGAAACTCGTTATCATTCTCAGTCATCGGAAAGTATACATTACTCTGACACTCCCATGAGCCAACACAAAACAATCATTATTCAACACAATGAAGCTTCAGACACTTCCTTGCAGTTGGGGTAGGCTACTTAGACTTTTTATATTTTGCTTGATTGAAATTACTGGGCTTTATTGACTGTTAATAAGATAACTACACAAAAGCTGTTTGCTGTTTCAGGTTCTCCATCTGAAACCCGGTTTGGTATTCACTCACGAAACCAAGCATGCATTCCTTATCAACGCTTCTGATTCAATCATATCCCCTGTTGATTGATAATTGATCAAGGAGCTTATGACCTTAGTTATGATGAGAATCGTTTCATATACTTGTTTTCGACGATGAATGGTACCATAAATATTAGAATTAGAATCTAATTTGCCAAAAATATTAAAATTAGAAAATATTCGTTGATTAAGGATTTCACCTAGAGACTTAAAAACTGTAATAATTATGATTTTACCATGTGATATAACATGGATATGTATTTCGTTCGCCAAGATTCCCATATTTCTGATTCCATATTCATTATCTAAAGAGAAATTATTATATAAATTTGATGTCATAACAAATGTAACTGTTCTCTGGAACAAGTGGCCGACGACTGAACTGTTTTTTACAATCAGGTTTTAAATGTTGTTCTATTTTTATTTTTCTGATTCCATATTCATTATCTATAGAGAAAAATTATTATATAAATTTGATGCCATAACAAATGTAACTGTTCTCTGGAACAAGTGGCCGACGACTGAACTGTTTTTTACAGTCAGGTTTTAAATGTTGTTCTATTTTTATTGTTCTTCTATTTTCGTTATGGTGTCTCTGGATCTATTATTATTGGATTTACTGTTAGTTAATTAGTCCGTGTAGTTTGTTAAAGTTGTCTTGACCTTCAAGCCTCTTTTAATGATTTTTTTCTTTGATACTGTTAGACTTAGAGACCCACCATTCATTTATTTTAATTAAAAAAAAATGACTGTTTATTATATAGACTACAGATTGAATTAATGCTAACAGATTTTTACAATTGATATAAACGTTTATTTTATGCTTTTGAATTTGATTATGCAAATATTTTTTTATACTATCAACATTTCAGATTACATTATGATTATGATTTGTGTCACCTGATTTTTCTTCCTTAGTATTCTTTGAACTCTCTTTCATTTTGATGATAGATTATGTAGTGTAATCTGAAATATATAAAATAATTTACACAATCAAATTCAAAAGCATAAAATAGACAACTATAGACTTACCAAATAAGTAGAGGAAGGTCTAATGTAAGAAGTAGAATATGGTTTATGGTCAGTTATTTTTTCCCCCCTTGTACATGCTATACATGCTATTTGGTAGGAGAGAAGTAGAGCAACTAAATGTCAAATTAAGGACATAACATATACTACACGATTTCTTTAATAGCTAAGTCCAAGATGACTCTCGCATAATATGCCTTTACTTAATAAGGTGGCATGTCACAAGATTCTGTGTATTGCAAGAAAGACGGATTAACCACCTGATTGGCACAATGATCAGACAAACGTTTTGCTTGACCATTATGAGAAATTAGTTAACCATCCTAACCGGCCGGGCTATAGGGACTGAAAGGGAGAATTCAAAAAGTGTAAAAGTAGCAACCGAGCTATTTGGATGAGGTTTGTTGAATCAGCATATATTTGTGGACGAGGAATGTCTCATCGACAGAATAAGGATGGAGAGACATTGAATTTCAGGAAGGACTGTTACTGGTATAGTTTTATGCATTTACTTTTTAAATTTTAGTTTTATATTTCACTGATATTTGATTATTCGATTAAGAAATTCTTGTAATCTTTTAAATCAATAAAATATTTTATGTGTTATAATTGTATATTTCTTTTATTTCATATTAGAGGTTCGAGAGTATTTTTTAAGAAACTGTAGGAGGTTGAGGAGCCAGTCGGAACACTGAACAAATCATTAGATCCAATTGTAGTATCTATAAAAGGTGAAGTTGATCTTCATAAGAGGAGATCAAAGGCAAAGGGGAAAAATGTGCAAACAAAGAGGAAGATCTGACATAAGCTGCCAAGTTTGAATCCACCTTCAGAAAATGTAAACCCCTCCATTTGTAAGCACAAGTTGCAGGAAGGTACTCCCTCTACATTACAAACACAACTCAAATATAAGACTCGACGCAAACATTTGCAGAAATGAACTCAAATTACATTCTCCCTGGATCGGCAAATACTAATTCAACAATCATGGCCTTATTTGGCCTCTCAAAAAGTCACTAGCCAATAGTTCTCTGTTTATTCTCTTAGCCACCATGGCAGCCCCACTTTTCTTCCTCACCGTTCCTCCCCTGATCGCAGCTTCCTCTAATGTTTTTATTGCCTTCCACCGACCCTTCACATTCAGCAGTTTTATCTTTCATGCGCTTACTCTTCCTCTTCCAAGCGGGACTCAGTCTCTTCACCTTCTCTCCAATTCACCAAGTTCATTGAATTTTATAATCTGCGTCTGGTTTCCATTGCCTCACTGTAATGTCCCCTGTCAAGTCTTATGGACTAAGTTTTTAAATTTCAGGTGCGAGAATTGTATTGTAAAATGATCATATTCTTTAAAGAACGGTGTATCAATGCAAAGTGGACTTTCTTGATGCTGTGTAAGAATGACTGTCAATTTACTACAGGATATTGTAACAAACTTGCTAGACTTTGTCCACAGTTTTGCAAAATCTTCCCTCATTATTTTGTCAAACAGTTTCCTTATATTCTGGTTGCAAATGTTCAGATGTATAACGTTTCATGTCATGTTAAGAGTTGTTGCAATTGTTCAGATGTATAATGTTTCATGCCATGTTAACAGTAGGTACTCAGTAAACCTTACAACAATTCCGAATAATAAGCTTTATGTGTATTTTGTCCAATGATTCACTTGGTTGCTGATTGTCAGTTCTAATTTGTACACTGACGTTATATTGCTGCTAATGTGGACACTCAGAGGCAATTGAAAACATTCATGATTCAGAACTCACACATATAGATTGGGATATTATGCCAATATAATTGAACATATTACAATATGACTGAAAATGGATGTCTGATGTCATCCTTCAGTCAATCCGCAGATTTGACTCAATAACTTTAAACCACATTTTCCTAGAAGGAAATACATTGGCAGATGAGCTGGCTGACATGACATCTAAGGGGACTCATTTAAAAAATATTTTTTGAAATCTTAGTCTCAACGGATATGAGATTTTCAAAACTCCTCCCAACTCAATCAAGTACTACAGCCCGTTTGTTAGCTGCGTACTGTGGAGTCTTTGTTACCAGTATTGATGTCTTAGTGACAAGTTGCAGTGTTCGGCAGGGATGAAGTGACAGTGTTATTTATATCTTATCAGCTAGCTCAGTAGATGGTGGCACTCCTCACCTCACCGTTACTCCTCTCTACTGACAGATGGGATGCTATAAGGACAATCTCATGGAGTATGCGTACTCTTTCTTGTCATCCACGGCTGTTGGTGGCATGGATGATGGCTTGGAGTTCCCCTACGGGGATGATCTTGATGAAGATCTTGATTGGGTTCTTCCTTTCAAACATGATCTCAACATTGATAGCCTAGGGAGCCTTGATTCTTTAGAGGCTGCTGCTGAGGAGGAGAACTCTGAAAATAATGAGGATTCAGAGGAGCAAGATGATAAGGATTCAGATGATGATGAGGAAGCGGCTGCCGAGGAGGAGTCAGTTGAAGAGGCACAGCAAGATCAGGATGTAGACAACATGGAATAGGATTCTCCTCCAGAATCTAGGGGAGAGGAATCTCATGTGGATTCCTCAAGCTCTTCTGATTAGAACTCTACCTTGGCTTCAGATTAAGCTGGGAACAGGTCACGCCATGGTTTTTGCTATCTTAGCTATTTTAGGTTATTACTTTTGACGTTTTAGTATGTTTTACTTTGCTAAGTTCAAAACACAGACTCTTCCGGTTTTAGAACAGCTCTGCTGGTTCTTTGTTGTATGGCTTCTCAAGCTTTCAAGCTTCCTGGTGTTCTCTAGGAGAGCTTTAATACTTTTAACACTTGTATATTTTAATATTTTAATATATATCTCGGCCTCGGCCCCTTATCGATCAAAAAAAAAAAAATGGATGTCTGTGTTGATGTTTTGTAGCTTCAGTCATATATATGTGTGTGTGTGTGTGTGTGTGTGATAGAAATAAATGTCAGTATGTACTAACATATGTATACAGATATATTTAATTGTATAGATACTCATGTCATCATTTGCAATAAATTTTGGAAATCGATGATCACCTATATAACTGATTGAAATCTACTATATTCCAAGTATATTATTGATCTGCATTTAGAGGTTATTACTTGCACATTATTGGCATTTCATGTTTCATTTAGGATCCTAATCAAGCATCATTATCGGTGATCATTTCCAAATTGGATATTATTTATTTGTACAAGATAAATACAGATCAAACTTGCTAAGCATTTATGTTTATTTAGTAACAAACTCCGATTAGAGATTGGGTGTTTAGTTAAGATGAAAAGACACAATTAATGAGACATCTCATGAATGGACATGCCTTCACTTTGTGGAAACATGTCCGCTCATGGGATGTGTCCCTTCCTTATATATTTAATGCAGATCCGATCTAGGATTGGAGACATCAAAATCAATAAATGTTCTGTTCTTGTAGATCGATACCATTAAGGAAAAATTCAGACTTGTGAATTCATGATCAGTATTTCTCAATAGTGATTTGGCATCAACTTCATATTTATCAAGTTCAATATTCTAATTATAATCTGCAAGAAAGTACAGTGATTGTAAGAATCATATTTTGCAAATAGAAAAGCCATAAATAGATCAAATCTGAAAGAAATTTAATCATATTTGACATGGTATAAGAGAAGATTTGAGAAAGGATCAAAGATCAGATATTTAAATTTAGATATTCCATTAGAAATCTTGTACCTACAAAATGGTGAATGGAATCAGACTTGAAGACAGACTTGAAGGTGCTACAAATTTTGAATCTTGGAAACTGCAAATGATGCTAATACTAAGAAAACATGAGTTAAAAACAATTGTAGAAAGGTGACGACCGTCACAATAACCTAATCTTCTATTGTGATGGACATCTTATGATGTCTAAACAGATCATGATAGATTATATCTTGTAAATCAATCAACTAAGAGATAGATATCGCCACATAGATATCTATAAGTTGTATTGTATAAATGTGTCATGGTGGATTAACATCCTTAAACAAACCATGAATATAATGTTCCTATGGTAAGTATCATTGAGGATACGTGTGCACATACCTTATGGACATTTTGAGTACTTGGTTAATATCATGTGACTTGATATTCCGAGGCCATTACTCCTGATATCATGAGATGTTATCTAAAGTGTGAATATCTTCTGGTCAAAGATATTCTTAATCATGCCACCTTGACATTACATTGAGGTAATATCAAATCATGTGTTTATCCTCCCTAGCTAAGAGGGAGTGTTGATGTTTTGTACTTTCAGCCAGATAAAACTTTGAGACAAAAAAACTATTAAGATATATGTGTGTGTGTGTACACACATATATATTTAATTGTATATATATTCATGTCATCATTTGCAATAAATTCTGGAAATCGATGATCACTTATATAACTGATCGAAATCTACTATATTCCAAGTATATTATCAATCTACATTTAGAGGTTATTACTTGCAGATTATTGGCATTTCATGTTTCATTTAGGATTCTGATCAAGCATCATTATTGGTGATCATTTCCAGATTGGATATTATTTATTTGTGCAAGATAAATACAAATCGAACTTGGTAAGCATTTATGTTTATTAAGTAACAAACTCCAATTAGAGATTGGGTGTTTAGTTAAGATGAAAAGGTACAATTCATGAGACGTCTCATGAACGGACATGCCTCCACTTTGTGGAAACATGTCTGTTCATAGGATGTGTCTCTTCCTTATATATTTAATGCAGATCCGATCCACAATTGGAGACATCGAAATCAATAAATGTTCTGCTCTTGTAGATCGGATACCATTAAGGGAAAATTCAGAATTGTGAATTCAAAATCAGTATTTCTCAATATTGATTTGCATCAACTTCATATTTATCAAGTTCAATATTCTGATTATAATCTGCAAGAAAGTAAGTACAGTGATTGTAAGAATCATATTCTGCAAATAGAAAATTCATAAATAGATCAAATCTGAAAGAGATTTAATCATATCTAACAGTCTGCAGAATCATTATTGCAGATCGATAATGTTCAGATACATATGCTATGCAGAATTGTCTTGTCAAATGAATAGCCTACTCCAATGTTTACAGGAAGAATTTATGGAGCATCAGAACTAGCCTTACTTAATTCTTTTATTGTCAATAACTCTATTATTTCCAGCAGTCATCAAATGGTCAAGTGTCTCACCCTATAACTGGAAATCGCACCATCTTCCTTAGGACTCACGACTTGTTATCAATATGGTTTGGCTCAACATCTGGGTATATTAATATAATATTTACAAAGTCCATTACACGTCATGTTCAAGTCTTCAGGAAGATTTGCATTGAGTCAAGAATGAAGTGTGCAGAGAGGTAAGTATAAACAGATGTATAAGGTGGAAGTTTGAAAAAGTAATTAAGAGAATTAGTGGATTGTTATCCTAGATGCCATCAATACCAATTATCTATTTTTATCTCTATTTGATGAAATGAATCTGATGATTTCCTTGGTTTAATATTCCTTAATTGCTGACTGTATGTTTATTGCAGACCGTGATGTACATATATATTGTTTGCTGTTTGAATTCCAACTGCTACATTGATTCTAATTCCTCTTCTCCTATTTGATGTTCCTCCTGATGGTAATATTTGCTGACTGTACACATAACTCCCCTTGATTGGTTGTTAAGGTTTGTTGTCTTCTCTTTTTTATCCTTCCTGCCCCGTCCTTGTCGTCTCTTTCCCCATATGTACCTATGGGGAAATGAGGAGAGAAGCAATTCTTTTGAAGAAGTAGTTGCTCATATAATTATAAGGTGAGAGATTTCCACAATCTATTATTTAAAATGTTGCAGTTTTTTTTTTCTGAATTTGATTGTGTGCAATATTTTTGTATCCACTTTTCAAATCACTCTATGATCCATCATGAAGATGAGAAGAGCTAGAGGAAACAAAAAGATATGTTATATATGATATATCAAATTAATATATATTAATATATAATATTTGCATTATCATTGTTTATTTAATATTTTGATATTTTTATTACTTATTATTATATTAATTAATAGTATATTAACTATTGTATATTATTAATAATATATTATTATTATTAGATATTGTTAATTATTATTATTATATAGGGAGATTGATGTAGTACTCGATAATGTGGATGTCCAGAATATGATCCTAGGACTGCAACAATACTACTTTGGTCCGGAGTGGGCGTTCATTAGTGTGTTCAAGCATTTTCCACTCATCATCTTGGTGGAAGTAGGCGAGCTGAAGAGCAGGATGGGCGTAAGAACCTTATCTTTCTGCAAAGGGCGTCTTCTCTCCTCCCACCACCAATAGTGGAGTGGCTAAAGGGCTACAAGAAAAGAGAAGGGTATTGGGTGTTGGATGGAGACAATCTGACAGTGGCAGAACTAGACTTCCCTACTATGTCGGACACTAGAGAAGACTCGAGCACAAACAGTAAACATTTCAAATGGCCTAGCACATAGGCGATGCAAAGGCGATTGTCTAGTCAAGGCACGGGCGGCCCATGCGAAGCGAATGAATGAGACAAAAGACCGTCGCCTTCTAATTGTGTCTGACAATCCCCTGGTCACGAATCTTCGCAACCTGAGACTAAAGAAATGTGCGAGGATTAGCTGATCTGGTGGTGCCTATGTGTCATTTTGTCCTATGTGTTCTATTGCTACTTATTTCATAACTTGATGTATTTTTTTTTTATAAATAAGGGGTCGAAGTCGAGAGTTGATATTAATGGTAATAAAATAAAAGGTACAAAAATTCATGTTTGAGTACTAAAAAATGTTATCTATGAAGGAATAGCTGACTGCAACCCCAAATGGATACTTAGTCTATCTATATTTAACCTAGACTAAAACCTTGTTGTGTATGAAGAAGGGCATATTTGTTATCTCCTAGCAAAAGGGGAAGAAGGGCTGCTAGTGTCCTCTTGTTCGACCACTTCCTCTTCCTCAACTACCACTTCATCCTCTACCTCCACTTCATCTTCATTTTTTGGCACTACTTCCTCTTCCTTCTCTATCAATGCAATCACCACCCCCGTTGTGGCATCGTCAACACCCTCGTCAGCATCAACGCCCTCTTCCTATTCAATTTGGCGATGTGATTGAGTGAGAATTCATCCAGCCTAACATGTCATCCTTGCCCCTACTACCCCACACAGTGGGATGCTAACAAAAATAAAATCCCCTTGGCAAACCCTTTACACCATTCTTATCATAAAGACCTATCCACTAGTTCCTCAACTATCGAGTCGAGTGCATCAGTGGCCAAAAGAATTTCAAAATTCTCAAACTCCCATTATTTATGAATCCTTTTAGATCTCATTGTGATGACCACCTTGCATAGTATTACTGTGTTCCTGCGAGCTATCAAAATGTACCCAGCACCTGGTGCCATTTATGTTTGTTTAGGTATCATTAGGCACATGTTACGTGCTAAAAACTTGCTTGATATAGGATCAAGTTTCCCCTATTTAGCCAATTTTTTTTCCATGGAGCTCCCTTCTCTATATATGTGATTTATTGTAACCATCTCGAATATGCCTATTAATTTTAGAATAACCCTGAGTAGTGATTAGAGCCTCCAATTTGGTATTTGTTTGGATCTCACTGCATTTATCACTATTGTGGAGTCTCCTTTGATTTACAACTTTTTCAAATTCAGTTCTAGACATAGGGAAAGCCCTAATAGAAAGGCCTTGAATTCTGTCATATTATTCATGTCAATTTCTAATGGTTTAGATAATCTTGTAATAGTTTTACCTTGAGCGGAATGAATCACACATCCTGCCCCAGAAGGGCCAGGGTTCCCACGGGAGGAGCCATCAAAATTTAGTTTATGCCATCCAACAGGTGGTGGAGACCAAGTACAGTTTTCTCTATTTGTTATACTAGCTTGACTGCCATTTCCTTAAACTTGGGGGGCTTTAAGCCCAAACTAGTTTTTGAACACAATGTCATCCCATCCTGTGTAGTATATTGATGAAGCACTTTGGGATTGAATCCTAGAGTTCATTGTTTCTACAATAACTATTTCTATTTTATTTAAAAGCGAGGCTTTATTCATCTTCTTATCTTGGAATAATCTCCTATTCCTCTCCTTCAAAAGTTCCCAAATCAAAATTGAATGGGATATGATCCAAAGATTGCCAGATAAGTTTTCCTTGAAAAGATTAGATCATGTTTTTAAAAGGGAAAGGATCCTGTTTGGCAGTGCTGAGATCCAATCTAGTTTAGTACACATCCATTGCCAACATTCTATTAAAAAGGGGCATGTGAGTAATAAGTGGTCTACATCCTCCTCATCATTGTAACATAGAGAAAATACATAGACCATAATATCTAAATTTTTTAAACCTACCTATAGTCTGAATTTAGCCCTGCAAGGCTTCCCATGAAAATATACCTACCTTTGGTAAGCACACTTTGTTCCAACATAGATTAGTTGGTAGAAATTTTTTAGGATGACTTTGTTACTTGGAAGCAATCTTATAGCCTTCTTTCACACTTTAATCCCTTGATTTTTCTATGTTCCATATGATCGTATCTCTACATTGTTTGAGTATAAAGAACCTATCCTTCAAGATTAACTTAAGATTTGAGATGTCTTGAAGAGGTAAGTCTAGATCTTCTCATTATTTCCATTGTCATCCACCTTCTAAATTGGGACCTGAATTTGTGATATAATCCTTGACATGTATCCCCCAACTTGCTAAACAATTATTTTTAATTTTGTGTCCATCAGATCACTAATGGTTGCATAGCCCCCCCAAGAGTCATCCAAAACTAATGCATTGGTGTCATCTATTATATTCCAGGTAATGTGATCTTGATGATGTTACTAGACCTGGATATGAAGTTCCAAATTCTTGATCCCTTTGGAAATTCCTTAATTATTAGAGCATCCACCTCGTTTGAATTCGAGAGATACTTCCCTCTTAAAATCCTAACCCATTTGAGATGTTGTCCATTATGGATTTTCCAAAATAGCTTTTCCCCTAAGACTTGGTTATGTTGAGGTTGGTTCTTGATGCCCATTCCCCCATACTCCATAGGATTATAGATTTTTTCCCAAGCCACCAGAGAAAACTTCTTTTTCATATCCATCCCTTGCCAAAAGAAATTTCTAAGTTACTTTAGTAGATCCAAATATATGCCTACTGGTAATGGTAGATAGGACATGAGATAAATTGATATAGTTGAAAGAGTGACTTTTAACATTGTGATTTTCTTAGCCCAAAAGAGTCACTTGGATTTCCATGAAGCCATCCTCCTATCTATTTTTTCTCCAATAGGTTTCCAAGCTTGGGTAGCCCTCAAAGATTTTTTGACTAGAACCCCTAAGGTTCGACTAGAACAAAGAAAAAGAATATTGGGGACTTCTCTCTGTTAACTTCTTGTTCCAATGTCCTAGCATAGTTGTTTAGTAATCTTTTTAATTGAATAGCCTCCCCTTTGGCACCTTTCCTAGAGAGTACCTGGTCTAACTAAAGATGTGATTTGAACACCTTTAAGGATTCTTTAATTTTAAAGGTTTTTGAGTTTCCTACCTAGAGCTTTGGCCATGATGATGAAGAGAAACGGGGATAGTGGATCTCCTTGTCAAATCCCCCTAGAGATTTCAAAGTATCCTTGTGGCATTCCATTAATAAGGATTGAAAATATGGGAGTTGAGATGTAGTGAAAAATTAGGTTTATCAAACTTTTGGAGAAGCCAAATTTTGCCATGCATTTTTCCAAAAAAAGCCAATCCACTTTGTCATATGCTTTGTTGATGTCTTGTTTGATAATCATGTTGGGTTATTTTCTTTCTGGATTGAGTAAATAACCTCTTCAGCGATAATGACTCCATCAAATATGGATCTTTTTGGGACAAATCCAATCTTCTCTTCCCCAATTATCTTTCCTAAAATCTTCTTCAATCTATTGGCTAACATTTTAGTGAGAAGTTTGTAAATGGTGTTGTAGAGTGAGATTGGTCTAAATTCATCTAGACTAGTTGCATTTTTCTTCTTTGGGATGAGGGCTATTGATGTGTTGTTAATTTCTTTGAGGGATTAGTACCCACTAAATGATATACTTTTCTGAAGTACGCCCTGTGAGGAGCTTATCCCTATTAGGAGTTTAGAAAAACATTGTTAGGTGCTACCCGATTAAGGGATTTACCTCTAGGCCTATTAGGACCTTTCCCCTGTTAAGATTAGCCTTGTTAGAGGACTTCAAATAAAAATTAATGTGCCACCTTATTAGAGGATTTACAATAGGGACCTGCCAAGATCCATCTGATTAAGGGATCTTGACTGTTGTAACTATAAGAGAACAACAAAAATAATGATGAATAGAATAGAATTACCTCTGCTTGATCAGATCCACTGAAGAAAAAAATCACGTCTTAACACACCTATCTCTACTCTAGCTTGATCACAATTTTTACTTTACACAACACTTTCCCAACACATGATCAACTCTAAAAACTTTCAACTTCATCAAATATATATTGTGCATCAAGCCCTTTAAGTTTTACACTGCCTTAAGACTGTCCTAAATAGATTATAATTTACCATACAATCTTTTTCCTTGAATTGAAGTCATCAATACACATATCTCTATGTATGAAACAATTTTCTTATACCGCAACATAGAAATTTGTGTCAAGGGGTCAAACATATTTTGACCAAACACTTGCTTCCTCTTGAATCTTCTTCACATGCTAGCATAGAAAAATGTGATGCTAGATCATCACCTCCAATATTTAAGACACATCACTAGATTATGACTAATTAACCGAATTCATCGCAACATCTAAATCGATCATCAATCAAAGATTTATCATCTGTAGTGCAAGAACACAAATACTTCAACCTGTTAACATCTCTAACTCTACTCATAGTTCATCTATTCTTCACTCTGGTCATCCAAATTAGTTGTGATTTCAACTATAGCATCCAAACACTGTTAGGCACCATATCTTGTAACCACATTATAAGAAACACCACCAAAGATGTGACAAACTAATCAAATCACGTATCACCTGTCACTTACTATTTTTAGCAGTTGCACTGTTATACTTCATTTGATCATAACTTTCTTACCGATCAATATCAATAGTAGCAGTCATGCATTTAATATTTTGAGACATCCCTAAGCCTCCCAGAAGAATCAATACAATTGAAACTTACTATAACACCTTGATAATCATCCTTATACTCAACAACATACTAGCAACACTAGGTCAATATTTGACATCAATGACAACTCAATAACTGATCATCATGCAATCAAATTTATACCATGACAACTCCATAAATCACTTACCCTCATAGCATTAGTTATTCCAATAATCTCCCCCTTTGGCATTGATGGAAACACTCTACATGCAACACTCTCATCAATACCAACAACTTTCACTTGATCTTGCAATTACTCCTCCTTTAACTGAGATTCTCTCATCTACAACTTTCCTTCTACAATTGTGAACAATCTCCTTGCATCTCTTCCTTACTTTCTCTCCCTTACTCTCCTTTGACAACAATGTCAAAGGCGTCAAACATGCCTTATATCTTCTTTGTTGTACATGACACAACACATCTTCATAAACTACCCCCCAAAGGAGTAGTCCCCCAACATCAATCCAAACATAAAATTATTCACTGGATTCACTTGAATTGATGTAACATCTTCTTTTAATTCAAATAAGATAGGGGAATAACCCCTAACTTACCTCTTAGATACTTAAAATAATCCTTAGTTAATGGTTTTGTGAAAATATCAACAACCTACTATTTGGTTGGCACATATTCCAACTTTACTTCCTTCTCTTGTACCTTTTCTCTAGGAAAATGATATTTGATGGCTATATGCTTAGTCTTAGAGTGCATCACCTAGATTTTAGATATATTAATAGCACTTGTATTATCACAATAAATAACCACTAGTTCAGTTACCTTTTCTTGAATTCCTTCCAAAATCTTCTTAATCCACACAACCTGTGTACAATTAATTGCAGCAACAACATATTCTATTTTGAAGCTATTGATTGTGATATACAAAACTACTTTATACTTCTTTCTTGTCCAAGATACAAGCCTATTTCCAAGAAAGAATGCACCTCCACTTGTGATCTTCTTATCATCAATATTTCCTACCTTATCAGCATTAGTAAATACACTTAATAACAAATCACATTTATGCCCATACCAAAGACCATAATCTTTAGTTCCCTTAATATATCTAAAGATTCTCTTCACCATAATCAAATGTGCTTCCTTAAGATTAGAAGAAAATCTATCCACTAATCCAACTACCTATGCAATGTCTGGTCTGCTATATACCACATACTATAGCTTACAGATCATGGACCTATAAAGAGTCTCACCCACCTCTTTAGAATCATCCTCTTTTGACAATTTGCAACCGGTTATCATAGGGATACCAACTGGATTTGAGTCTTCTAACCCAAATGTTTTCAATATCTCTTTCACATATTTGGACTGACTGATGAAAATACCTTTTTTCAATTGTTGAATTCTTGCAATCCAATAAAGAGTTTGATCTCACCGATCATAGACATCTCAAATTATTTCCTCATTTCTTATACAAATGATCTACTTATTTCTTCATTACCACCAACAATGATATCATCAACAAATATTTATGCAATCAGTAACCTATCATCTTTCTCAATCTTCAAACATACATTACTATTATCACTTGTCCTTGAAAAACCAGTCTAAATCAATTATGAGTGCAATCTCTCATACCATATTTTTGTTGCTTGATTCAATCCATATAAAGCTTTTTGTAATTTACACACCATGTTCTTACCTTCTTCATTAGAAAATCCTTCCAATTGTTCAATGTATACTTCTTCTTCCAATACACCATTAAGAAAAGCTGATTTAACATCCATTTGATATACCTTCAATCCTTTGTAAGTAGCATATGCAAGCAATATTCTTACATCTTCAAGTCTATCCACAGGTGAAAATTTTTCACCATAGTCCAAGCCTTCCTCTTGTGCATATCCTTTGCACACTGATCTTGCTTTGTTCCTTACCACTTCACCTTTTTTATTCATCTTGTTTTTGAAAATTCACTTAGTACCAATTACATTCTTGTCCATTGGTCTAGGTACTATGTCTAGGTTTTGTTTTTATCAATTTTCTCCTATTCTTCTTCCATATCTTTGACCCAATCATTGTCTTTCAATGCATCATTCATAGTTTTGGGTTCAATTTCGGATAGAAAACATGTACTTTCTCTTTCCTTTCTTCTTGTTAAAACACCATCATTTTTATCACCAATAATTTGATCAGGTAAATGATTCAATTTCACATACCTTGGCAAAAGCGATTCAAGTCTTGGAGTACCTTCATTTTTTTTAATCAGTTTCTGTTCATTATCTTGTCTCTCCATTTGTTTTACTATAGTTCCCTGCTCCACCAGTTGTACATATACAAACCCATGATAGTCATCAGGTTCCTTCTTGTTAGATTCATCAATCTATTTTGAAAATTCATCTACTCTCACATTAGCACTTTCCACTATCTTGTTTTTTCTCTTGTTCAAGCACTTGTAGGCTTTTCTCTTTATGGAATATCCTAAGAATATTCCATCATCACTTCTTGGATCAAACTTTCCTGAATTTTTATAGCCTTTTATGTAACATCTACTTCCAAAAAATTTGAAATAACTTACACTAGGAGATCGATCATGCCATAAATCATTGAGATTTTTGTTTGTACCTTTCTTCAATTGAAATTTGTTCAATGTATAAATAATAGTGCTCACCGCTTCTCTCCAAAATGTTTGTGCAACACCTTTCTGAATCATTAATATTTTGGCACAATCAATGATAGATTTATTTCTTCTTTCAAAAATGGCATTTTGTTGAGGTGTTGTAGGAGATGACATCTACCTTTTAATTCTCTATTCTTCACAATATGAAATAAAATCTTGTCAAGTAAACTCACCTTCTCTATCAGATCTTAGACATTTCAGGGTTTTACCAGTCTCCTTCTCCACTTTGGCTTTGTAGATCTTGAACATATAAAAAGCTTCTAATTTATCCTTAAGAAAAACAACTCACATAATTCTGGAATACTCATCAACAAGAAACATGAAATACCTATCTCCATAGTAACTCCAAGTTCTCATTGGAGCACACAGATCAGTATGAACCAAATCTAAGATATTTTCAAAAGAGTAATTTTTATTGATAAAACTTGAACTAGTTAACTTACCAAGTTGACATTCTTTATACATTACATTTTCCAGCTTCACTAGGTTAGGCAAACCTCTCACTATCTTCATCTTACTAACTTTGACCAAGTTATCAAAATTTACATGAAATTTTTCTTTATGCCATAACCAATAGTCTTCTACCTTGGCAATCCAATAATTCTTAATAGTAGAATTTAGATGGAATGAGTTACCTTTAGTTTGTTCATCAGTAGAAATCAATTCTCCTAATTTCTCAATGATCTTGCATATAACTTCATTTAACTCCAATCTATACCCTTTATTGTTTAACTAAGCTACACTTAACAAGTTGTATTTCAAACCATCAACGCAATAAACAAAATCATAATTTGTCATATCATTGAAAGCAATGGATCATTTACCTTTCACAATACAAGGAGCATCATTACCAAATATTACCGAACCTCCATCACATTCCTCCATCTTGATGAATTTTCTTCTATCACCAATCATATGATGAGTGCATCCACTATCAATAATCTAGTCACTATTGTAATTCATATTAGACACCAAATATTTCTCATCTTCTTATGAGGGTTCTTCCTTTATACAACAAAAACAATTTCTTCTTCATCTCTACAATCAGATTATTCATTCAGTAACACCTTCCTCAGAAAGGTAACATGTTTTCTTGTTCTTATCCTTGAATCTCCTTGGCTTCTGCTTCCTATCATTGTCAAGACATCTAGAGGCAATGTGTCTAATCTTATTACATGCAAAGCATTTCAAAAGTAGCTTACCCTTATATTTACCTTTTCCTCTAAGAAGTCCTTGGCGCAAGGCAGGGAGCAACAGGGGCCAAAGGATGACACACCCTATGATGGAATATGGATGAAGTGACTGAGAAGGGGGGGGTGAATTAGTCAACCATAAAACACTTCACAATTAATTCTTTCCAGATCCCTTAGGATATCTTAAAAATGTTATCTATTTTAGCACTCGATAAATAGATTGCAGTAACTTTGAAGATGCAGAAAGTATTAGCAGAATTATCTTTTAGATATTCATCAGCACTGGTGTATGATTAAGATAGCAATTAAGAACACAAGAGACACAAGATTTAACATGGAAACCCAATATGGAAAAAACCACCAATGTATCTAGATACTGATTTTCACTTTTCTGAAGTGATGCCCGGTTAGAAGCCAACCCGGTAAAAGGTTACAAAACACACTGTTAGGTGTGACCTTGTTAGAGGATTTAATCACCCTGCTAGGAGTGGCCTGGCAAGAGGTCTTGAAAACAATTCAATGGAATTGTCACCTTGTTAGAGGATTTACAATATGGTTGTTAAACCAACTCGGTTAAGAGATTTAGAATTCACTGTTACAATGATAAGAAGGTAACAATGAAAAATGACCTGTATAATAATGCAACTACCTTGCTGATTACAGATCTCTGTTCTGCATATGTGTGATCCTTCCTGATTGAATAAATCTCTGCTGCACCTTAAGGATATCTGAACATCCTTCACAAATTTGCACACACCTTTCCTGTCTTTTCTTCTGTAAATCTTCTTGCTGTATATCCCTTTTTATTTTTCACATTTGATCTTTTATTTATATGATTTTAGATTTGTCAAATTGACATTATTTAGTATAACAGTCAGCTGAATTAAGAAAACTCTTTTTGCAAAAATCCTTCAAGGGCCGACAGTGCTCGGTGACCATAACTTTCTACAATCTTTCGGAGATCGAGGGAACTCGGTAAACATCAACAATCCTTCGATAACCGACTAAACTCGGTAAACACTGAATTTCCTTTGATAACCGACTGAACTCGGTAAATGCTAAATTTCCTTTGATAACCGAGTGGACTCGGTAAATGCTGAATTTCCTTTGATAATCGAGTGGACTCGGTAAATGCTGAATTTCCCTGTCTGGCAGACTGACTAAGCTCGGTAGGAACTGATTGCTACGGACTATGACATTGTGTGACATCAAAGACAATACATAATTTGAGTAGCAATTTCCTTCAGACAATTGTTTCCAACAATCTCCCTCTTTGGCATTGATGGCAACACAATATGTCATAGCATAAGAAATTTGAAAGAGTTAGCTCGGTTCAGATTCAAATCTCCCTCTATCAGCAAACTTCCTTTATCCTGAAAATTCTTCCTTCTGACTATTGAAAATTTCTTGAAGTAATAGAAAAGACATAGCAAACACTCCCTCTTTGACAACACATGCCAAAGACAATTCACATATTACCGGT
Source organism: Chamaecyparis obtusa (assembly GCA_027943335.1). Classification (NCBI taxonomy): domain Eukaryota; kingdom Viridiplantae; phylum Streptophyta; class Pinopsida; order Cupressales; family Cupressaceae; genus Chamaecyparis; species Chamaecyparis obtusa. The sequence continues at coordinate 517,018 of BSBK01000015.1, read as the reverse complement.
GTAAATTAATGTACCTCAAGTACTGATTCATATGCAATGATTCCTTGAATATGCTGCATCAACTAGTTGATTTTCAATCATGTTCTGGTTGATGCATCACTAAAACTGTATTTAGTGAGCCTCAGATAGGGGAATGACCCCTAACTTACCTCTTAGATACACAAATGCATCCTTAGGTAATGGTTTGGTAAAAATGTCTGCAATCTGTTCTTTTGTATGAATATATTCTAATCTGATTTCCTTGTCCTGCACCAATTCTCTGACAAAGTGATATTTAATAGCAATGTGCTTGGTTTTAGAATGCATCACTGGATTCTTCGAAATGTTTATTGCACTGGTATTGTCACAAAATATAACAACTAGTTCTTTGATTTCAACCTTCATACCTTCTAATAACTGTTTAAACCAAACAATATTTGAACAGTTTACTGCAGCAGCAACATATTCTGCTTCAGTTGTGGATTGAGATGTGCAATTTTGCTTTTTACTAGTCCAGGATACCAGTCTTTTTCCAAGAAAAAATGCTCCACCACTTGTGCTTTTTCTGTCATCAATGTTTCCTGCCCAATCAGCATCAGTAAACACTTTTAAGTCTAGATTGCTTCCAAATTTATACCACAAACCATATTCTTCAGTTCCTCTTAAGTATCTTAAGATTCTTTTGATTGCCATCATATGATTTTCTTTAGGTTTTGCTGAGAATCTAGCTACTATACCGACTGCTAAGGCAATATCAGGTCTTGTATGTACTACATACTGTAATTTTCCAATCATAGATTGGTATAGGGTCTGATCAACTTCTTTTGAATCATCATTTTTGGTAAGTTTTAGTCCAGTACACATGGGTGTACCAACTGGTTTTGAATCTTCCATACCAAACTTCTTAAGTATTTCCTTAATGTATTTAGATTGAGTAATGTATATACCATTCTTGCTTTGTTGAATTTGAAGACCAACAAAGAATTTTATTAAACCAAACATAGACATTTCAAATTCTTTGTTCATTTGCTCTGAAAATTCTTTGCACTGATCCTCATTCCCTGTAAATATAGTATCATCTACAAATATTTCTGCCAATACAATTTTGTCATCCAGTCCTTCTTTAATATACAGATTGCTGTTATCATTAGCTCTTTTGAAATTAATCTGAATCAAATAGTTATGGAGTCTTTCATACCATGCTCTAGGAGCTTGTTTCAAACCATACAATGCTTTGTGTAACCTGTAGACCATGTCCTTTTTATCTGGATCAACAAAACCTTCAGGTTGTTCAATGTAGACCTCTTCATCAAGAATTCCATTGAGAAATGCAGATTTTATATCCATCTGATATACCTTAAATCCTTTGTGTGCAGCATAAGCAAGTAGAGTTCTTACACCTTCTAATCTTGCAACAGGAGCAAAAGTTTCTCCATAATCTATACCTTCTTCTTGAGAATAACCTTTACATACCAGTCTAGCTTTGTTTCTAGATACTTGACCATCTTCATTCAGCTTATTCCTGAATACCCATTTTGTTCCAATTACATTCTTATCTTTAGGTCTAGGTACAAGAGTCCATGTTTTGTTCTTTTGTATTTGTTCTAATTCTTCATTCATTGCTTCAATCCAACTTTCATTTTCCAATGCATCTTTGATATTTCTAGGTTCAAAGTCAGTAAGCAGACATGTACCTTTTAGCTTGCTTCTTGTCATAGTACCATCTGATTTGTTTCCAATAATTTGATCTGGTGTATGATGTCTTCTGACATATTTGGCTAGTATAGGTTCCTTGCCTTTTGAATGATTCATGCTATTGTCTTCTAGGATCTCTTCTTCAGGTTGCTCAGGCTTGGTAGATATTTGCTCGGTAACTTCAGGCTGAGACTCGGTCTGAATTTCTTCCTGTGACTTGGTTTGAACTTCTTCCTGTGACTCGGTTTGTGACTCGGTAACTGTGCTCGGCTCGGTAGATATAGTTTCCTTATTGATAGTTGTGTCTGCCAATGTTTCAGGTTCAATGTAAATGAATCTTCTGTAGTTCTCAGGTTCCCTTTTGCTTTCTTCTTCAGTCTTTTGTGCAAACTCATCAAATTTTACATGTATACTTTCTATGACTTTGTGAGTAGATAAGTTCAGACATTTGTATGCCTTGCTTTTGCTAGAATATCCTAGGAATATTCCTTCATCACTTTTCACATCAAATTTATTTCTTCTGGATTCTTTTAAGATATAACACTTGCTACCAAATATTTTCATGTAACTTACATTGGGTTTATAGCCATACCATAATTCATAAGGAGTTTTGAATGTGTCTTTCTTCAATTGTACTCGGTTCAAGGTATGAACTGCAGTGCTGATAGCCTCCTTCCAGTACTTTATAGCGATGTTCTTTTCTATCATTAGAGTCCTTGCACAATCCATAATAGATCTGTTTCTTCTTTCTGCTATTCCATTCTGCTCAGGAGTTCTAGGAGCTAATACCTATCTTTTGATTCCTCTTTCAATGCAAAAGTTGTTAAAATCATGGGAGATGAATTCACCACCTCTGTCTGATCTTAAGCATTTCAATCTTTTCCCTGTTTCCTTTTCCACTCTTGCTAAGTACCATTTGAACTTTTCAAATGCTTCTAATTTTTCTCTTAAATACATGACAGTCATCATTCTAGAATAATCATCAACGAAAAGAATAAAGAATTTATCTCTAGTATAGCTTTGTATTCCAATAGGTCCACATAAATCAGTATGCACAATTTCCAAAATTTCTTTAGACTGATAGTTCTTACTCTTGAAACTAGTTTTACTCATTTTGCCAATCTGACAATTCTTACATAGACCAGCATCAGGTTTCTTCAAAGTAGGAATGCCTCTAACCTTCTTGAATTTGCTTATTTTTATCATGTTATCAAAATTCACATGACATAACCTTTTGTGCCATAGCCAACTTTCTTCTATTTGAGCAATAAAGCATGAATATTTACTGAGATCAAGATAAAATAAGTTACCTTTTATTTGTTTGCCTGATCCAATGAGTTTTCCTTTTTCATCCAGCAGTCTTGCTTGACCATTCATGAATTCAACCTTGAAACCAGTGTTGATTAGCTGTGCTACACTTAGAAGATTATGTTTTAGTCCTTCAACCCAATAAGCATTATCACATATGAGTTCTTTGGTTAATGAGATTCTTCCTTTTCCTTTTATACAACAAGGTTCATTGTTTCCAAATCTTACATTACCACTATCACAGTCTTCTAGATATTCAAATTTTGTCTTGTCACCAGTCATGTAGTGTGAACATCCGCTGTCTATTATCCATATATCATCTTTGCTTATATGAGAAATAAGTGCCATCTTATCTTCATCATCATCAGATTCATCTTTTATAGCAATAAAGACAATTTCTTCTTCACTATCATCAGAATCTATAGCCATAAAACATGTTTTCTTACCTTTATCCTTGAATGATTTGAAATTCTTTTTGCCATAGTACTTGTGACTTCTCTTCTCTTCCTTGACTTGCTTGTTTGGGCACCTAGCTGCAATATGTCCAATTTCTTCACATGAAAAATAGATTAAAGGAGTTTTACCTTTATATTTACCTTTCCCTCTAGAGTACTTCTTTGCAAGTAATGCTTCTACAATTTCAAGATCACTATCAGAACTTTCTTCTAATAATTCTTCACTTTCTGACTGAACTTCTTTAATTTTCTTGTTCTTCTTTAGTGAAAACTTGGCCTCAAATGCTGATTCAATATTTTTGGAACTAGGAACATAGTTGTCATAGTTGTCTAATTCAAAGGCTGTCAATCTTCCAACTAAAGCATCCAAAGTTATATTGTGGTTTGTTTCACATCTTCTTTCTTGAATAGCTGATACTCTTATTACATAGATAGGGAGTAATGTTCTGAGTACCTTACTTATAACAGTTTCATCTAAGATTGTTCCTCCAGAAGCTCTAATTGCACTTACACTTGCTTTGATTCTTTCAACATATTTTGCAATGTTTTCATCTTCCTTCATATTCATCTTGTCAAACTATCCTCTTAGGCTTTCTGCTTTGGCTCTTTTCACATTTGCATCACCACCATATATTTTCTTCAGTGCCATCCACATTTCATATGCAGTAGTGCATTCTTTAATATCATCAAATTCTTCATAGCTGAGAGCAGATGCAATGTCTATCATCATGGTGTTATGAGTCTTTTTATCTGCAATGTCTTCAACAGTTAATGCGCCATTAGGAATTGTGTATTCTTCATCAATGTATTTGCATCCTGAATCACCAATGGAAGCCAGATGAAGTCGCATGAGACCTTGCCATGCTGAAAAGTTATCTCTGTTGAGCTTTGGAATTTCCCTCTTGTAAGACATCCTGATCTTTAGCTTAGGTCCTTGAAACCCTTCCTGCAAGCACCAAAAGCTTTGATACCAATTGATGGAATATGGATGAAGTGACTGAGAGGGGGGGGGGTGAATCAGTCAACCATAAAACATTTCACAATTAATTCTTTCCAGATCCCTTAGGATATCTTAAAAATGTTATCTATTTTAGCACTCGGTAAATAGATTGCAGTAACTTTGAAGATGCAGAAAGTATTAGTAGAATTATCTTTTAGATATTCATCAGCACTGGTGTATGATTAAGATAGCAATTAAGAACACAAGAGACACAAGATTTAACATGGAAACCTAATATGGGAAAAACCACCAATGTATCTAGATACTGATTTTCACTTTTCTGAAGTGATGCCCGGTTAGAAGCCAACCTGGTAAAAGGTTACAAAACACACTGTTAGGTGTGACCTTGTTAGAGGATTTAATCACCCTGCTAGGAGTGGCCTGGTAAGAGGTCTTGAAAACAATTCAATGGAATTGTCACCTTGCTAGAGGATTTACAATATGGTTGTTAAACCAACTCGGTTAAGAGATTTAGAATTCACTGTTACAATGATAAGAAGGTAACAATGAAAAATGACCTGTATAATAATGCAACTGCCTTGCTGATTACAGATCTCTATTTTGCATATGTGTGATCCTTCCTGATCAAATAAATCTCTACTGCACCTTAAGGATATCTAAACATCCTTCACAAATTTGCACACACCTTTCCTGTCTTTTCTTCTGTAAATCTTCTTGCTGTATATCCCTTTTTATTTTTCACATTTGACCTTTTATTTATATGATTTTAGATTTGTCAAATCGACATTATTTAGTATAACAGTCAGCTGAATTAAGAAAACTCTTTTTGCAAAAATCCTTCAAGGGCCGACAGTGCTCGGTGACCATAACTTTCTACAATCTTTCGGAGACCGAGGGAACTCGGTAAACATCGACAATCCTTCGATAACTGACTGAACTTGGTAAACACTGAATTTCCTTTGATAACCGACTGAACTCGGTAAATGCTGAATTTCCTTTGATAACCGAGTGGACTCGGTAAATGCTGAATTTCCTTTGATAACCGAGTGGACTCGGTAAATGCTGAATTTCCCTGTCTGGTAGACTGACTAAGCTCGGTAGGAACTGATTGCTACGGACTATGACATTGTGTGACATCAAAGACAATACATAATTTGAGTAGCAATTTCCTTCAGATAATTGTTTCCAACACCCTAATGATCTAAGCCTACAACACACATATGGAAGCAAACAAACACAAGAGAGAGAGAGAGAGAATGCCAGATCCTTTCATATATTATCATCAATTTGCACCATACATGTCGGGTTGTAAGGCCTTCCAAGTTAGGGCTTGATATTACAATGAATTAGAGAAGTCCTCAAACATGCGAGGATCTTTCAGAAATCTCTAATCTAATGCCTTCTATCTTCTACCAAAAACTGACTCCCTAAACTACCACCAAACATCTACATTTATACAAGAAGCTACCGAACCGAGTCGACCTTCAGATCCATAATTAATGGAAGTAATGGTCAAATATAGGACCACACACTTCCCAATGATGGATACAATCATTAATTCCATGATCCAATATAAATGCACAAGTCGGCCACAACAAAAAACAAAACTGAACTCATTGGTAAGCAAGATAACCAAGCAGCAGACAGATAACGCCAAGCGCTAGAGAAATAACCAACCACCCAGGAGAGAACTGACCACACTCGGTAACCAAAGGAAACTGACCAACTACTGACCAACTTGGTCAAAGCAGAAACCGAGCAACATAGACAAAACTCCAAATTCTTTTTGGTGACATAGGATTGCCAAGGACCCGCGATGCTCCTGCATCAGACACCTGGGGTAATTTTGAAATGATTCTCTGAATCATTTGGTAGGTCTAATCTGAGCTACATCCAACTTAGACTATGAAATCCATGAATTGTCCTCCATCGGTCTATTCTTCCACTTAACCAGATATTCCATGTATTGTTTTCCTCTTGTACTTTTGCCAACTCTTTCCTTCAAAACTTGTTCAACTTCATCATTCTGCTTCTTAGGATATTCTATCAATACTGTCACTTCTTCATCAAGTTCATGATACTCATACAAATCAGAAATGTTGAAAATTGGTGGTATGTCCATGTCATTAGGTAACTCAATCTCATATGCATTTCCACTATCAAATTTCTTTAGAATCTTGCAAGGTCCAAACTTCTTCATCTTCAGCTTCCCATATGTTCCAATAGGAAACTGACATTTCTTCAAATGAACCATAACTTCATCACCAACATCAAAAGTTTTATTTTTTCTTGATCTATCATCTCTATCTTTATATTTCTAATTACTGTCTTCTAGCTTTAGCTTCACATCTTCATGTAATGTCTTCATGTATTCAACAAACTTTACTCCTTCAACACTTTTCTTATTCTCATCAGCAATGTCTCTCAAATCAGATATTCCTCTTGGTTGTGTACCATTTACAATCTCAAATGGTGTCTTTCTAGTACTCCTATTCATTGAATTATTGTATGCAAACTCTGTTTGTGCCAACACAGAATCACAATTACTCAGTGTGTCTCCAACTAAGCATCTGAAAAGGTTTCCCAAATTTCTGTTCACAACCTCAGTCTGTCCATCAGTTTGTGGGTGAAATGTAGAACTATATTTCAACTCAATGCCAAATTTCTTCCAAAGTGTTTTCCAAAAATATCCAACAAATTTATTGTCTCGGTTAGAGATAATACTCCTTGGTAATCCATGCAATCTGACAATTTCCTTAAAGAAAAGATCTGCTACATGTATTGCATGTAATGTCTTTCTACAAGGTATAAAATGTGTCATCTTAGAAAATCTATCCACAACAACAAATATTGAATCATTACCTCTTATTGTCTTCGGTAAGCCAAGAAAAAAGTCCATACTAATGTCAATCCAAGGTTTCTCAGGAACATCAATCGGTGTATACAATCTAGTATTCTGACTTACTCCTTTTACAACTTGACAAATTCCACAACTTTTCACAAATTTCTGAACATCTCTATACAACTGCAGCCAATAGTACTTCTCCTTAAGCAAATTCCATGTTTTATCAATGCCAAAATGTCCAGCTAAACCACTACTATGTTTCTCTTTTATCAAATTCGATCTCATCACTCATCTTGGTATACAAAACTGAATACCTTTAAACAACATATCTTCCTAAATAAAATATTCATCCCATTTAGTATCATGTTGATCTTGAATAGGTTCTCTACACTTTCTGCATGGCTCATAAAAATCAGGGTCATTTTCATACAAACCTCTCATCTCATCAAAACCAATAACTTCAATTTTCATCTTGGTCATCAAAGATCTTCTTCTACTCAGTGCATCAGCAACTTGGTTAGTGACTCCACTCTTATGCTTTATCACAAATGTATAACTCTGCAAATACTCAACCCATTTCATATGTCTCTGATTCAACTTATTCTGACTACCCAAATATTGTAGAGCCTTATGATCAGTATACAACACAAATTCACTCGATATCAAATAATGTCTCCATTAATTCAGTGCTTGAACAATAGCATAGAATTCTTGATCATACATAGAATATTTGCTTCTAGCATCATTCAAATTTTCACTAAAGAAAGAAACAAGTTTACCTTCTTGACTCAACATAGCTCCAATTGCACTTCCACTTGAATCACATTCTACTTGAAATACTTTACTGAAATCAGGTAATGCCAAAATAGGTAATTCAACAACCCTCTGCTTCAGAGTCTCAAAACTTTTGTTAGCTCCATATGTCCATTTGAATTCTCTTTTGTCTCTTCTCATAGTCTTAGTCATAGCATTACAAATTGAACTAAAATTCCTTATGAAATTTCGGTAAAAACTTTCCAAACTATGAAATGATCTAACCTCACTAGCACTCATAGGTGTAGGCCAATTCAAAATAGCTTCCACCTTTTCAGGATCCATCTTCAAACCATCATCTGAAATAACAAATCCCAAATACACAATTTCTTCTTTCATGAATGAACACTTTTTCAAATTTATCAGAAACTTTTCCTCTTTTAGCCTTTGCAAAACTTGTCTAACATGCAACAAATATTCTTCTCTAGTCTTACTGAATATCAAAATATTATCAAGATATACAATCACAAACTTTTGCAAGAATTTCTTCAAAATCTCATTCATTAACCTCATAAAAGTACTCAGTGCATTAGTTAAACCAAAAGGCATAACCAACCACTCTTACAAACCTTCTTTTGTCTTGAAAGCAGTCTTCCATTCATCACCTTCTCTAATTCTGATTTGATGATACCCACTTTTCAAATCAATCTTTGTGAAATACTTTGCTCTATTCAAACTATCCATTATGTCATCCATTCTCGGTATAGGAAACCTATACTTCACTATTATCTTGTTGATTGCTCTGGAATCAGTACACATTCTCCATTATCCATTCTTCTTTGGTGCCAATATAGTAGGTACTGCACAAGGACTCAAACTTTCTCTGATCAAACCTTTCTCTAGCAACTCTTGAATCTGTCTGTTCAATTCTTGATTCTCGGTAGGTGTCAACCGATGAGGTGCCTTATTTGGTAAACTAGCTCTAGGCATTAGGTCCATACAATGGTCAATGCTTCTTTTCGGTGGCAAACTATCAGGTGCATTATCAGAAATGATATCATTGTACTTGGTGAGTAACTTATCAATCTCCTCAGGGACATTATCTTCTATTTTCTTACTCAGCTTATTAGGAATCACAGCAAAACATACATCATTCCTCTTCAATGAGTTAACAAATTTCCTTCCTTCCATCAAACAAACCTTCACAGATGTACAAACATTACTAACAAGTTCTTCCATCAATGGTAACAAGATTTGTTTCTTTCCATCAGCCACAATAGTATACTTATGCAATATCCCATCGTATATAGCATGTTTATCATATTGCCAAGGTGTACCCAACAAAATATGACAACAATCCATAGGCATGATATCACATAACACCTTATCATAGTACTTTCCAATCTTCAAATTCACATAACATTGTTCACTTACCAGGAGTGTATGCTCATATTTGATCCATGAAATCTGATAGGGCTTCAGATCTACCAACCTTTCCAACTGTAGTTTTGTGACCATCTCTTCAGATGCCAGGTTCTATGAGCTACCACTATCAATGATTACCTTCCAAACTTTGTCAGAAACTCTACATTTGGTCTTGAACAAAATTTTCCTTACCGGATCTTCTTTCTTTCTTTCGTTCCACAATGCTCTCCTTACCATCAAGTTATTTTCTTTCTCAGGTTCATTCGGTGACTCTTCTTGCACTAAAGCATTTCTACTACTACCAGCCTTCTTACTAGCTTGTGTACATTCAAAAGATCTATGTCCTCCATAATTATAATAAGTTCCTCGAAAACTTCCTCTGCCATAACCACCTCGGTAGTTACTGTCTCTGCCTCTAGAACTTTCACCTTTCCACTCGGTCTTGCCTTTGTCCAGATTTGTCTTTTCTGGTTCAGATCTACCAATTTCACCATTAGATCTACCTCTTCCCCTAGGGAATCTACCACGTCAACCTCTCTATCTTTGCTCATGTCTTTTGTTCAATTTATCCTCGACCTTCAAAGAAAATTGATAAGCCTCTTCAATGTTCTCGAACTTAACCATACTAATTTCATCTTGGATGGAAACCCTCAAACCATTTAGGTATCTGCCGATTCTTTCCAAATCATCTTCATCGTGTCTAGATCTGATATCTAATCTATAGAATTCCTCAGTATACTCTTTTACCCAGCTATCTTTCTATCTCAAACTTTGCATTCGCCGATCTAGGTTAATCTGGTAATCACAGGGTAAGAATTTTCCTTTCAATTTATTGACCATTTTACACCATACATTGATTTTTTCCTTTCCTTGAATCTTCCAATCCAATTACAGATGTTCCCACCATAAGGATGCATGACTTTTCAACTTTGTGCTTGGAATCTTCACCTTCTTATCCTCGGGGATATTTTCATATTCAAAATACTTTTCCATCTCAGTGATCCAGTCCACCAATTCATCAGAATCCAGCTTTCCACTATACTCAGGGGGATTGAAATGTGGTGTTGACTTCAGACTTGTCAAAGCCTTCAAAAATATTTCTTCTCCTTGATCCATAAGAGGAGTGGGTTTTGCATTAGCATGTTCTTCTTCAACTTCATCATCACTAACATCTTCAAGATGTCTGCCTCTTCTTTGGGTTTCTTCCATTGCTTTTAACCTAGTAGCAATCTGTCTTAGCATATCTGCCAATCCTAGATATGCATCTCACCTCCCACGAACCATCTTGACAAGCCTCTGCAATTGCAAGTCAAATCGTAATCTGCTACCCCACAACAATTCAATTAGGTCTTCAAGAGGAACTTGCAAACCTAGATCCGTAGAACTAGATCAAGATCTCACCTCACTGTGATACCACTTAACATAAGGCACAGAGCAAGAGGGGCCAAAGGATGACACACCCTAATGATCCAAGCTTGCAACACACATGTAGAAGAAAAAAAACACAAGAGTGAGAGAGAGAGAATGCCAGATCCTTTCATATATTATCATCAATTTGCACCATACATGTCGGGCTGTAAGGCCTTCCCAGTTAGGGCCTGATATTACAAAGAATTACAGAAGTCCTCAAACATGTGAGGATCTATCAGAAATCTCTAATCTAATGCCTTCTATCTTCTACCAAAAACTGACTCCCTAAACTATGACCAAACATCTACATTTATACAAGAAGCTACCGAACAGAGTTGGCCTTCAGATCCACAATTAATGGAAGTAACAGTCAAATCTAGGACCACATGCTTCCCAATGATGGATGCAATCATTAATTCCATGATCCAATATAAATGCACAAGTCGGCCACAATAGGAAACAAAATTGAACCCATCGGTAAGCAAGATAACTGAGCAACAGACAGACAACATTGAGTGCCAGAGAAATAACTGACCGCCTAGGAGAGAACCGACCACACTCAGTAACCAAAGGAAACTGACCAACTACCGACCAACTTGGTCAAAGTAAAAACTGAGCAACAAAGACAAAACTCCAAATTCATTTTGGTGACATAGGATTGCCAAGAACCTGAGATGCTCCTACAACAATCTTTTAGAAAATAATGTTTCAAATTCTTCATGTTCTCTTTCTTCAGACATGAAAAATTCATAATCGTTAGAGTAAAATGTTGAAGAACTATTAGATGATTCCTTTCCTTTCCTAGATGGTGCAATAGTCAATGATGACTTGGAGGAAACTTCAACTTTAGGCATACTATTGTCATAATTGCTTAATTCAAATGTTGTCAACTTTCCTATTAATGCATCAAGAGTAACAATAATAGTTCCTAGAGATTTGAGCTCTTGAATATCTGAAACTCTAATAGAATATTGAGGTAAAATATTTCTCAATACTTTTCTTACCAAATCCTCCTTGGGAAGATTACCTCCAACACCATCGATAGAAACAACAACCTCTTCAATTCTTTGACTATATTTCTCAATGTTCTTATTATCTTGCGTTCTCATTTCATCATATTTACCTCTCAAGCTATCAAGATTTTCCTCCTGCACATGTGGATCTCCACCATAGAGAGTTCTCAACTTCTCCCACATCTCATGTGTAGTGTCCAAGTCTTTGACATATATAAATCTTGCATCTGAAAGAGTACTTGCAATGGCTTCCATAGTAGCACTATGTTCTTGTCTTATCTTCAATTGATTTGTAGTTAGGACTTCTGAAGGGATAGTATATTTAGTAACTACATGATCTCAATAATGATCACCCATACCTTTAAGATATAGCTTCATCTGGCCACATCATATTGAATAGTTCTCTCTTGTGAACTTGGGACCTTCCTTTCTCATCATCTTTGGATCTTTACCTCAACATGTTAAGCTTCACCATAATAGAGGAACTCATCTCTGATACCAATTGTTAGTCCTAAGATCAGATTGAGAGGGGAGGGGTGAATCAATAATCTACCAATTTTCCAACTTTATCAACCACTTAAACTTTATAACAACATTCACAAGATTCACTTTAATAGTAGCAAATAAAAATCATAACCATAAGAAAATATACAAAATAATGAAACACATGACATAGATGTTTATCTCGTGGAAACCCAAATCAAGAAGAGAAAACCATGGTAGGGATTAGTACCCACTATATGATGTACTTTTCTAAAGTACACCCTGTGAGGAGCTTAACCTTGTTAGAATCTTACAAAAGCACTGTTAGGTGCTACCTGGTTAATGGATTTAGCTCTAGGCCTATTAGGACCTTTACCCTATTAAGATTATCCTTGTTAGAGGACTTCAAACACAAGTTTATGTGCCACCATATTAGAGGATTTATAATACAGACCTGTTAGGACCCACCCGATTAAGGGATTTTGACATTTGTAACTATTAGGTAAAAACATAAACAATGATCTGTAGAATAGAACTACCTCTGCTTGATCATATCCACTGAAGTACAAAATCACTTATTAACACACTTATCTTTTCTCTAGCTTGATCGCATCTCACACTTTACACCACACTTTCCCAACACATTATCACCACTAAAAACTTTCAACATCACCCAATATATACTATTCATCAAGACCTTTAAGTTTTCCACCACCTTAAGACTTCCCTAAATGGATTATAATTTACCTTAGAATCTTCACACTCGAATCCAAGTCATCAATACACACATCTCTATGTATAATTTTTTTTTATTATACCACATTAACCATCACAATAATTTACATAAACATTTGTGTCAAGGGGTCAAACACATTTTGACCAAACACTTGCTTCCTCTTGAGTCTTATTCACACACTAGCATAGAATAATGTAATGCACAATCATCACCTCCAATTTTTAAGACATGTCACTAGATCATGACTAACTTAACTGAATTCACTACAACATCTAAACTGATCATTAATCAATGATTTATCTTCTATAGCACAAGAACACAAATACTTCAACATGTCAACAAGTCTTACTCTTCTCACTGGTCATCTATCCTTCACTTCAGTCATATAAATTAGTTTTGATTGTGACTATGCAATCCAAACACTGTTAGCCAACATATCATTTACCCGCATTATAGGAATCACCAAAGATATGACAACCCGATCAAATCACCTATCTTTTGTCACTTACTATTTTAGCAGTTGCACTATTATGCTTCATTTGATCATAACTTTCTTACCAATCAATATCAATTATAGCAGTCATGCATTTAACATTCTAAGACATCCCTAAGCCTCCCATAAGAATCACTACAATTGAAACTTTTTTTAACACCTTGATCATCATCCTTATACTTAGCAACATACTAGCAACACTAGGTCAATACTTGACATCAATGACAACTCAATAAATCACTTACCATCACAACATCAATCAGCATCGATTATGCCAATATATATATATATGTTGTGATGGTAAGTAATATATATATATATATATATATATATATATATATATATATATATATATATATATATATATATATATATATGTATGTATGTATGTATGTATGTATGTATGTATGTATGTATGTATATATATGTATGTATATATATATATATATATATGTATGTATATATATATATATGTGTATATATATATATATGTATGTATATATATATATATGTGTGTGTGTGTGTGTGTGTGTATATATATATATATATTGGCATAATCGATGCTGACTGATGTATATATATATATATATACATCAGTCAGCATCGATTATGCCAACACACACACAAACACACACACACACACACACACATATATATATATAAATATATATATGTATATATACGTATATATATGTATATATATATATATATATATGTATACATATGTATATTTACATATATATATATATATATATATATATATATATATATATATATATATATGTATATGTACATATATATATATATACATATATAAACATATATATATGTATATATACATATATATATATGTATATATACATATATATACATATATATATATATGTATATATACATATATATACATATATATATATGTATAGATACATATATGTATGTATATATACATATATATATGTATATATACATATATATACATATATATATATGTATATATACATATATATATGTATATATACATATATATACATATATATATATATATATATATATATATATATGTATATATATGTATATATACATATATATATGTATATATACATACATATATCTATATATACATATATCTATATATACATATATATATATGTATGTATGTATATATACATATATATATATATATATGTATCTATATATATATATATATATGTATATATATATATATGTGTGTGTGTGTGTGTGTGTGTGTGTGTGTGTGTATATATGTGTGTGTGTGTGTGTGTGTGTGTGTGTGTGTATATATATATATATATGTATGTATGTGCATACCTCTCACCCTGTCCTACTTCCTCTCTTTTTCTCATCATCCTTCCCCATTACCATCTCTATCTACTCTGATCCCTAATTATCCTCTCTCTCTCTCTCTCTCTCTCTCTCTCTCTCTCTCTCTCTCATCTGTTAATGTTATACCTTGCACTGAGAGGAGGGATTAAATCAGTGCTACCACAAATCTATATAAACTTTTACTTAGCTTGCGGATTATTTCTCTAGTTTCTCTTGTGTGTCCTTTGAAGCTTCTACCAGTTCCTCTATTGTGTACTTTTGTTCCTCATGAGCCTCCATGACTGAAACATCACTTGTAGTATTCATTGCATCCTTCGGCTCATCTAGGAGAGCATTATCAAGTGTAAAATTGACACCATTAATTGTCTATCCATCATCAGTGAGAGAAATCACATCTTATTCCTCACTCTCTTCTCCTTTTTCCACTTCATCCTTCTTGTCCTCTATAATGCCAAAATATTTCTTCAAAAGAATTTCCATTTCATCCTATACTAATTGAGAGTCACCAATCAATAGTATTTTAACTCTTATTTTTGTCTTAAAATCTGGTCTAACTTTATCTAAAATTTATTTGATCTCTTATGCATTTAACTCGGTATTTAAATGCATCAAGACATAATCAATCAATTCTTTGTCTTTATTCAAAGCTCCCTTCCATCTAGCTTCAATTTTTCTATATAGGGAAGTAGGAATTTTTCCTTGCAATTGCATAAGGGGTAAAAGTACAAACCTATGTCATACTTTTATAAAGGAAAAGGATGACAACATGAAATTTTTTCAACTTTAATGACATAAAAGTGGCATTTGTGTTTAGAATTTGAAGATAATGTAAACTAATGAAATGTGTAAAATTTGATGAAGTTTATGCTTATAATTTTTTTTAAAAAAATTGAACAAAAATTGACATAGTTTTTTAATTTTTGAAGTCCATTTTTTTTATTGTTGAAATATGCTAAAAATCTAGGGTCTAGTTCCCACCAAAAAACTATATGCATTTGACATTTTTTTCCTCTAATTTCAGAATATGTTTTAGATGACATGTATAGCTAGTGCATTAAAAAAAAAGATTGTATTTTGGTATATATTTTGTCTGTTATAACTATCCAAAGTCTGTGTTACCTGAAATCAATAGTTTTTTATTTCCATCAAATTTTCCCTATCAAATCTACACCATTAAAAAAAAATTATATATTCTTGAAGAGGACTCTTTCCTCTAGTGTTAAATATAAGTTTTACATTTTTTTGACATGATTTGTTATTTTAATTTTTTTTCGAACAAACGTGTTCTTAAATGTTAAAATACCTACTTGAAGTATTTTCAAATTATAATATATTATATGAAATCAAAACATAATAACAATTACATGACCATAATCTTGACTCCGAGCTCTACAAAAGGGTATTTTTAAATTTTATAGAAAGTTAAATTTTGACAAAGAATTTAGATACAGAAGTGAGAACTTTTGAGACTCATATTTTTTTTCTTATTTGGCTACCACATGGGATGCCACTTAGATAGGTTCGGCCAGAACCAGTTCAGCCGGAATAGGTTCAGCCAAAACTATGGGCGACCAAACACAGTCCCGTGAATGAGCCACCCAACCCATTTTTGGGGCTTATATAGTTTTTCATGGAATGGTTTCGGCCAGAACTCCCCCCCACATCAATGCCATATGGCACCTCATGTGCGCCATGTATGTCCAGCCGAAACCAGTCTGACTAGACCCATTTCAGCCAGAACCATTACAAATGTCCTCTAGTGCAACATAGCTTTGTACTTTTACCCTAAGAACCTGACTAAACTTATCCATACCTCCTATAACATCTTTAAGTTTTCTTTGATCTTCTTCATTAAACTTATCATAATTCTTATTCACACCAGCAAGTATACCCCAATCCATGACTTCATTAACTATTTTATAAATAGGGATAAACTTACAAAGATCAGGCTTAACAGTTTTAGTGGTAGGAGCACTAACCACTTTGGACTTCTTACCTTGTGCATTAAGCTCTCCCCATTCTTGTTCAGACTTTGTTCCTTTTTCTTCCTCTTGTGCTTCCTTGTACCCTTTTTCTTTTTCCTTCTTCCTTTTACTACCAACAATTGCAACAGTAGCTTATTTTCCCTTAGTTTTCTTAGGTTGTGTCTTCTTTATAGTTTTCCTTATTGGAGTCTTGGTAGGAGAGGATTTTTCCTTCTTGATTGTTGTGCTTCTTGGTTGTCTACCGATTAAGATTGTATTGGTTGTAAAAGAAACTACTTCTACATCTTCTTTTGTAGTAGCAGTAACTAAGGATCCATCTTTCTCAGCTTCATGTTTTTCTCTTTCTTTATCAATAGCTTCCTTAGTGAAGCTATTTTTGCAAAAATAATTTCTCTACCTCTTTTATTACTTTCTTTTCAATGTCGGTGCATTCAAAGTATCTTTAACTTCAAGATAATTTTCCCTGTAAGTTCTAAATCTCTTAACATTAGGATCAATGGGGCTCTTTAGTATCTCATCTGCATAAGTAATAGCTAAATCATCTTCTATCTCATAACCCATAGGTAAGGCCCATGAAGTCCTAGGGACTACTACCTCCATTTGACATGTATCGGTATCAACCATAAAAGATATATCATCCTTATACTTCTCAACAAGATGTGAGGAAATCATTTCTATCTCATGCATTCTCTTCTGAAAATATTTAAAGTATCCTCATACTTTCTCTGAAAATTAATTCCCAAGCATCCTAGCACCCCATTTGAACTATCATTGATGTATCTTCTACCCAATTAATCGGTCCAACACTAGGAAATGAATTTTGAAAATATAAGAAAAAAGTAAAAGAAATTGGCTATGATTAAACACTTTCCTTTTGTCTTTCTTTATCTTCTCCATGTTAAGAAAGAACTGATCTCTCATCGTGCCACAAAAAACATACTCTTCATTCTCTTTTACCATCTTGTATGCACTATGAATTCCTACAGTAGGCACACTATTTATTCTACTTGAATAGAATACTTTATATCCAACCACCATGGATGAAAACCTCACCACTTCATCTGTGATATCAATAATGGTCATCACTCGCTTGTCCCATTTAGATTTTGTCATTTATGTGACTACATCTTATAAAATGGATCTAAGTTGCAGTATCTCTCTGGTAGCACAAAATCATGTCACCTTAAATGGATTCTTTTGTAATCTTGTATGGTTGATCCAACCACATAAACTTATCATGCACCCTTCTCAGCACATATCTAATATGATCTTCAAATTTCAAAGGAAAGTAAACTGCATTCTCAAAATGCTTATCTATGATCACTTTATGCTCATTCTTCAGTACTGAATCCTTGAATAAATCTATGTAAAGTGATTGGACGTGGGTTTCTCCTAGGTCTTTGATCTTATAATGAATATAAGATATAACTGTATTGTCTTAAAATGGAAGCACTTCCATGTTAAGAGCATTTAGCCTTCCAAGTAAGTGGTTTAGGGTCCTGATTGGCATCTTTGCATTCTCCCTTATCTTCCACTTCTTCTCTCCACTCAATTTCTACATTCTAGGTGAAATTAGGGTTAAGGTCTTAAGGACTTTCCTGATATTCCTCATTCCATGACTCCATTTTCTAGGTAGGATTTAGAAATGGGACTTCCTAATCCTTTATCACATCATTCCAAGGATTTTTTGTTTGTTCCTGACACTGGGTCCTGTTCATACATCAATTTCTAAGTTCCTGGCACCCCTGGAACTCCTATTGTAGAATCTAGCAAAGTTAGGGTTTGAGGTCAATGTCAACCTCAACCCTGACCAGGTTAGGGTCAACCTTGACCTTGACCTCTTCTTGCCAGGATTTCATAGTTTCATTTGCCGGTAATTTATCTTTTGGGATAATTATTTTCCGCTTCCGGGTCGACTGTTTCGGGCTCCGAAACGGTAAATCCTTTAATGGTATTTAATCAAGGTATATTTTCTAAAGGGGAGGACCTAATTGGGATTTAATTCTCCAAGGTGGCCCATCTAGAGGAGTGTGCCCTAGGTCACTATAAAAGGAGGCCTTCCTCTCTCATTTTCATATCAAGTTTTCATGCTCAAGGTCTCAAGCTCTCAAGGTGATCAAGCAAGCATTCATTCAAGCATTCAAGTCTTATTCTTCATCCAAGTTCTCCATTGAAGATCAAGGATTTAAAGCATTCAAGCTATTGAAGGGATTTAGCTCAAGCATTCAAGATCTATCATTCAAACCCTAGATCTAGCCACCATGGTGGTGTGATCTTCCTTCAAGATCCTTTGTTCATCTTCAAGATCCATATCATTGTTTCCTCAAGGTGGATTTCAAGCATACAATCATGGAGGTTTGATAATGTTATGTTCAATCTTTCATATCAATATATTTGATTACATTCCAAATACATTAGCATATATATTGAATTGCATAGCTTCATTGTTAGATTCATTTCTACTACTTGCTAGGATTCTCCTATTTCAATTTCAATATTAAGGTTGATTCCAAACTGGGGTTTGACCAAGGCAAACCCCCCAAACAAACAACAAAACCACTTTTCTTGTAGGTACAGGTGTGGAATCTCAGATCTAAGAGAGAAATTGGATACCCTTTTCAGCAATCTTTCAGGATCTGCGAACAAAATCGGAATCGGACTTCAAATAAATAATGTGGTCTTTGACCTTTTAAAAGTTCAAAGTCGACATGTGTGAATTTGGAGAAAAGATTTCTGGGTTTTGTCCACCTTGACATTTCTAGTTTAGAAGAGGTGACGGAATCTTCAGAAAGTTCATACAGAAGCCAGAATTTAGCATTTTCCAGATCTACCCTAATTTAAGGTTAGTATTTGCACTTCAATTATTTCAGATTTCAAGCTTAATCCAACTATAGGGAAGTATAGGATTTATTCTTTCTTTCATATTCTTCATAGATTGATTCGATTGTGTATTAACCACTTGGTTGATCAAATTGGATCTCTCTTTTAAGAATTTGGATTTAGGAGTGAATCTTACATTTTCCCCACACACATACACAAATAGTGGTGATTCCAAATTACCACTATTCAATAACATCCTTCATATGCATTACATCATAGAGCATGTTGGATAGGGTACCCTTTGGATCATTTTCTATTGATTTATCAAGATGTCTCTTGAATACTGGCCTATATTTCTCTGTGATCTCGATAATAATGGGAGTATCCATTATGAAAATAATTAATTATAAGTTTGGAGAAATAATAAATACCTTTTAAGTTACTACACAATGAGTTATGAAAATCCTCACAATTTTCTTGACCTAAATCACTTCAGCACTTTTTGCAATCACTTCAATCACTGACAATCTGGTCTTACTTTGATTCTTTTACTCTTGGCTTAAGATCTTGAATGTGTGAGTGAAAAATAAAACTTAAAATAACCTTTTATCTTCTATCACACTCAAGCATTTAATGCATCACTAGTTGACAAAAAAATAACACTTGTCTCTACAAATCATGTTAGCAGTCAACCAAAACTTCATGAGTTTCACCAAAACTTTATACAACACTTCAAGACAACCAAATGCATCTAAATATGAAAATATAACTTACCACACTTGCACCTAGGGGTCTCTAATTGATTAAACAATGTTTTCTCCCCCTAAGTTAAAGATGACTTAGTTTGATGATGAATTCTCCACACAGGATGGAGATGCAGATCCTTCAGATGATTTCTCATCCCTCTTTTTGATCTAGACTTGATTCATCTTCTTTCTTGTCTCTTCAACATTCACATTTTTCTTCTTAGACTAATTAACTGGTTGGTTCACCTTATTGCTCTTTTCTCTATAAAACCTTGTAATGTTTCATATCTTGTGACAATGATAACATGCTATACCGGTTGATTTCAAAGGTCCTTCATTACCTCTATTGGTCCTCAATCTGCAATTGATCATCATGAGACCATAGTTATGACAAATTGAGCATGTAACATGCCACTAATTCTTATTTTGATAGGGACTTTGTTGGTTCACATATGACCTCTAATTTTTCACTTGTTTCTTGCACTCATTAGCTCTATGACCATATTTGTTGTAATTGTAATAATAACCATGAAAATTTCTTGGTCTTTCATTGGGACTAATACTTGGAACACTAGATATTATATTATTTCATACATTAGCAGTATGTCCAACTTTATGACAATTGAAACAAACTAGTTGATAGGGTTTCTTAATAGATTTCCTTTGATTCACTTTAGGTGCATATTTGTCATCTTGTATGGCCTTCTTGGTACCTAAAGATTACCTCATAACTTGTGTATTGTAATCCATATATCTCTCCCTATATCCTCTGATTCTTCAATTATTCATCAAGTATCGTAACACTCTTGTTGAATTTCTTGAGAAAATCACTTGAAGCATTCAATTCTCCTTTCAGTTGCTCATTTTTTCCCCATATTTTTAGTCTCTATTAGGGCTTCTTGATTATCTTCATTTGTATCATGTAGTTGTGCATGAAATGCACCAAATTCTTGTTTAGATTTGAAAAGCTCATCCTCCTTGGCTTTAAGGGCTTCATCTTTTTATTATAGGGCTTCCTCTGCCATTTTCCTTGCAACTTCTACTATCTCACTCACTTCCATTTCTACACTCATTCTGATTGACAAAACTTCTAACTCTCTTTTGATGTTCTTCTTTTCTTGATGCAATTAATCATTCTCCTTAGACAAGTCTTCCAAGAGTTCCTCATATTCCTTAGATCCACTTTGTTCAAATAGTTGTTTAATGAGGTTGTGTCTTTCATTCAATTGTTAAACAAGTTCTTATCTTTTTCCTCTTGACTGCTTGAGATGATCCTTCAATTTTTCAATGAAATCTTTTGCATCTTCAAGTTTCCTTTTAATATTCCTTTGATATCTCAAACTCTCCATATCTATCTCAAGGATCTTCCCCAAGCTATTAGACTTCTTCAAGGGAACACATCTCTGATACTAGTTGTTAATTCTATATGGCACTAAGAGGGGGGAATGAATCAACACAACTACAAATCTATATAAAATTTTACTTTACTTGTAGATTATCCAACATACAAGAGTAAATATCACATACAAACATAACACATAAAAAATCCACACAATCACAAACACAATGACACCAATATTTTACATGGAAACCCTTGTTTGAGGGAAAAAACAAGGTGGAAATCGTCACCCCCTAACACAAGAGGGGACAGGAGGGGCCAGAAATGGCACACCCTAACCAGATCCACCTTGCTCAACAACATGCGAAAGAAACAACACATAACAGTGAGAGAGAAAATGCAGAAACTTTCATATATTACCTTCAAATTGATTCATACATGTCAAGCTATAAGGCCTTCCCAGTTTCAGCCAGATATTACAAACAAGTATAGAAGTCCTCTAATATGCGAGGATCTACCAACAATCTCTACTTTCTATCTTTTATCTTCTATCCAAAAAAAAACTTAAATCTAAAGTCTAACCAAACAACTACATTTATACAAGATGCTACCGAACCAAGTTGGCCTTAGATCCACAATCAACAGAAGGAACAACCAGATCTAGGTCCACATGATTCCCAATGATGGATACTAACATTAAATCTATGACCCAAATTAATTGCATGAGTCAGCCTCAAAAGAAATCCAAAACAAACAACTTGGTAAGCAAGGAAACCGAGCACCAAAAAAGAATCACCAAGCACTAGGGAAATTCACTGAGCGCTAGAGAGATAACTGACCAACACTAGTGAACAAAGGAAACCGAGAAACACCGAACCAACTTGGTCAAAGTAGGAACCAAGCAACACAAACAAACTCAAATATGTTTTTGGTGACACGAGATTACCAAGGACCTGAGATGCTCCTGCATCAGACACCTGGGGTTATTTGAAATGATTCTTCAAATCATGAAATAGGTATGATCCGAGCTACATCCAACTCAGACTGTGAAATCCAAGAACTATCTTCAATTGGTCTATTCTTCCACTTTACCAAATATTCCATATACTATTTTCCTCTTGTACTTCTACCAATTCTTTGCTCCAAAATCTGTTCAACTTCTTCATTCTGCTTCTTAGGATAATCCATCGATACTGCCATGTCTTCTTCAAGTTCATGAAACTCATACAAATCAGTAATTTTGAATATAGGTGATATATCCATGTCATCAGGTAACTCAACCTCATATGCATTTCCACTATCAAATTTTCTCAAAATCTTGCAAGGTCCAAACTTCTTCATCTTCAACTTCCCATATGTTCCAACAGGAAATTTGCCTCTCCTCAAATGATCCATTACTTCATCACCAACATCAAAAGTCTTATGTCTTCTTGATTTATCAGCTCTGTCTTTGTATTTCTAATTACTCTTTTCTAGTTTAAGCTTCACATCTTCATGCAATGTCTTCATATACTCATCAAATTTTACTCCTTTAGTACTTCTCTTTCTTTCATCAGCAATGTCTCTTAAATCTGATATACCTCTTAGTTGTATGCCATTTACAATCTCAAAAGGCATTTTTCTAGTACTCCTATTCACTGAATTATTGTATGCAAACTCTGCTTGTGCCAACATAGAATCCCAATTACTCGGTGTGTCTCCAGCTAAACATCTCAAAAGATTACCCAAGCTTCTATTCACAACTTATGTCTATCCATTGGTTTGTGGGTGAAATGTAGAACTATATTTCAACTCAGTACCCAACTTTCTCCAAAGATTCTTCCAAACGTATGCAACAAATTTACTATCTCGGTCAGAGATAATACTCCTCGGTAATCCATGCAATCTGACAATTTCCTTAAAGAAAATATCTGCTACATGTACTGCATCTGATGTCTTTCTACAAGGTATAAAATGCACCATTTTAGAAAATCTATCCACAACAACAAATATAGAATCATTACCTCTTACTATCTTCAGTAAGCCAAGAAAAAAATCCATACTAATGTCAATCCATGGTTTCTCAGGTACAGCAATCAGTGTATACAATCCAGTATTCTAAATAACTCTTTTTGCAACTTGACAAAATCCACAACTTTTCACAAATTTCTAAACATCTTTATACAACTGCGGTCAAAAGTATTTCTCCTTAAGCAAATTCAATGTCTTGCCAACACCAAAATACCCAGCCAAACCACTACTATGTTTCTCTTTTATCAGATCAGTTCTCATTGCTCCTCTTGGTATACATAACTGAATACCTTTAAGAACCATACCTCCTTGCATAAAATATTCATCCCATTTAGTACTCTGTTGATCTTGAATAGGTTCTCTGTACTTTCTCCATGACTCAAAAAATTAGGATCAAATTCATAAGAATCTCTCAATATGTCATCAAAGCCTAAAATTCCAATTTTCATCTCGGTCATCAAAGATATTCTTCTACTCAATGCATCAGCAACTCGGTTAGTGACTCCACTCTTATGCTTTATCATAAATTTATAACTCTACAAATACTCAACCCATTTCATATGTCTTTGATTCAACTTATTCTGACTACCCAAATACTGTAAAGCTTTATGATTGGTATACAACACAAATTCATTCGGCATCAAATAATGTCTCCATTTCTTCAGTGCTTGAACAATAACATAGAATTCTTGATCATACATAAAATATTTCCTTTTTGCATCATTCAACTTTTCACTAAAGAAAGAAACAAGTTTACCTTCTTGACTCAACATAGCTCCAATTGCACTTCCACTTGCATCACATTCTACTTGAAATACCTTACTGAAATCAGGCAATGCCAAAATAGGCAATTAAGGAACCTTCTACTTCAGAGTCTCAAAACTTTTATCAGCTCCATGTGTCCACTTGAATTCTCTTTTGTCTCATCTCATAGTCTCAGTCATAGCATTACAAATTAACCTAAAATTCCTAATGAAAGTTTCCAAACCATGAAATGATCTTACCTCACTAGCACTCTCAGGTGTAGGCCAATTCAAAATAGCTTCAACCTTTTTCAGGATCTATTTTCAAACCATCAGCTAAAATCACAAATCCCAAATACACAATCTCCTCTTTCATGAATGAACACTTTTTCATATTTATCAGCAACTTTTCTTCTTTCACTCTCTACAAAAATTTTCTAACATGCAAAAAATATTCTTCTCTGGTCTTACTGAATATCAGAATATCATCAAGATATACAATCACAAACTTACCCAAGAATTTCTACAAAACTTCATTCATCAACCTCATAAAATTACTCGGTGCATTAGTTAAACCAAAAGGCATAACCAACCACTCATAAAAACCTTCTTTTTCCTTGAAAGAAGTCTTCCATTCATCACTTTCTCTGATTCTAATATGATGATACCCACTTTTCAAATTGATTTTGGTAAAATACTTTTCTCCTTTCAAACTATCCATTATATCATCCATTCTCGGTATAGGAAACCTATACTTCATTGTTATCTTGTTGATTTCTTTGGAATTAGTACATATTCTCCATTCTCCATTCTTATTAGGTGCCAATACCATAGGTACTACACAAGGACTCAAAATTTCTCTAATCAAACCTTTCTGCAACAATTCTTGAATCTGTCGGTTCAATTCCTGATTCTCGATAGGTGTCAACTGATGAGGTGCCGTGTTTGGTAAACTAGCTATAGGGATGAGATCCATGCAATGATCAATGCTTCTCTTCGGTGGAAAACCATAAGGTACATTATCAAAAATAATTTCACTATACTCGGTGAGTAACTTATCAATCTCTTCAGGGACATTATCCTCTATTTTCTTACTCAGTTTGTTAGGAATCACAACAAAACATACATCATTTCTCTTTAAAATATACAAAATGTGATTACCAAATGAGCCCACTGCCCAAAAAAGTAATATACAATATTCACTGATTACAAAAATAGGTCAAGGTACATAACCATACATAACCTTATACTTCTTGCATCAGTATCTCTTCGCTATTCTTTCACTTTTGCTATTACATTCACATATTCATTACTTCTTTTTACAATTACATCTTTACATATCTTTATACAAGTTATTAAGATTAATAACTTTCCAGTCGACTATCATATTACAAAAATATTTCTCCAAGGGTTAACATCTAGGATGTTGTCCCTTTATATTGTTAAGTCACTATTTTGATAAACAAAATAATCCCTTAACTCTTTATCAATTATGTCTTCATATTATGTCCTGTCGGCTTAACATTGTCTTTAGTAAAACTGTCATAACTTCTTCCATACATGTCGTACTAACTTGCACTCTGAGGTGAGTCTTCAATAGTCACCATAGTGTCTATGTTCAAGTGAACAAGCACTAAACTTACTCCAATCAACATCGCCAATCAAAACTGTCTTCGGGTTCACTAGCAAAAACACATTGTCTTATACTTAGACAATTTTGCATTGCACTTTGACATACTAGCTCTTTGACCTGTGCGATCTTCATGTGGATCATATGTTTCCATAATGACAACATCTATGTAACCAAATCAGCCAAATTTCCAACAATCTCATCCCCTTTAGAGTCAAATTTTATGTTCTTATCATCTTTCAGAATAAAAAAATTTCTACCAAAAATTTTGAGGTAACTTACACTCGGTGTGTATCCAAACCATAACTCATAGGGTGTCTTTTTTTTGTCTTTCTTTAATTAAACTTGGTTTAGGATATATGCAATTGTGCCAACTACTTCTCTCCAATACATTTGTGCAATATTTTTCTCTATCATCAGTGTTCTTGCACACTCAATAATGGATCTATTTCTCTTTTCAGCAATCCCATCCTGTTGCGGTGTACTAGGTGCATAAACCTATCTTTTGATGCCATGATCATTAAAATGGTTAGTGAATTCATCATAAATAAACTCACCACCTCTATCAAGCCTCAATAATTTCAATTCTTTTCTAGTTTCTTGTTCTACTTTTGCCTTGTACCATTTAAACATTTTAAATGCCTTAGATTTCTCTTTTAAAAACATGATAGTCATCAATCTAGTATAATCATCAACAAAAAAATAAATTATCTATCTCCATAGTAGCTTTGTGTTCTCATGGGACCACATAGGTTAGTATGAACTAACTCCAAGATTCCTTTTGTTGAATAGTCTTTACTTTTAAAACTAGGATTTGTCATCTTCCCTTTTTGACATTCATGACACATAACATGATCGGGTTTAGTTAAGCTAGGAAGTCCTCTAAATTTTATTTTTCTACTAATCTTAATCATGTTATCAAAATTTACATGACATAACCTTTTATGCCATAGCCATGCATCTTCATTTTTCACCAGTAAACAAGAAGTCTCAGCATTGTCAAGATAAAATAAGTTACCTTTTTGATTGTCCTTTTGTTTCGACAAGCTTTCCACTTTCATCATAGATTATCACCTTCTTTCTTTCAAATGCCACTCAGTGACCTGAGTTATTAAGTTGTGCTACACTTAGAAAATTGTAATTTAGTCCTTTTACCTAATAAGCATTATCACATCTAATTTTATCATTTATCAATAAAGATCATTTTCCTTTAACTAACCATGCAAGGTGTATCATTACCCATTTTTACTGACCCTCCATTATAATGCTCAAGATGATCAAACTTATCTTCATCACTAGTCATGTGATGTGTACAGCCACTATCAATGATCTAAGTATCATTTTTACTAACTCTAGAAATGAGTGTTATTTCTACATACCTTTCCTCCTCTTCAGAATCATCTTTCATTGCAACAAACACTACCTCAACATCATCATTAGTGTCGGTGTCGATGTCCTCTTCTTCAACCAAATAACATGCCTTTTTGCCCTTATCTTTATGATCTCAATTATTTCTATTACAATGTCAGTAACCTCTGTTGTTTCTCCTTCCATAGCTTCCATCACCAGATCAATCTTTGTCTTTATCTTCCTCTTTCCTGTTCGGGCATCTAGCAGCAATATGGCCAACTTCTTTACAATTAAAACAAGCTAAGGGTAATTTTACCTTATATCTATCTTTATCTTTAGGCAGTCTCTTGGCCATAAGAGCTTCAAGTTCATCAAGCTCATCATCAATATTACTATCACTATATTTCCTTATATTATGTCTACTGGTAGATTTACTGATCTTCAGAGAAGACATAAAAGAAGACTCAATAGATGGTACAACACTATTATCAAAATTATTTAGCTCAAAGGTTGTTAGCTTACCAATCAGACTATTAAGAGTAAGAGTGCTACTAGGTGCAAACCTCATTTCATGTATAGCACATATTCTGATAGCATATGCAGACAATAAGGTTCTTAGAATCTTACATACCACTGTATCTTCATCAATGACACCACCAGTTCCTCAGATAGCATTGACTACCTCTTTGATTATGTTTGAGTACTGTACTATGTTTTGTCCTTCATTTTCATATCATCAAATCTACCTCTTAAGCTTTCAACTCTGGCTCTCTTTACATTTGCATCACCACCATGGACTAGAAGAAGTTTATCCCACATTTTCTTTGTATTAATGCAAGTCTTGACATCCTCAAATTCAACATCTGATAGAGTAGCAAAAATCTCTATCATGGTAATGTTGTGTTCATGTCAGTCTCTCAACTGATCAAGAGTTAAAGGTCCAGTCAGTGGTTGCATGTAGCCATTTTCTAGTAAAGTTATAGCAGAATCACAATTTCCAGATGTGTAGTGTCATGCGGCTTTTCCATATAGTAAAATTGTCCTTATTCAGCTTCGACACTTCCTTCTCATACATCTTATAATATTTCAGTTGAATTCTTTAAACTTTGTTCCAAGAAACCAATGTGATATGATACCAATTGTTAGAATCACTGAGAGGGGGCGTGAATTAGTTAGATTAGTTATCCTACAGTCCCAAATACAAAAATGTAACACTTAAAACAATTTCAATAAATTTTGCAACTCGGTAACATAAACTATTAAACTATATGTGCCTTTTACCGATTACCAATTAATTAACTCACTGTGATTACCTACCAAATCAAATATGTAGTATGTAAAGTATGAGAATAAAAAAATCATCATAGAAACACATAACACAATGATTTAATGTGGGAACCCTGTTAAGGGAAAAACCACCTGCGGCCAGTAACCCAAAATAATTTTCACTCTTCTGAAGTGAGTTCGGTGAAGAGACAACCCTATTAAAGGTTAAAAACACATTGTTATGTGTGACCTTGTTAGAGGATTTAAGAATAATAGTTAACTTTGACCAACATTCACTATGGGGTCAATAAGATAACAATGTACATTCCTTGAATGACAAAGGGGCATAATATAAGACGGTTAAGTCCACTCAGTTAGGAGATTTTTGTATCAATGGTTAAACTGAAATAGTAGTTGATCTGATTACAATACAACTCAATTTGTAGATGTTCAAATCTATTCTAAGCCCATACAAATCCTCTGATCAATATTTCAATTCACTTCCTTAACTTACTTTCACTCGATAATAGCTCTCTGGCGCTTGGTTCTCTTCTGTAGTTTAGTTCTCCTTCAACCAGTCTGATCAGGCATGCATGAAACAATATTCATGCGAAATCTCTGTAGTCTTCTTTCTTCCAAAATATTTCAATAAATAAACTCATATCTCTTAAATAGACAGATAAACTATTTTCATATCAACCATCATATTTTGTTGCTTATCCTTCTTCATTGATTTTGCCTCTTAAACCTTCCTCAACAGTTGTGTTAATAACACGTTTCAATTCCATCCTTTAGATCTTCTTCAAATTTTGTTAGCTATGGATCTTATAACAAACTTTATCCTCAATCTCAAAATCATAACTATTTCCAGCTCGTCATTTTCTGTCAGCTAAACTAAGCATTTAAGACTTTCATCCATACTCAGTTAACAAAGAAATGCATTGGCGAATACAAGCTCAATTAATAATGTCACTCAGTATACACAACACTAGCTCAGTGTATACTAAAGTCTTCATTTACCGACCACATTGTCTTGTACAATTTTGCTTCCTTCTTCATAAAAGATTAATGCAACATAATCAAGTCAGCAAAATGAAATCATAGACTCATCAACAAGTTACCCAAAGTATTCCTTATCCTCATCTGTCATATCCATCTTTCTCCATATAGATATCTCAGTGCTAAATCTTTTATCTCCTTTTATAGATGTTTAGATGTTTGTAACTTACATGATAAGTACTGTCAAAACTAGTTGACATCAATGACAACACAATGACTAATTTAATTATCTTACATATCATTTCAGTAACTTGGTGATCTCTAATCACTAATCTTCAAGTCATTCAGGTATTTAATCAGTTGTAGTTCATCAGTTTTGTAGCTATCCTTGACCTTCTAACCATTCTGCCCTTCTATTCTAATATCTTCCTTCTTCCCATTTCTTCTTCTATCTTCCCCTTTTTTCCTCCATTGGACAAAGGGTTTAGCTTCATTTGTTTTTTTATATTTGTATCTTTGTGAAGATATCTTTATAAATATTCCTTGTTGAATGAAGAAATTATGCCCAATTGACCGGTTACATATTCAAGGTTCTTCTATGTTTCTTTAAGAGAGACAATAATGATCTTCATGTCCTCTATAGTTTTGTAGTTAGGTTCTTTGATCAAATTTTCAGCCGATGATGCAGTTTGTTGCATTACATCAAATGTGGGGGCCAAAAACAATTGAAATCCAATGATGATTTGGATTCTCTTAGTTATCTCTTCAGAAGCCTTTCTCAGAATAAGAGCAAGACTTGTCATTTCTCTACTGAAATTTGTTGCAGACTTATTCTTGATGTCAAATTGAGAATACAAAGCTCTTATGTCTTCTGAAGTCTTTTCTTACTTCTCTGTTAGATCTAGCAAGAATGTATCAAAATTGGAAGTTTTTGTCATCAAACTTCCTGCCACTTGAATCTATTGTTGAAGAATTCTCAAATTTGTTGTCACAGTCACCTTTATTTCTTCAACTTGTTTATGGAGAATCTCTATTCTCTTCTTTTCATAATGATCTATTGCTATAGTCTCTAGATCTGTCAGGTCATCACCGATTGCTTGTGCCAATACTTCCAACTGATCTATAATAGGTTAATCTTCATCGATGTCAACATCAGGTACAAAGTTGCACAAAAAATTCTTGACAGTGGTCAAGACCATGTCTTGTTTCCTCTTGGTTAACTCCTTTAGTTGTCTTGTTGACATTTTTCTGATGTCAACCACATTATTGGTGGCCTTTCTTCTTTTGGCTTCTTTGGCCTCAACAAATGATAAATTTCTTTTAGATGAGGAGGAGCTAGGTATGTCTACCTGTACATTTTGGATTGGTTCCTGTATTGGTTGTTCTACAACAAGTATCTCATGTTCTTCTTCCAGTTGAACTCTTTGTTCTGGTAATGCTATATTTTCTGCTTGAACTTCTTCTTCTGGTAGGTTTTCTTTTGCTAGAACTTCTTCCTCATTTTGTACTTCCACCTCTTATTGCACTTCAATTTCTAGTTGGGCATCCTCTTCTTGTGGGAGTTTCTCTTCCGGTGGGACTTCTTTATTGTGATGCTCTTCACCTGTATGTAATTATCCCATGGGTATATCATTTCCTAGCTCTTGTGCTACTATGGGAAGGACATGTTAAAAATTTACTTGTTCACCAGATGTGAACTCCTCTATTTGGATATTTACCTTACTGATTGTAGGTTCTTCACACGTAGTGAATTAAAGCGGTGGTGCTTGTACTATTTGAGTTTGATCTTGTGCACCTATCCTTTCAAGAGCATTGAAGTCATATTGCTGCTAGAAATCTAAAGTCTCCTTCTAGACATCATTTTCATATCCGTTGAGAATCTTGGCAACTCTACACTTGGTATCCAAGTTCATTGATGCTTCTTCTAGAATGTTAGTAAATGAATTTGTCTCTTTATTCAATTTATGTTTCTATACTTTAAAACCCACCAAGAAACACTAACTCTTTACTAACAGTTGGATTAAAACATGAAAGATTTAATCCTCTGAATTGTGGTACAGCTCCCAATATGATTTTCAATGAATTTTGAAGAAATAGAGCAACGCATTTCTGCAATCATCATACTTTTAACCAGAAATTTGATAAGGCATATACAAAAATTTCTATCAATATGACTTAATCACTAGAATCATAAACAATTCAATTATCTAAAGCTCACAAACTTCAATTAAAATGCACTACATAGATTAAAAGGTAGGACTTTAACTAAGATTCAAGAAGAAGAAGAAGAAGAAGACATTTCAATCAAGAAATTTTGTCCAATAGATGATATCCCAATAGAGACCCACTCACAGGCATAAACCAATAGATTTATAATGGCAAGTATTTTCCATTCATTGATTCAAAAATTTAATCGAAAGCCTTTACATAAAACATGATGAAAACAACTAGAACTATTCTAATTACTTAGCCAAAATAAAACTATCATCGCCCTCCTAAGATTTTTTCCCTGGCTATATATAGCCATCAGTTACATCATATAAAAAATAATAATGTTTTTGAAATTCCCTGAGTTTCTGCAGAAAATAGTTTAGGACAACATAAAGCATTACAAAATTAGCATAAACTGAAAAACTAGATATGACCCAGGATTGGTGGGGCACGACCACTGGATCATGGCTAAGCTAGATGCTATCGATTAGCCTCAAGAAGAACTAGATGTGCAAGCCTTTTTCCAATCCTCATGGGCAAGTGATACATTGATTATCATGGCATGGTGTGGTAGGCTCGAGAAGAACTAGATGTGCAAGCCTTTTTCCAATCCTCGTGGGTAAGTGATGCCCAAGAACCTCTTTATCTTTACACACCTAAATCAATCTCAACTTATGGGACTCCAAGTGGTCCATGCACACCACCAACATAGCCTCAATATTTTCCACAAATGTAAAATCTTTGGTAGTGAGGTCCTTGTTGTCCCTGATTTCCGCTATCCCTTTCTCAAACTCTTGGGTCATATTTTGATCCTTTTTTATGTTCTAGGTCCCTTCATCCATCAGAGTAATATTCAGACACTTGATATCTTTCTGCATCATGTCTGTTAATCCTTTTAACTCATTTAGCAATTGAATTTCTCCTTCACATCCTCCTCTGATTATAGAGTTTTTCCATTCAATGCTCTTAACAAAAACATAGAGAACATCTTCCTCTAAACTATGGACTAGTTTTTCAATGAGAAACTTGGATACTCCATATCGTTCTATCTCTACCATCTAATCCATTATATCTGTCCATTTCTTTTTCTCCTTATCCCATTTAGCTAGTTCAACCAGTATTTCTGAAATGGTTTTTGTAACAACCCCATGAGTTTCAATTACTTGGGCAATGTAATCACTACCTTTTTAGATCATCCTTGATATCCATTTTCTAAAAACATCCACATTAATTTTTTTCCATTGAATTTGATCCAAAGTTTTTTGAACCTTTGGTGAGCAGGGGTAAAATGTCTAGGCGATCTGGGACATAGGGAGTGGACTAGGGTCTCAGCCTTCTTGGATGAACTCCACCAAACTTTGGATAGTGGCCTTCATCTCTTTTTTATCTTTTTCATCCTTGAAGGTTCTATGTAGTATCTTTCATGTGGAGGACTCTAGATGTTTATCATCTTTTGTTCTAGTTGCAACTCCTAGATCTATTTTCTCAATGGTAAAATCCTCAGCAGAAGCTTCTGAGACATCCTTATCAACCTTTGGAACTGCACGCTCTACCACCCAACATCCAGTTTTCTCATCTATGTCTATCATAGATTCCCTCTAATCCTTTTGGGCCTAATGATTTCTCCTAGGCACTTGCTCACCATATCTTTTACTGGCAAGGTAATGGGTAGCACATTTTTCTTCTTGCTGATACAATTTTCCAACCAGTTGAGAGTAGGCAATGGAGTTTGTAGAGAGGTATTCATCACATTTGTTGAAGGACTCTTGAAATCAATTTGGCCACTTTTTTGAATTAGTGTATCTTCACCCAATACATCTTGATCACTTTCCTCTAACATAAGGCTATCCATATGATCCAGATCAATTACCTCCTTGTTCTTAAAAATCTTATTATCATCCTTCCTTGATCTTCTTCTTGTGGCTCTTGTCCATTGGTGTGGAACAAGGCGAGGCCTTCTTTTCTAGATCAACTTTGGATCTTTTCTTATTTTTAACTTTAGAAGTACCTGCAAGAGAAAAAATGTCATTAGAAGGATCAATAGGCTTTGGAACTAAATCACCAAGTGTCAATCTTCTTTTGTTGTGCCTTCTTGGAGCAGGGGGTTTCTTGCTAGTGACCCATCTCTTAGATCTTTTTATTACACTGAGAGTTTTCATTATTATATTATCCCTCTCCTCAATAATCCAGTCAATTTTTGGTAAAGGTGAACCTCTGACCTTTGCTTCAAATTGGCCATCAATCACTTCTTCATCATTATCTTCTTCCACCACCGTGATATCAATCCCAATATTTAGGGTAATGACTTGGCCTAGAGTAAATCTTGACCGACTCCTCCTTCTCACTTTGAAGTCATCAGCACAATTTTCCTAGTAGTCTTCCATTTGAGGAAGATGTTGGAACTCAACAAGTAGATTGAAATGTTGAGCCACATACCCTTTGCTATCAAAATCTTTCCTAGGTTCAAATGTTTTAATATTGAGTTTCCTCAATTGATGTTCCAGGTTTAGGGCGTCTCGAGATGTCTTACAAGTATAAAATCCCAATTCAATGGGAAAGCTAGATTTATCCCTACCTTTCCTCTCTTTAACTCCTTTGTGTACATAGGCCAATTGATGGGAAACCTCTTCTATAACCAGGCTATCAAAGGCATATCTAGGTAATTTGAAAGACTCTCCTTCAAAACCCCCAACTCTCAAATATGTGTTTCTCCAGAATTGGATAAAGAACTCCCATAGGTGTTAATAAAAATTTTCGCCTCCTTGAACATTCTCTGTTTAGTATTTCCTTGAAGTTCATAAGTTAATCTCCCGAAAAATACTCCATTTAACTTTAGAAAGCTATTTACATGAAACTCCTTCTGTAAATGGGGATAATAATCATACACCTTCATGTTCGGGATGACCTATTTATGAAAAAGACCCTTCCATTCTCTGGTGCATGCCAGGATATAAAAAAGATAGGAAGACATATGATATGAAAACTACCGCCTCTTGGGAAATTTGCTAACTGGTGATGGAGCTCATTAGCAATAGTATCAGCGCAATCAATGTAATTTTCCCTCTTGAGAGTAACTTGGATATAAAAATACATCCATTCATGCCAGTAATACACATGTTGATTTCCCTTAATCCTGTTAAGTAATATCACCAACTTGGCTACCTCTGGTTTGAAGTGATCAATAGTAAGGGGTTTAGGGAGTCTAGACCCTCCCTTCTGGGCTTTCAACAACTAATTTTGGGGTATCTCATTCCTATAAAGTTATCTTTTAGTGGCAAAAATTGATTGAGAAGAGGGAATGGTCCATCCTTCAGATAGATCCTTTTCAGGGATACCCATTGCCTGCAAAATGACATCTCTACTTATATAGACTAGAGGACTCCCGACTATCTTTTTAATACATTTTTCTTTAAAACTATATCTTTTAGCCCATTCAAACACTAGTTCCCGGCATGGAGCTACTATGGTAAAAGTAGCCGCGTCAGTCAATCTACTTTGGATTTCTTTCTCCAACATGGAACCAGGGATAGGGTTTTTTATTTTACTTATGATTTCTTCCAATGCTCCAATTTTAATCAAGGTATCCTCACAGTCAGGTAAGGAACATATTAAGGGGGAAGTATTTCCAAAGTTTGGGATTGGGTTTTTCATATTGGCTCAAAAACAAGGAGTGAAATAGGGAAACACAAAAGCTTTAAAGGATTTGAAATTTGACAAAGCAAAGAGTTTTCAACTAGAAACAAGGAGGCCAAACAAAGAAAAACTAACTTGTTCTCTTGTGCAGCGCACTAAGCTTTGAAAGGAGGAAAGGTACCTCTTCCGCACTAGTTTCCTAAAATGTCTCTGCCACTATGAACAAAAATGACCAAGTTCCTCAATTTATTATGAAGTAGCTCACAAATCGCAGGAGGTTCGCAATAAATGGCAAAGTAATGGGCCAAGAGGTTTGATTAATGATGATGGGAAATTCTCTCGATTAATAAATTGAATCTCTATACTTTCCCATGAGTGAAGCGACATTCAAATGTCATTTCTATTAATTATGATATCCATGCCACATGCAGATATCATAATCACTTGCCAGCTGTCCTTTTCATCAAATCACCGCCCTCCACTTTTACATATTATGAACATCTGTTGAACTTTGAACTCTGAACTAAGAGAGTTCATTGTTCAAGTTCAATGAGAAAATGGGAGGACTACCCTTTGGTATGTTTTAAATAAATAAAGCAAAAACAATTAATGACAAGAAAGAATGATAAATTAATAGTAAGACATTTTACAAGCTCACAAAGTTCGTTAAACTTTGAAGATTGAACTAAGAGAGTTCACGGTTCATAGTTCAATGGGAGAGTGCACATTGCAAAGAGAACATGCCTCTAAGCTCACAATAAAACAAAGATAGCCAAACATACCAAGGGACGTTATTGAACCTTGAATCTTGTACTAAGGGTAGTTCAAGGTTCAAGTTCAACTGACAAGGTGTACATGTAAAAGGATTGAAAACTTTGAGTAAAACATACCTGAAAGATTATGGGGTAATTTTGAGAAAATTAGAGCTTGAGATAATTAAGCAAAAACCAATGGTAACAATAGCTCCTACTGGGGACAACGACTCTTGAGGATGAAGGATGAACTTATAGCTTTGGTTTCACAGACCAGGGGGGAAAAAAAGAAGGATGACAAACAAAAATGACAAAAACAAAAAATAGCACAAAAAAACAATATGTACAGAAAATGAGACAAACTTCTTAAAGTTTATACAACTTGAGGTCCTGACCATTAAAGGTCAGGCATAGAATAGTACCGTCTAAATGCTCTAGCTTGAAAGAATTTCTTCCCAATGCTCTATTGGTGATGAATGGACCCTTCCAAAGTTATTCAAATTTTCCATGGGCACCTTTAGGTTCTCTTCTTTTGTCCCACAACAATACCTAGTCTCCCTCCATAAAATTTCAAGGCATGGCCCTTTGATCAAAAAATTTCTTAACTCAAACTTGGTGCGAGGCTATCTGGCTCACCATTTCTTCTCTCTCTTCCTGTATCTTATTGAGATATAGAACCCATTTCTCCAGAGCATCTTGGAAAACTTGATCTTCAATTGTTTTTTGTAGTTTCACAGTGGCTAGTTCCAAGGGAAGTGAAAGATGAGCTTCAACACCATATACTAATTCAAATGGTGACATGCTGATTTCTCTTTTTGGAGAAGTACGGTCAGCCCAAAGAGCTTCAAATAGTCTTTTATGTCAATCCTTAGCATTGTCACATACTAATTTCCTCATTATCCTTATCAAGTTTTTATTACTTGATTCTACATGTTTGTTTCCTTGGGGGTAATAATCATATGCATGGGATAGGTAGATGCCATGATCATAGAAAAAAAGTTTCAACTCTTGAGAAGATAAATTAGTGGCATTGTCTGTGACCAACTTGGTAGGAACTCCAAACCTGACTAGAATATAATTGTTTAGAATCTTGCATACCACCTCAGATGTAGTCTTCTTGACCGGAACTGCCTCCACCCATTTCGTGAAATAGTTCATTGTAGTGAGAATGTGTGTGTGACCAGCACTTGATAGGGGGTTAATTTGTCTAATGAAATCTAATCCCCACTGCTTGAAGGGTTCTTCAATGATCACTGGTCTCAAAGGAAGTGCTGCTAGTTGTGGCTTTCTGCCAAACAACTTACATTTTTTAGAGTTTGTGGCCCACTTGTAAGCATCACTGAACATTCCTGGCCAGTAATAACAATTTCTAAGAATCTTAAAAGTGGTCACTGTGGAGGAAAAATGACCACCGCAAGCCTCATTATGGAACTTCATGAGTAATTTTTCTTGTTTTTCTTTATCAAAACACCTCAAAAAAGCTCCATCTAAACCCCTTTTGTACAATATGTCATCAACAATAACATACTTTGTGACCTTTAACCTGAGATTTCTTTTTTCTTTTGGGTTTAAATGAGGGGGACAGTCTCCATAAGTGACATAGAAAGCTACGTCTGAAAACCATGAATCATGAAGATTGACAAAGAGGACTGAGGGCATAATGCTGGCAGGCACCTGCTCAGACATAAGTTTTCATAAACCTTGACCTTGACCCAACTTAGTGGGATGAATATCTAAGTGGGATGAATATCTAAATCAAACTCCTAAATCCTATAAATCCAAGTTACTCAATTGTTCATGCCTATTTCCTACTGAGTAAGGACATCTTTGACAATAGAAGCAGGGACATAAACAATTGAGTGAGAATGTAAAATATAGAACCTGAAAGATTTTACCACTTTCACCACTGAATATGCTTTCTTTTTTACCAAAGGATAGTTCAAATCATGCTATTTGAGAGGGATACTCATAAAAGAGATTGGCACCTCTTTGTCTTTATCATTCTTCTACAATAATATTCCAGACACTGTGTGTTTAGAGGAATAACAATATATTATAAAATCCTTCTTGTAGTCTGGATTTATCAAAGTGGGGGCAGTCGCTATAGCTTTCTTAACTTCATCAAATGCTTTGAAAGCTTTCATGCTCCATTTGAAAGGGTTCTTCTCACTCAGAAGACTTACCATGTGTTTGGTTGTTTCAGCAAAATCAAGAACGAATCTTCTAAGGAAATTAGTTTACCCCAAAAAAGATTTAATGCTAGTCCTATTTGAAGTCAAACCAAGCTATTGAATTGATTTAACTCTCTTAGGATCAATCTTGATCCCTTCCTTTGACACAATATGGCCTAATAATTTCCCCTCTATGACTACAAAGATAGAATTTTTAGGGTTTAATGATATACCATGCTCTCTACGTCTCTATAGAATTGATCTTACATCCCTTAACTTATTTATACGCCTTTTGGAAAAATCATCAAATCATCTAGATAGACAACTATTACCTTATTAAGAAAATGACTGAAAGAAGAATTCATTGCACATTGGAACGTGGCACCTATATTTATTTAGCCAAAAGGCATCCGATTATAAGCATATGTACCCTAAGGAGTGGTAAATTTTGTTTTGTGTTGATCTCGATCAACCACTTTGATCTGATTATAGCCAGAGAAACCATCTAACATAGACATCATTTCTGAACCTACTATAGTCTGTAAAATGTGATCCATGACAAGAAGTCTATAATTATCCTTAGGCTACATTGGTTCAAATTTCTAAAGTCTACACAGATCCTTATCTCACCATTTTCTTTCTAATAGGAACTATATTCGCAATCCAGGTGGAATGGTGAATAGGATAAATGATATGACCCTACAACATTTTTTCTACCTCTTTTTGAATTGCCTCAAAAACTTTTGGATTGTAGTTTCTTAGATTCTTCTTAAAAGGTGTAGTGCCTGGATTGAGAGGTATCTGATGCTGGAATTTTCCTCCTATAAAATTTTTGAGATCATGGTATGACCAACCAAAGGTATCCTTATATTCCCTCAACAGACTAAGAAAAATCCATTTTTCATCTGGAGCACAACATTTAACCAGATTTATATATTTGGGTTCCTCTTTTTCCCCTATATCTATTTTCTCAAAGTCACCTTGGTTCGTGCCTTCTTGAGGGCATGGTGTATGTTTCATGGCATCATATCTGTCAAATTGGCTCTCAAGAGAAACAAGCCCCTTTGGAATATTCTTTCCCTTTAATTGAAAAATCCCTTCATCCGTAACCTCATTTGGACAAAACTCATCATAGGTTGATGAAGATCCTTCAAAGAAGGTTGTACTAAAAACTTCTACCAATTGCAATAATTTATCAATCTGTTTATCATCTTGAAAAACTTGCCAATGCTCAACATTATCTAGAAATTTTTTCCTATACACCATTTCAATTTTGTAAGAACTTTCCTTGAAATCTGAATGTGGCAACAACAAGGAGGAAGAAACTACTAGGGATTCAACTCTGCTATTAAAATCTTTGGGAATGGCTTCTATAGAAAAGGCTTCGAGTTCTTCAATTTCATCCCAAACATGATTCCTATAATGTTTGAGCCTCTCATTCTTTACTTAATACATCCCTCTCACTTGTCTCACAACTAAATCTGCATCTCCTCTAGCTCTGAGTATTTTTATGCCCATTTTCTTGGCTTCCTCAATACTAAACAAGAGAGCTTCATATTCAGCAATGTTGTTTGTATTATTAAATTCTAGCTTAAAAGCTCATGGGAAAAGGTCTCCTTCTGGTGATATCAACACAAATCCTTCTCCAGAACTAGCTGAGGCACAACTACCATCAAACTCCAATGAACAAAGGTCATCAGACTTGTCAGTTACTTCATCAGCCATGTCTGGTGTGGATGAAATCATATAGTTTCCAAATTCAGATTCTTGATAGAGTATCTAAGATTTAGGATCTTCAGATGGAAATACAGTATATTTTGACTTTCCCTCTGGTTGTAAGACAATCTTCTTATCCCCAATTGGAATAGTTACATGGGACCAGTCAAACTTGATTTCTCCTCCAAGATCCCAACAGAATGTCCTGCTTAGAAGCATTCCATAACTAGCTAGGATGTCAACAACAAGTATGGTAAGTTTGATCTTTTTACTAGGGTATGTTGCAAGGGCTACTTGGGCATCTTTAATTTGTCTGACTAATGGGACTTTTTTTTTTCATCTAGGACATAAAATTTACCAAAGGTTGCATTTAGGGAAAGATCCAAAGCTTTGGCAACAAAAGCAGGCATGATGTTGTCGGACGCCCCTGAATCTATGATACAATTATTCAACTTAAAGCCATGAATAAACAAGGATAAATAAAAAGACTCTGGTTTTAATCCTATAGGAGGACCCATATCTTTGGTAGATTGGTTAGCTAAAGTAGCTTGTTCTGACAAGGTTGCATTGGTTGTTTCATTGATCAAATGATCTACAGGGGATTGTCCCGATTTAATGTATTTGATGAGTCTTTCCAACTCTTTTGGATTCATTCTAAGATATTCAGTAAGGGAGACTTGAATCTTGGAATTTTCACAAAAATCAACAATGTCAAAAGAAGTACTAGAACTGGTTTTATTCAATGGTTCATCTTCTCTAGAAATGGAATTTTTAAAAGTTGATGATTTTTGCAAATAATCTTTATCTTTATCCCATAGTTGTGATGTTGATGGCATGTCATTGGTTTGAGAATTATGGCAACCTCTGGTTAACATAGTACATGCAGGGTCCTGTAGAGTTTCTAGAATATCTCCTCCTCGCTTAGAGTCAGATTCGTATTATATACAATAATTTTCAGAGCCGCCAGGTAACTGAGGACTTTTTGTATCTCCAGGTGATTCTTTTGTCAATTCCTTAATCACATGCATCTTCATAGATAGAATAATTTATGGACAGAAGGTGCCATTGTGATCATCGATAAGATGGAAGGTACACATATTACCTCTTCTAGGAGGAGCTTCTAGTAGTTTTTTCAGATGAGGGAGAACTTTGAGTCCTATGACTAGGTCCAGCTTGATCAGGTATTCCTCTAGGAATATCTTGATACATAGGAGAATTAGTGTTTCCTTTGGGAAGTTGTCTCTTGATGGTAATCACATCATTTACTAATCTTTGCAGCATGGGATTCGAGAAAGATGCATTTTGTGTATTGGGTATTTGAACATCTTTCCTCCATTTCCCTACGGTGATTAGGTCATCTTCTAACTCAGCTGACATATCCTAAGCCACTTGAAAATCAGCCACTCTTGCTCTTCTTAAATGAAAACCAATGTCAGGAGGCATGACATTCTAAAATAGATCTTTCTGATTCTTAGTGGTAGGTCTCTTCACCTATGGGATTTTATGGATGATATTATTGAATTTAGCTATGAATTCCCTCATAGGTTCATGCACCTCCTTTTTGAGTTGAGTTAATTGTCCAAGAAGAGAATGTTCATCTAAAACACTCTTGAGACGAGACTCAAAAGCATTCTTCATACTATTCCAATCCATAATTTGACCATTGGGTAAATGATAAAACCAATATGCAACAGACTCGAAAAGAGTTTGTAGAAAGAGTCTCACTGCAATGTCTTCATGTTGGACTGCAAGAATTCCACAAGTAGTATTAAAAGCATTGAGATGATCTTTGACTCATGTCTTCCCATCCCCATATAATTTAGGTAATATTTCCCTAGCTCCCTTAGGTAAGTTGTGATTTCCTCCCAAGTTCAAGGGTCCTACTGCTGCTCACCAAGGCTGGGCCATGATTACTGCAGGATAAATAGTTAAGATAGGGGGCTTGAATTCATGATAAGGTTAAAGCTTGCCAATCATAAGAATTAGTTGATGAACTGAAAGCTTCTTTTGGAGGATGGGATGGTCTACTTTGGGCCTTTTTCTTAGGGGCACAAACTTCTAAGATTTCAAGATTTTGCAATTCCTCAAAAAAACTATCAAAAATTCCCTTCCTTCGATGAGACCTTGTGTAAGGTCTGGGCTCCAGTTTTGTAGCTTTAGGGTCTTTGCACTGCTCTATCAACTATTGTAGCTTCTTGAGCTACAGGGAGACCTCTCAACCATTAACCAATTTCTTCCTCTTCTCCAATCACCAATTGAACTTGTTGATAATGTTGATTACTTGTTTTTAATTTCCAAGCTAGGTTGTTCAGATCTGCGATAATGTCTTCTTGGGTATCAAGAAAATGCAAATTAGGTTGTAGGACTGGGGGTACTTAGGCTTGATCAGGTATCACATCAATAGGTAATACCATGATTATACATTAAACCAAGAAAAAGACACTGGTTTACTAGTTTAGTCCCCAGCAGAGTCGCCAAAAATCTGTTAGTAAATGAATTTGTCTCTTTATTCAAATTTTTTTTCTATACCCTATAACCCACAAAGAAACACTAGCTCTTTACTAACAGTTGGATTAAACCATGAAAGATTTAATCCTCTGAATTGTGGTACAGATCCTCTATATATGATTTTCAATGAATTTTAAAGAAATAGAGCAATGCATTTCTGCAATCATCATACTTTTAACCAGAAAGTTGATAAGGAATATACAACAATTTCCATCAATATGAATTAATCACTGTAATTATAAATAATTCAATTATTTGAAGATCACAGAGTTCGATTAAAATCCACTACACAGATTAAAAGGTGGGACTTTAACTAAGATTTTAAAAAAAATGACATTTCAATCAAGAAATTTTGTCCAATAGATGATATCCCAACAAAGACCCACTCACACCCATAAAAAAATAGATTTATAAGGAAAAGTATTTTCCATTCATCAATTCAGAAATTTAATTGAAAGCCTTTACATAAAACACAACAAAAACAACTAAAACTATTCTAATTACTTAGCCAAAATAAAACTATCATCGCCCTCCTAAGACTTTTTTCCTTGGCTATATATAGCCCTCAATTACATCATATCAAAAATAATAATGTTTTTGAAACTCCCCGAGTTTCAGTTGAAAACAATTTAGGACAACAAAAAGCATTACTAAAATTAGCATAAACTAAAAAACTAGAAATGACCCAGGATTGGTGGGGCATGACCACTAGGTCGTGGCTTAGCTAGATGATATCAGTTAGCCTCGAGAAGAACCGAATGCGCAAGCCTTTTTCCAATCCTCATGCACAAGTGATGCACTAATTATTGTGGCATGGTGTGGTAGGCTGATGTTAATTATCCTCTACCCAAGAACCTTTTTATCTTTACACACTTGAATAGACCTCAACTTATGGGACTCCAGGTGGTCCATGCACACCACCAACATAGCCTCAATATTTTTCACAAATATAAAATCTTTGGTCATGAGGTCCTTGTTGTCCCTGATTACCGTTATCCATTTCTTGAACTCTTGGATCATCTTTTCATCCTTTTTGATGTTCTAGGTCCCTTCATCAATCAAATTAATATTGAGACACTTGAGATCTTTCTGCATCATGTCTGTTAATCCTTTTAACTCATTTATCAATCAAATTTATCCTTCACATCCTATTCTGATTATAGAGTTTCAACATTCAATGCTCTTAACAGAAACATAGAGAACATCTTCGTCCAAATCATGGACTAGTTTTTCAATGAGGAACTTGGATACTCCATATCATTCTATCTCTGCCATTTGATCCATTATATATGTCCATTTAGTTTTCTCCTTATCCCATTCAACTAGTTCAACCAGTATTTTTGAAATGGTTTTTGTAACAATCCCATGAGTTTCAATTAGTTGGGGAATGTAATCACTACCTTGCTAGATCATCCCTGCTATCCATTTTTTGAAAACATCCACAATAAGTTTGTTCCATTGAATTTGATCCAAATTTTTTCA
Organism: Chamaecyparis obtusa; assembly: GCA_027943335.1. NCBI lineage: Eukaryota > Viridiplantae > Streptophyta > Pinopsida > Cupressales > Cupressaceae > Chamaecyparis > Chamaecyparis obtusa. Next base: position 472,757 of record BSBK01000015.1, on the reverse strand, counting down.
AACCTCTAGTGAGCGGGGGTCAAATGTATGGGGGATCTAGATCAGAGGGAGTGGACTAGGGTCTTGGACTACTTGGATGAACTCTACCAACCTTTGGATAGTGTCCTTCATCTCCTTTTTATCTTTTTCATCGTTGAAGGTTCTATGCAGTATCTTCCATGTGGAGGAATCTAGATGTTTAGCATCTACTGCTCTAGTCACAACTCCTAGATCTATTTTCTCAATGGTAAAATCCTCAGTAGAAGCTTATGAGACATCCTTATCAAACTTTGGCACTTCATGCTCTGCCACCCAACGTCTATTTTTCTCATCTATGTCTATCATACATTCTATCCTAATCCTTTTGGGCTTAACAGTCACTGCCAGGCACTTTCTCACCATATCTTCTATTGGCAGGGTAATGGGGTAGCACATTTCACTTCTTGTTGATAGAATTTTCCTACCATTTGAGAGTATTTGTAGAGAGGTATTCATCACAACTATTGAAGGACTCTTGAAGTTAGGTTGGCCACTTTTTTGAATTAGTGTATCTTCACCCAATACACCTTGATCACTCTGCTATGACATAAGCCTATCCATATGATCCAGATCAATTACCTCCTTGTTCTTAAACAACTTATTATAATCCTTCCTTTCTATGCTTCTTGTGGCTCTTGTCATTGGTGTGGAACAAGGGGAGGCCTACTTTTCTAGATCAACTTTGGATCTTTTCTTATTTTAACTTTAGAAGTACCTGCAAGAGAAAAAATTTCATTAGAAGAATCAATAGGCTTTGCAACTGAATCACCAAGTGTCGATCTTCCTGTGTTGTGCCTTCTTGGAGTAGGGGGTTTCTTGCTAATGACTCATCTCTCTATTTTTTTGATTATGCTAAGAGTTTTGATTGTTATCTTATCCCTCTCCTCAATACTCCAATCAATTTCTGGTAAAGGTGAACCTCTAACCTTTGCTTCAAATTGGTCATCAATCACTTCTTCATCATTATCTTCTTCCACTGTCATGATATCAATCCCAATATTTAGGGTAATGACTTGGCCTAGAGTAAATCTTGACCAACTCCTCCTTCTCACTTCAAAGTCATCAACACAAATTTCCCAGTAATCTTCCATTTGAGGAAGATGTTGGAACTCACAAGGTAGATTGATATGCTAAGCCACATACCCTTTACTGTCAAAATATTTCCTAGGTTCAAATGTTTTCAGATTGAGTTTCCTCAATTCATGTTCCAGGTTCAAGGCATTTGAGGATGTCTTACAAGTATAAAATCCCAATTCAATGGGAAAGTTGGATTTAGCCCTACCTTTCCTCTCTTTCACTCCTTTGTGTACATAGGCCAACTGACGGGCAACCTCTACTATAACTAGGCTATCAAAGGCATATTTGGGTAATTTGAAAGGCTCTCCTTCAAAACCCCCATCTCTCAAAAATGTGTATCTCCTAAACTGGATAAAGAAACTCCTATACGTGTTAATAAAATTTTTCACCTCCTCGGACATTCTCTATTCAGTATTTCCTTGAAGTTCGTAAGTCAATCTCCTGAAAAATACTCTATTTAACTTTAGAAAGCTATTTACATGAAACTCCTTATGTAAATAGGGATAATAATCATACACCTTCATGTTTGGGACAACTTGTTCATGAAAAAGACCCTTCCATTCTCTGGTGCATGCCAGGATATAAAATGGATATGAAGACATATGATATGAAAACTACTGCCTCCTAGGAAATTTGCTAACTGGTGATGGAGCTCATAAGCAATAGTATCAACCCAATCAATGTACTTTCTCCCCTCAAGAGTAACTTGGATATAAAAATACATCCATTCATGCCAGTAATACGCATGCTGATTTCCCTTAGTCTTGTTAAGTAATATCACCAACTCAGCTACCTTTGGTTTGAAGTGATCAATAGTAAGGGGTTTAGGGAGTCTAGACCATCCCTTCTAGGCTTTCAACAACTAATTTTGGGCTATCTCATTCCTATAAAGTAATCTTTTAGTGGAAAAACTGATTGAGAAGAGGAATGGTCCATCCTTCATATGGATCCTTTTGAGGGATACGCATTGCCTGCAAAATGACATCTTTGCTTATATAGACCAGAGGATTCCCATCTATCTTTTTAATACATTTTTCTTCAAAAATGTATCTTTTAGCACATTCAAACACTACTTCTCGGAATGCAGCTACTATAGGAAAAGAAACCACGTCAGTCAATCTACTCTGTATTTCTTTCTCCATCATGGAACCGAGGATGGGGTTTTTCATTTTATTTATGATTTCTTCCAATGCTCTAGTTTTAATCAAGGTATCCTCATAGTCAGGTAAGGAACATATTAAGGGGGAAGTATTTCCAAAGTTTGGTACTGGGTTTTTCATATTGGCTCAAAAATGAGGAGTGAAACAGGGAAACACAATAGCTTTAAAGGATTTGAAATTTGAGAAAGAAAAGAGTTTTCAACTGGAAACGAGGAGGCCAAACAAAGAAAAACTAACCTATTCTCTTACGCGGTGTACTAAACTTTTAAAGGAAGAAAGGTACCTCTTCCGCACTGGTTGCCTAAAATGTCTTCGCCACTATGAACAAAAATGACCAAGTTCCTCAATTTATCACCAAGTAGCTCACAAATCATAGGAGAGTCGCAATAAATGGTGAAGTAATGGCCCAAGAGGTTTGATTAATGATGATGGGAAATTTGCTCGATTGATACATTGAATATCTATACTTTCCCATGAGTGAAGCGACATTCAGATTTCATTTCTATTAATTATGATATCCACACCACCCGCGGATATCATAATCACCTACCAGCTATCCTTTCCATCAAATCACTGCCCTCAACTTTTACATATTATGAACATCTATTGAACTTTGAACTTTGAGCTAAGAGAGTTCACAGTTCAATTTTAATGAGAAAATGGGAGGACTACCCTTGTTATGTTTCAAATAAATAAAGAAAAACCAATTAATGGAAAGAAAGAATGATAAAATAATAGTAATATATTTAATAAGCTAACAAAGTCTGTTGAACTTTGAACTTTGAACTAAGAGAGTTCATGGTTCATAGTTCAATGGGAGAGTGCGCATTGCAAAGACAACATGCCGCTAAGCTCACAATAAAAAAAGATAGCCAAACATACCGAGGGGCATTATTGAACCTTGAATCTTAAACTAAGGGTAGTTCAAGGTTCAAATTCAACCGACAAGGTGTACATGTAAACAGACTAAAAACTTTGAGTAAAACATACCTGAAAGATTATGGGGTGATTTTGAGAAAATTAGAGCCTGAGATAATTAAGCAAAAACCAATGGTAACATAGTAGAAGCTTGATTCTCTCTTCACTGAGACCGGGTCTAACATTAGACAATGTCTTCTTATTGATTCTAATGTTGGTGCCTAGACTGGTTCTCCATTTGGTCTGAAGCCTAGAATTTAACTTAGGGAGAAACTTGGCCCTAGAGTCCCTTGGAGTTCTATTGTAGTCCATAAAAGTTTCTGCTAAAGCTACTATTATAGCCTATTTATCATCTTCATCTAACAGACCATACCACTTAGCAGCATTTTCTACTTCTCCAAAATCCATTACTTCATCAACAATATCATTGACATACATGGTGCAAGTCTTACCTTTTTATAAAGAAGTTAGAATAGTTGGATGAACTGGTTCACTACCTTTTTCATTAGTGATGTCTACAATTACCGGTTCTATAGGATTCCTTTCATTAACTGGTGCTTCAGCTCCAAGCACTCCTTTTCCTTTTTTGGTGTCAATGACCAGTGGAACTGTGGTCTGTTGGCGTGATTCCTTTGCTTGCTACTGGGTTTGAAGAAGTTTGGTCCATATGAATAATCCTTCCTCATGAACGTTTTTGGCTTCTCCTATAAGCATCTGACAAATCCTCTTCTTTGTGAGGAAATCTTGCTGATGTAGTTCAGCTTGTTCATTGGCTTCTTCCAAAGTGAGGTGGTTCTAAACCTCTAGTAGAGCTTGAATCCTCAGCTCCTTTTCTCTATCCATTGAAGCTTGCCATCTAGCTCCAAGAATTTGTAAGGGATCATCAAGTACAACCTTATGAAGTTTGGTAGGATGCAGATTATACTTATGAATGCAGTACACTACTGATCCTTCAATATTTCTCTCATCTTCTTCATTTCCAAACTGATATCTTATGTCCACTGAACTCATTCCACCAGTATCTTTCAATCCTACCACAAATTCATCGATTATGGGCTTTCTCCTTCTCGGTGGATCCTCCTTTACCAGTTTACTAGAGGTCATCTTTCTGACTAGAGGTATTATTTCCTCAGTTTCTGTCTCTTCTTGTTCTTCCCCTTGGGTCCTGGGTATCGGTTGAGCTCTCTTCCTTTGAGCCTTGGGTTGTTCTATCACCGGTTTCTTCTTTGGTGTGGGGGTCCTTTTAGTATAGACATTTTTTATCGGTTCCCTTTTCTTCAGATTCTCTTGAATCTCTTTGAATTTACCAAACCGGTGGTAGTGAGATCTAGATTAGCTTCAGTCAAGGCATCAGCATATGCCTTCATAATCTTGATGGTGATCTCATAACCCAGTTCGGGAGCATTTCATTTCTCAGTTCCACTACTTGAATGATGTAGTGATCGGTGGAAACCAGAAAACATACATCATCCATGTATGAGTCAACAATAGTTGACGACACCCGCTCCCTTGCATGCATCCTCAGTTGAAATGCCTCAAAATATCTAGTCATTACTCTACCGAACTAGTTTCCCAGTTGGTTGGCCATTTCACTTAATTGATGCATGACCAGTTGGTATGTTCCCCATGTCACCTTTCTAATTCTCGAAAATAAATTTTGATAGTAGAAGTAGAGACATACCAGAAGGGTCCCATACTTCATGGATTTCTTCTTAACCATGCCGAGCATCTTCATATTTTGAAATATCTGACCTCAGACCATTTCGTAGAGATTGTACTTTACATTGTCATACTTTATCTGGTGAGCAACATGAATAGCTCCTCTTGGTATGCTATTCAAATTGCTAGACTGGTAGATTTTATACCCTATCACCGCTGCTGTGAACTGAACCCCTTGATCCTCAATGTCATTTACTATCATAAGTCGACCATCGTATTTAGACTTTGTTAGCTTGGTGACAATCACATTGGAGATTGTTCTGAGGGTTAGTGCTTCCCCTTTCTAACTATACCCAGTCACATGATGCAAATCCTCCTTTGTGATTTGTGTAGCTGCACCCTTTTGTAGCCAAAACCCTGGATCATGCACACGACTGAGAACCAGTCAAATCCAATAAGGTCAGAAGATGGCTGGATAGATGACTCCATTGATGAGACCAGACAAGACCATCTTTGCATATCTATTAGGAAGCTTTCCATCCTCACACATCGAGAGATACTCGCTTAGGATGTATGTCTCTCCTAATTCTTCCTGCTTGGTGTGAATGAACATGATCACGTCTTCCATCATGAAAACACCATCGGGCATGCCTGATAATGCACCATTCATTTCAATTGCCCTATTCTAAGTTTCCATGATATCATAGGAAAGTCAGTGGAGTTGATTTGCAGGAATTATCTTGGTGGTTGATGATAAAGATTCCATTCCTAACAACTGGTTAATAGAAAGTAGCTTGATCAGTCTAATAGACAATATCTCTTGATGATCAAAGCACAAGAATTTTACTCAAGCATGAAAATTGTTAATCACAAAATCACAAAGTAAAAATGAATGATTAATCCTCCTTTATTTATATAGTGTTAGGGAATAACGGTAATTACCAAATGGTAACTATTGTTAAATGGCTACAACATTAATTGCCTTACCTAACCTTTCTTTCCTTTTTTTTTCACCAACCAGTATTTTGGCTTTTTTGATTGTGCATATCCCGATTGATCATTACTTATCTATCTGGTTGAATTTCCTTGCTGAGTGAGTGGATTTCTCACCAATCCTACAGGGAATAGTAGACAAGCTACCCATTCTTCCTAAGCCCTGTAGGCTCAGTTAGCTGAAGATATATCACCATCGGTTGATGATGATCTTTCCCTTGTATTCTCCTGAGTGAAGCTATTTGATTCCTTTTTGAACCAAATCTTCCTGACTTTTTTCTCAGTGTTCTTTTCTTTATTGTTCTTCTCATTTGAGAATGAGGTCTTCTCCATCAGTTTGACTGATTCTTTCCTTTTGTTCATTGACTAGTTCCTGTAGTCTTTAGCTAGGTGTCCAACTTTTTTGCAGGTGTAATAGACTATCTCAGTTGCCTTCCATGGATTCACCCTTCTATTGTCAGGTGATTTGCACCAGGAATCATTGTGACTATGCATGCCATAGTTAGCACAATCGGTTGTGCTCTGGTTCTTGTTTCTCTTGGCGAATACCAGTCTTGGTGGGGGTTTGAATGCCATTGTCTTTGATCTGCATTCATCAGCTTTGTGTCTGAACTTGTTGCATGCATAGAAATAACCCTTGAAGCTTCCCCTTCTTCCATTGGACATAGTTGTGGGGCTCGATCAACATTCATTGGTCTTGTGGCCATACTTGCAACAGTTTTTATAGTAATTATTGTTTGGATTTACCTGTGCATTCTTGTAGTCATTTGTTCTATGACCTGATTTCCCACAATGATTGTAAGAGGTGTTAAAATTCTTCTTACCTTTTTGTGCCAGTGGCTTTTTCTTATCCTTGTTGCTTGTCTTAGCTTCAGAAGACTCACCAATTTCTTTGGTGTTTTTACCGGTGAATCCAAGGCCAGTGGGATCTTTGTGCTTTCTTTGAGCTTTGAGTTTCTCATCAAGCTTGACCAAGCTCTCATTGTCTCTTTTTAGGGTTTTGTTTATTTCTTCAAGTTATTTCATTTGTTCCTTTAGTTGATACAACTCTAATGCCAGCCTTTTGCATGCTTCATCTCTATCATGCCAACCCTTTTGCATGTTGGTGTTTTGTTGAGTGGCAATTTGCATGTCGTCTTGAAGTTGCAGAATGACAACACCATTTGCCCCTACATCTTCCTCTGCCAGGTTCCTTGCTCTCTCAGAGGCTATTAATGACTTGACTGCTATATTTATTTCATCTTTAACTTTCCTCTTTTTCTCAATCAGTTTAGTTATCCTTAGTGCATTATCTTATTGCTCCCTCTTACGTTTGGAGATCTGATCGGTTAGGATTTGGTTCATCTCCATGAGCTTATAGACTACTTTCTCAGCTTCATTAGATCCACTCTTCCCAGAGAGTTCATCAATAGTTTCATTGCTCTCACTCAACTGCAGAGCTAGCTCCTTCCTTTTAGCAAGTGATCTTCTCAGCATATTCTCCATAGAGGCAATGATGTTGTTGGCTTCCTCAAGCTATTTCTGATACCTATAACCCTCCATGATCTTTTTCTCAAGCGGTTAAGCATTATATATTAGAGAACTAAGCTCTGATACCAATTGTTATTCCTAACCGGTTACTGAGAGTGGGGGGTGAGATACTAAATACTATTTCTATTACAATTCAACACTTGTTTAATTATTCATTCAAGATAAGAAGAATGTAAACAATCATCCACGAGCATAAATAGAAATACAAAAATCAACACATGATGTATATGTGGAAACCCTCGGTTAGAAGGAAAAAACCATGGTGAGACAGAGCTCACAACTTCACTTCTGTAGAAATAAAGATGCCCTGTTAGGAGCTTATAAAGAACTTGTGAAGGTGCTACCTGGGTAAGGGATTTGATAGAAGATCGGTTAAGATCTTAACTCTATTAGGAGTTTCCTGGTTAGAGGACTTTCAACATCAACAAAGATGTTACCCGGTTAAAGTATTTTTACAAATAACCAATTAGGGTTCACCCTGATTGATGGATTTCAATATGCTTCATACCTTATAAAAGAAATGATCTTAATTGACACTGATTATCTGATTAGATCATACCTATTGATCTCTTCCCCAGTTTTCTTGGCTGTTGAATCTTTTCTACCTCTTTTCCTTTCACCTCTGGTGACTGTAATCTCTCTGTAGATGTCTCTTCTCTACTCTTTCTATTCAATAACTATCAACCACTTCTTTTCTTGCATCCTATGACCTATATTTATAAAAAAATTCATCTCAATGAAATCCTTAATTCATAGAACCACCAGGCTATAAACTCAACATTAATTCATGCAACTAGTAGTAAAGCTTTGCATTCTGATCTGGAGTTTACCTTGAAATATCCACTTAGAAATAAAACTAACTCCTATTAGAAAGCTAATTTTGGTTCTAAACGGTGGATGCTCCCCATATTTTGGTTTTATCCTCAACTGCTTTGCAGAATCCAGTGCAGATCTCTATGCAGTTAGACCGGTATACTCTTATACCTGGTCCATCCCTGTACCCAATATAAGACCTATACAATGTACTTAGTTTAGTCTACCTGTGTATCTCCTCTTTTTAGTCTACCGGTGCATACACTTTGTTTTTTAGTCTACCGGTGCCTTTAAAGTAATATGAGTGAACTACCGGTGAACCTTTACCTATGGGAATGGTGTTTGCAACTAATCTACACTAATGAAAAATTAAATTTCTAACAATACAATCCAAGAGGAGTACAAAAGAGGGTTTCAACTAAGAATAAGAGATGAAAGTGAACTTGAAAATGTTACCTCTTTCATCTCCTAAAACTCTACGACATCAGGTGCATTCATCAATTATATAAACCACAATTATTTTTGTATATAGAATTAAAAAAAGGACTTTAAATCAATCTACATGTACACATTTAATCATAATACATTTAAAAAATAAATTTAAATTGTGATAAATTATCTTTTGGAGTTTAGGTGTCTGTGAGGATTTTTTTTTGGTGCTAAAATATTCCTTTTGCACACAAGGTGTCTTAGACCCAAGTGGGGTGACCTAAGAGAAATAAAATTAACATAAGAGATACGAATATATAATATTAAATATAAGTCAACAAAACCTAAATCTAAATGACTTACACAGCTTTAATAAAAATTGTAAATAAGAGCTATGCAAAGTATGATACTGCAAAGCTTTCTAGTCCAAAGTCAATGGACGAAAGTGTGACATCATCAACTTGGGACATCTAAACCCTTGAAAACCCCTATAAAATAATAAATAAATAAATATTAACATAAATATTTTAAAATCAAGGTATTATTCTATTTTTAACATTTTAATTTTTTTCATCTGGTGTCAAAGCTACATGTGCATGTGGAGTGGAATAAATGTGACATGGTATAATTGCACCAGTTGTTGCACCCTACAATGCATATTATTCATATATCAGCTTAAATTATTCTATAAATAAAAATTTATTTACATTTATAATATTTAAGTAATTAATAAATAACATGTTATAAACATAAATAAACACACATCCATCTTCTCTCCACCAAAAAAATAATGGTCATCAGGTCATCAGTAAGGGCCACATCCTTTGCAGTGTAAGCATGACATCTACTCCCACAATGTGTACAAAAATGGGATGTGGAACTATCCTCATTCACATTAGTATCTACCCAAAATATATATTATGGAAGTTAGCACACATATGATTAATGGGTTAGGTTGAGCCAAATTGTGCATTTGATGATGAGGTAAGTGGCACATGTGATGATCCATCCTCCGGTATTAGAGGTTGTACTAACTCTGTGCCATGTTGAACAATGACATCAGTCAATGATGTAGCTTCTTGAAGTTTTTTTAACTCCGTAGACTCCTTTGGGGCTACTGGTACCATGATGTGAACCATGGTTTAATAGCTAGAGAAATCCTATGTTAGGGGTCTACCACCATCTAAGCCCCTATTCTATCATGTCTACAGTCTCTCCCTCTACCCTGGAACTCATGCATGTCAATTTAGTTAGAAGGTGGTTGGTCGAATACCATATACTAGCTATCCAAAAAAGTATTCTCATCCTAGTGTGGTTACACAAATGTATAGGAAACCTCTTTGAATCATGAGATAAGGTCTCGTTAGTTGTAGGTTCAGTGAAAAGAGAACATATATCATCTTTACTTATGGATTTTATTTTCACCTCATCATGTTAAAAACCATCATAATAAAATGCACAACATCTATCCCTACATGTGGCTCATTTAATAACTTGTCTAGATACCTCCTTGGCACCATTGGTCATTGATTCTAGGGTTGTGGAAAGGAATGAATGATTCTCGTGATCAGAGGACCTCAACCTATTCACTATCTAAGAAATTTGAGAAGTATTTTGTGATAGATGATTTAGAAGATGCTCCTATGTGGCTTACATAGGTTCCATTGGTGGAGACAAAGGGCTTGGGGTGGTGGTTGTTGTTGTTGAGGAGTGGAATTTTGAGGTTTTTCTTGTTGAGGAGTAGCGTTTTGAGAGCTTTCTTATTCTTTAAAGGAAACATTTTGAGGTTTTGGTTGTGTTTTTTGTTTAGGAATAGATTGTTGTTGTCTATTTATTCATCAAGCCATGTTTTGAGAATTTGGCATGAAATTAATAAAAAGACTAAAATCAATTTTAAAAAACTCTATTACAATTCAATTTCAAACAAGAAAAAAAAAGCTTTCCTTACCTCTTTGATGATTTGGCATTGTCAAGAATTGTTGAAAACACTAGTAAAATGCAAAATGAGGTGAAAAACGATCAAATATTGAGTAATTTGGCCTTCTTTCACTACTAAGACACCATTTTTGTTGTGATGAGATGAGGTTTGGCTGTGGGCAAGAAATAAATTTAAGTTTTATAAAACCAAATCATGTTTTGTAAAACTAAAAGTTGCTTTTACTTCTTCAAATCCCGATCAAGTTTTGTAAAGCTAAAGATGGGATTTGTTTCTTTAAAACTGGATTGGATTTTAAAGAAGTTAGGTTTGGTAAATTCATCAAGCCATAACCTGATCGGGTTATTTCAAATTTTAAGTAACCCAATTAGGTTATTGATATTTTATATTTTTTTACATGGTGACCACTTTTTTGCACACCTTGTTTGTGCATTGACCAATATAACTTCCATCTTGGAATGCATGAGTGCGATGAATAATAAGGCTCAAATTGTATTTTCTCAAGATGAATTTTTTCCTAGGGAAATTTAAGATCAATATTATTCTCTCATGGTTGTTTTCCTTATGAATGGTAATCTTATTTGAAGAAATTTAATTGATAATGGCCCAAGACTTAATTTTTATAGCATTGACTTGTTACAAAAGATAAATGTATATATTTAATCAATCAAACCTAACTCTATTTCTATTCATGGATTTGATATTGTTCTAAACAAACCTTGGGCATTATTACTTTGCTTGTTAAGGTAGGTCCTACTATTTTACCCACACCTATTCAAGTCATCCCTAATGCTCTTAATTATTTAACCTTCTTTTAGGAATACCATGGTTACATTCTATGCAAGTTGTTCCTTCAACACTTCATCACAAAGTGAAGTTCATATATAAAAACACTATGTATACCCTTGTTGTTGATAATAAGACCCAAAATTGCTTATGAGCTGAATCTAATTCTCCTTCTATTCCTACACAATTTTAAAAAATATATCTTCTTCTAAAGATACTTCTTTTGAACCCATAAGTTCCCTTTTAGATGATCATTTAGGGACATTAGACTTTATTCCATCTTTTGTGGGTGAATGTAAAGCTCCTATAACACAACCCTTTAGAGGCGCTAGTGTGTCATTTTCCCTACATGATTCTCAAAACAATCCAAATCATATTCTCAAACATAGTTGAGGATGTGTGCAAAAAGTCTCTGAGACTCATGATAAAAATACGAAAGAATTTGGTTTCAAATATCCAACTTTATCCACATCTCCTCCCTTATCATCTAATATTTCTTCTATCTCTTCCTTTAATTAAGAAATCATTTTGCCAAACCTTCTTTGTGCTAAGTTGATTACTTAACATAAATGGAAAAAAAACATAGTTAAAATCTTGTGAATCTCCCTTTTTGCATGTATCATTGATATCATGATCACTCTAATAATGAATTTCAAGATTTTCACTACAAAATTAAAAAACTCATTGATAATGATATCATCCACATAACATGTCACAATGAGTTAATTTCTAATTCCAATTTCTTTAAATAACACTTAAGTTCCTATTATGTTTCTCTACAATATGTGACTTTGTTAGCCTATCCTTTTGGGCCTCATTGTCGTGCATAGTGCGACCATACATGTAGAGTAACATAATAGGTCCTCTTTATCCTTATTTTTGTCTCTACACTTGGGGGGCAAGGGTATTATATCAATCTCTCTCATCTTCCCTTAGGATCCACTTTTTCCTTGGTTAAGTGGCATTTACCTATTATGTGATATCCAATCTTACATAGAAATGTTGGTTTACATTAAAGATTTTCTTCTATAAAAGAGATATGCATCCTTGATCATAACCTTTTTCATTGTTTACAATTGAGTTTCCATGGTAAAAAGATCCCTTACTTTGGGGGCTAAAAGTGTTTCATCCTTCTTTAAGAATCCTTTTACCTAGCAATAGGGAAGGTGTGAATTCTTCCCTTCTTGTTCCACATCTCTTTTTAAGCATCCTTCAAAAGGATGCCTTATACACTTCTTGTATGGTATCTCTTTATGTTTGTCCCTTCCTCAAGATCTCATAGGATTTGTGACATCTTTGGGCTGGGCTTGGTGTTGCTTATGAGATAGCTCCTTTGTGTTAAAGGTTATTTATCTTTGTTTTTCATTTCCTTAAGATGTCAAAATAATCCTCTTTTTCCATCTTAAGGGGGAGCATATATGGTGTCCTTATTGCAAATATTTTGTTTACCTTAAGAATTTTAGGTAGAGTACACTATCATAATACAACTTGCTAGGGCCAAATCACTCTCTTTCACACATTTTTGGCAGATTTCTTTGGATGCAATGCTTTCCTCGGTTATCCTTGATATTGGTCAAACTATCATAACACAACTTGCTAGCCCATTTTACCTCTCATTTGTGTATATTTTCAAGATTGGTTAACTAGGATAACAAAATTTTCTTGACCATATGACCTATGGTTTTCATGGGTTGACTAGTATAACATAATCTGATAGACCATTCAACTTCTCATTTACATAATTTTTACATGAGTTGACTAGGATGTGCTAGATCATAAGCTCCCTTTTTACACTCTCATTGATGGGTGGAACTAGCAAAAAATAATTTGTTATACCATTTCCCCTCTCTTCTCTCTTCTTTCTCTCTCATGGATCACCAAGTGGAACATAATTTCCTAACCGATGTCATCCATGATTGCCTTTCTCCTCCTTGATTCCATAGCATGATACACTTTGATATTTAATTGGATCACGAAGTTCTATATTATCTTTGATGTGTTCTCTTTCTCTTTTCAGGTGACCACTTGTGCTTTTGCAATAGCTTTCTAAGTATGATACTAGAGGTTGAGACATTTTCTTTAGTGAGTTCTCTTCAACTAGTTGACTTGGAATCTTAGTAAGCTTTAGGATTTTGTTGTTTTCTATCAATGCATATGGATGTACACGTTAAGATCCATGGTTCGGGGGCTTGTGTCCTTTAACTTAGCGATCTCTTTTCTATTTTCCCATGATCTTCATCTTTCTCTCTCTTTATACTATTTTTTCATTACCATGAGGTGGACTCATCCTCCCGCTAAAGTGGGGGCTAAATGTATCATCCTAAAAAGTAAGCACCCTTAATTACGTGCTCATTTTAGCCTCATTTTAGTATGTATGGGTTCTCACATTGATTTCATGTTCTCCTAATTATTAGTGGACCTTTATTATTTAAATCAATATTGAAATTAATATCATGAGTCCACTCTTAAATTATTTTCACCAATTCATTCCATCTCCCACTCTAAGATGGGTCTTACCTCATTTTAAAGTTCGATACAATGATTTCCACATCTATCAATGTCATATATTTGTGTGGTTTATCTTTTGGGTCTTGGCAGTTGTCAACTTTCTCCCCATAAAATTTTTCTGAGTTTTGCTAGGGATATGTTAATTTTTTGGGTACATGTTAAATTTTTGGGGTACATGTTGAGATTCCCAACATCCCCCAACATTTTCACTTGAAATTTTAAAGGTGGGGTCCTATGGTCTCACACTCCCCAAAGATAGCCATGTAGGTCATTATCATATTTCCAAGTTGGCCTAAAGGATATTTTTTCTCTAAAATATCTATATAAAGGGCCCCCTTTTCCATTCTTTTATAACTAGAATAGTAACAATAAGAAGAGATTAAGGGCTAATGATCAATCAATAAAGAAATAAAAAAATTAGATTTTGAGAGCTTCTCCAAAACCTTCAAGGCATTTTTTTCCTCTCTATCAAGCATTGTGGTAAACTACAACATTCATTATACAAGGCTTATGTTTCATAATTTTAAATTTTGGGCTTTCATGGAGATAGAGCTATTTCATGGTCTTGTTGATTACATCCAAATAAGCATTGCACCATCAAGGTATAGAATGATTTATAATTTAAATTGTATTTCTATTTCATCTTTAACTATGCACTTTCAATTCATTGTCAAGGTTGATTCCTAAATATAGGTTTGACCAAGGAAAATCCCCTTTTCTCAACCTCTTTTCCATATTTTCTATGTGCAAGAATAGGATACAAAGTCATCACATCAAATCTGGGTAGAATAGGTATAGTCATAGGATCTGTGAAAGTTTCAACTGAAAACACTAGTGACACATTGCCAAACTAAATGAGTACCCAAGGACACATTGCCAAACTTGATGTGTCCAAACCATTTTGAGCTGAAATTTGGCAGGAAGTTAGTTTACAACCTCTAGGTTCCAAAACCACAGTTACAACTCATTCTAACATTTTGACAGTAAGAAATTTGTGTCTGAAAACTCTCTTTTCCTATTTCATTTTCAGGTCCATTCAAATTCTTCTCTATTCCCCTTTACATAATTTTTCTTAATTGGTTTAGACCACATCTATTCTTGTTTAGTCTTTTTTATATCAATATCATTCCTCTCTTTCTTAATTATAAGAAACAAAGGAATAAAAAACCTTCAAGCATAGATATTGCATTGGCATCTTCCAAGTGGTGTTAATCATACTTGTCTTGAGATGACTTTGTATTCTAATGTATCTTATGAATTGGGGAAAATAGTCATTTTACATTATCCCCTTTTTATATTATACAAACATCAAAGACAATGTTAAGTCTGATTTAACTAAAGTATCATATTTTAATTATTTCATTGAAAAGGTCTGAAAAACTTTCTTAATATCTTCTTCAATTTGATTGGCTCAAATGTTTAACCAGTAAAAATCCTTTGTGTACTCTTCCACACTATTTTCTCTTTGCTTCAAATTTTGATGCTTGTTTACCAAATTAATTTGGTAATTTTATGATAAAAAATTGG
Source organism: Chamaecyparis obtusa (assembly GCA_027943335.1). Lineage (NCBI taxonomy): Eukaryota > Viridiplantae > Streptophyta > Pinopsida > Cupressales > Cupressaceae > Chamaecyparis > Chamaecyparis obtusa. The sequence continues at coordinate 457,403 of BSBK01000015.1, read as the reverse complement.
ACTTAATCTTGGTCACCATTTGATTTCTCCTTTCCTCTTTGTTGTCTATCTATTTGTAAATGATCCCACCACAGAGAAGTATGTCCTTGCAACTTTGTGTGTGTATATTTCACCATCTGATCTTCTTTCGTATTATCATATTCAAAGTAGTTATCTATTTCTACAATCTGAAGCCAAATAAAACTTTAGCATTGAACCCTCCTTTATAACTTGGTGGTTTGAATCAAGATCTGGATGACTTTTGTGATGGATTTAATAAACCTTTCTTCTCCTAGTGCAAGCCTCGATTAGTTCACCTCTTCACCTCATTCAACAGTATGCTCTTCTCATCATTGATGGCATCTTCAACATGTATATCTCTCTTTTGGGCCATCTCCACAACATCCAACTGTACGATGATACCCCTCATTGCTTAATTTATTATCTCTACAATTTCAAGCTCCAATCCTCTAGTCATTTTGACTTCCTTATTACTTACAAATTCCAATTCCCAAAGGTATTTGAAGCTTCTTTAGTACCACTTTGCGCAATAGGGAAACTACTCCTTTCTTATCAAAATAATTTTAAAAAAACAACTTTCTTAACACATACATATATTGCAACAAACAAAATCAGATTCTTTCAATTTGAAAATATTTTATACTTCTGTCCTTCATCATCCTTCCACTACGGCCCACATTCATCGGGTTTGGAACCTAGAGCCTAGACCCACCCACTTGACTGGTTGGATTCAATGGTGGAATGACGCCATTAGGCATACGGCTCGTTTCTTGCGCATTTATGGCAGGCAATTGGCCAACTATCGTCGCAGAGCCCATGATGCCAATACCAAAGCTTTGTGTGTTGCCACCGAAGCCTTAGCTCAGAACCTGTTCAATCCAGAGTTGCAGGTCAATCTTGCCAAGTTACGTCACCAGAAGCAAGTGGTCGATAACCATGTTGCCAGAGGAGCCCATATCAAAGTTCGGCTACACTAGTTAAAGGTTGGAGACCAAGTCTCTAAAGAATTTTTTACTGCCCTCCGGCCTTGCCATACCAGTACGGGCATAGCCAGAATCTGGGAAGGTCCTTCCCTTTTCACAGAGCTTCCTAATGTTTTGCAAGCATTTGTTCACCACTATGAACAAGTCTTTGGTACTCAGGGCCGCTCCCCTGCCAGGGAGAAAGCTCTCATAGATTGCATCGCGGTGGTTCCTCAGTGTGTCTCCCCTGCTCAGCGAGTCTTTTGTGACCAACTGTTTTCCTTGCAAGATCTTCGTGAAGCTATGTTCACCATGGCTGATGATAAAGCCCCTGGTTGTGATGGCTTTCCCTATGAGTTTTACAAAACCCTTTGGGATGCCATTGGTCCGGATCTTCACCAGGTTTACCTGGAAGCCTTTCAAACCCAGTCTCTTGGGGATATCATCAACTAGGGGAATATCAAGTTTATTCCCAAAGCTGGGGATCCTGAAGATATTTGCAACTGGTGACCCATCACTTTGCTTAATGTCTCCTACAAGATCATTGCGAAAGCGCTGGCTCTCAAGATCCAACACATGCTTCTGCAAATTGTTCGGCCTGAGCAAACAGGGTTTATTAAGTCAAGATTTATTCTTGAAAACATCATTGTTGTTTGGGAAGGTATGGAATGGGCTCGTAAGTCTCACCAGAAAGCCCTTTTTCTCAAAATTGATTTTTCTAAAGCTTATGATCGTATTGAATGGCATTTTATCCTTGCGATGCTTCATGCTATGGGTTTCGGCCCAAGATTTCTTCAATCTGTGTAGATGCTCTTCAACAATGCCTCCACCTGCATTACCATCAATGGCTGTCAGTCCTCCACCTTTGGGCTTTTTCATTCCATTCGGCAAGGTTTCCCTCTGGCTCTTGCTCTTTACATGCTAGCGGCCAAAAGGTTTGGCTATCTGCTAGCTCGCTCCATTTCCATGGGAACTGTTAGGGGAATCTCCTTGCCGGATTCCTCTCAACATCTTGTTAATGGCCATTTCACCGATGATTCTTTCCTCACTCTAGCGAAGGATGAAGAGAATATCAAGGTAGCCTTGCAGTGTTTAGACACTTTTTGCTTGGCTTCTAGGTCAGCCATCTAGTGGCATAAAACCCTCTATTACAGACAGTCGGCTATTCTTGAACCTCCCTGGCTCTCTCAGTTTGGCTGGACAAGAATTCAACATGGGGAGATATTCCAATTCTTAGGTATCCCCTTTGCTTTTCAAGGCAATCCTACTAATCTATGGAATGCAGTGCTTACTAAAATTGAAAAAAAGCTTACCTACTAGATCACGAAGCCGCTCTCCCTCGCAGGAAAATTCCAAGTCTGCTCCAAAGTTCTGGCCACTATGCATGTTTACTACTCTTCGTGTTGGGCCCCTTGCAAAGCTTCTTACAAATGGCTCGAGAAACTTCTTCAGGATTTTCTCTGGGCCTCTGGCATTGATCACCAGGGCTTTCATAGAGTTGCTTGGGACTTTTGTTGTCTTCCAAAGTCCTCTGGCAGGCTTGGATTAATTGATACCCAGAAGCAAGGGCATACCCTTTGTGCCAAGTGGGTTGTGCGGTGCCTCACTGGTGAGGAATCCTAGAAAATTTTGCTTTGTCACTGCATTTCTTCAGGATTTCCCCTTCACAAGCTAGCCTAGAAGGGGATTGGCTTTCAAACCCTACTGGTTATGAGGGAGCTTGTCCAAATCCAGGGTTCTTTTATCGCCAAAAGTATTTGGAAAGCTTGAGAGTCTGTCAAGCTTTGGCTTCGGTGGGCTAGGAATGGATTTCGAGATGGTCTTTCTTTCAACTAGCAGAACATTTGGTGGTCTCCTCTTTTTGCCCAGCAAGGGATTCCTCTTGTCAAAATTCAAGGGGTTAGTGCTCTTCGGTTTCATAAGCGTGGCATTCAAACCCCTAAGGATATCTTCTCCAAAGCCACCATGAGTCTCCGATCTTGGGATGATCTCCGTGTTCAATTTCGGCTTATCCACCTAGATCATCAAACTTTCGACTTGCTAGTTTCTGCCATTCCACCTCACCTCTTGCACAAGTTGGGAATTCAGTCTATCAGACCGTGGTGGAAAGACTGGAAGTGGTATCCTACCACTCCATTCACTAGCTACAAGCCCAAACTTGGGTATTCTTGGCTTATGCCCCATTTACCCATGATTGACTCTCTCAATCACCGCTGGCACCTTTCCTCTTCTTAGAAGAGCTGGGGGTGGAGATTCCGCATCATTTGGAATGCTATTACTGAGCCTAAAATTGCTCATTTTGCCTGGTGTTTGTTGTACCAGGGCTTGCCCTTGGGAGCTAGGCTCAGGCATATGGGGGTTCCTGACCCTAAATGCCCCTTTTGTGGTCACTCTGAGATGCTCATGCATATTTTCTAGTTTTGTCATCGTGCTCAAAATTACTGGAGTTGGATTCATGACTTTTTTGCTCCCTTTAGGCCTGAGCCCTTTTCTTGGCACATGGTTCTTCTCAGTGACTCTCCCAGAATGCCTTCCCAGTTCACCTAGATATGGCACTCTTTTCGGCTGAAAATTTTGTTTACTCTGTGGAAAGATAGAAATGTTGTGCTTTTTTCTCACAGTTGCCGAGACAATCATGTTTCTCTTTTTGATAAAGCTTGTATTTGTAACAATGTTATGATGCAGATCCAGGTGCAAGTTGACAAGGTGGCCCTAGAGGTTGCCCACTTACAAGAGTTGCTCCAGCACTGGGGCAATGCCCCTTGCACTATTGCCCGGGTTCCTCCAGATTCTCTCGCAACTGACCGTACGCCACCCTGGGGCCGATGTCGTAGCTAGAGTTCCTCTGCCAGACACTCCAGGACTCCGTGACGGTGGCATCGTCGTTCCGCCTCACCTCCTCTTCAGAGGGATGCGGGGTCTCGGTGGTCTCCTGTGCTTGCTTCCACTGCTGCTGCTTTTGCTCGACCTTCGGCCTCTGCTCCTGTTAATTAGGGAAAGTTCCCTCGCCTGGCGCTGGCTATTTCGCCTAGGTGGGAGGAAGGAGAAGTTGAGAAAGATCCTGAAGATGGCTGGGCCAACCCTGATTAGGCTCCTCTGCCCAATGTCTGGGGCAATCCGGATGACAAAGATCCTCCTCCCTCTTCTGCTACTACTCTCGCAGCTTGAAGGTTTCTGGTTTTATAATTTTTTTTGATGAATAGTTGTTTGTTTCTGACCTTAATGCCATATGAACTTGTGGGGTGATTCGTTCCCCTGGCCCCTTTTTTTATGAATATTGTACTTTAATATTTCTTATTAATAGTGAAGGCCTCTATTCATCAAAAAATATATTAGATTAAGACAAACATTACGAAACTGAACCCCATCAATGTTATTTTTGTATTTTTCTCTTAGATAAAAAATTCACTATGCAGCCCCTTCACACACTTGCTACGCTTCTCGTCTACGCAGCCTACGTCCTTCCCTTTTACATTCCATGGACTCATTTTCTTTTTATTTTCCCTTTGGTATTGTACATTTACTCTGTTTGTATGCAAACTTTCACGCGGCTTAGTATGTCTTGTTCCATGTGCGCCTATCTTAGACAGGTCTACATAGCCTCGCATACCCTGCTTTTTTTCGTAGGCATATTCCATACTTATGGGAACTTCTACTTACAATCTCACGCCAATCCCTTTCCTTATGGTCCGTCCCGATCCCTCTGTCAATCCGTAACCCACTGTTTTTATTTTTCCCCAATTTTCTTTCATGCTACTTCTTCTTCCGTGGATGGTTTGTTTCTATTCATTGGTATTTTTTTAAAACTATGCATACAATAAGATTTAAGCGCCTTCATGTTCAGTGTATCCCCAATGTAAGAAATTTTTGACTAATGAAATTGGGATTTAGGCGTGTTATGTCAAATATTTCATGTACCTGTACCCTTGAATACAAGACACAAAAGAAACAAAATAAGAAAAACCAAAAACTTGAAAAAATCGAACCAAAATATCATGCTTCTTGTTCCTGCCGGGATGCTCCGACGTCAAACTTCTATGAACACAATGATTGTAACCTTCTTTCATGTGTGAGCTCTTCATCTCCTTGCTTGATCATATTCTAAAATCTTAGTATGTAATATCAAGATAAAAAGTGCATAACCATTCATATTATGAAAGTAAATTGCATAAATCCCATGCATGTATGTGCTTTATAAGTCTCGTATGATACTATTTGTAGACAAAATGTTTAATTTATATCTCTATTGAAATATTTCATTGCACGTGTCAAATTAATGATTGGGTTAGAAACATTGAAACTTAGTTTGCTTGATAGACTAAGGATGAATATGTACATTCATGTGTATGAAGAATCACTTAGAGTTCATATTTGTATCAAAAGGGAATGTGTCATTATGTAAATTGCACGAGTTCACTGTGTAGCAATGATTGCATGAAGAATCATGATACTCATCATATATGGAAAGAGAAAGAATAGTATTCGCATAAATGTATTAGGAAGTAAATACATATAAAACCATTAATGCATGGAAGAAAGACTACATGTATGATGTGTCTTGCACTTGATAAAGCCTATGTGTTTGGGAAAGCTTATCTTCTAGGATAGGGTGTCAAATGTGGATATATAGAGGATATGAACCTTTTCTTGGGTTCACAATTATTTTAAAATGTACTTTTTCCTAAGTCAAGGGTTCATTGGGAATATTGAACAGAGTCTAGCAAAACATAGTTGATAATATCCTTTGCTACATCCTAATTGTTTGCATAGCACATTCAAGTAGGAATTGCATCTGCATTAGCTTGCACTAAGATTGCCTTATGCTACTTATCTCCAAGTTGCTAAGTACTTCGAGTAGGGCCAATAGTTCATCGTGTCAGTAAGAACTTTGGGGAAGCTAAGGTTTTGTGGTTGGGTAGAAAAAGCGTCTCAACCATGTTCTCATCTCTCGATTTGTAGAGGACCTTTGAGGGTTAATGGTGATTGAAGACTTTACTAATTGCTTCTTATTTTATATGTATCATGGATAAATATTGTAAGGGATATGTATTAGTTATTAAATGCAATTTCATGGCATGATAACCAAGAAGTATCATTGTTTTTCAATGTGTGCATGCACCTACATTAGCACACTTACATGGAATCCATGTAACTTGTAATTTATATGGAGTTGAATTTCATTTCATTTTATTTAAGATTTTGGATTATTTTGAACATTTATTAAATTTGAAAATTTGTAAGGAAAATGTGAGCGTTAGGCCTAGTGACCTCATGTGCTTACTAATTTAAATACAACAAAATTTAAATTCATTCTTATAGTATCTCTTTTGATTGGCATTACTAGCAATGTTTCTAGGCCAAGAATCAATCTATACCTTTGAGATGCACGTGGTGGACATAAATTAAGAAATTCTATGCTAAATACAAAGTTTAACTCCCATTTGTAACTTTTAAATGTAAAATATTCTAAATTTATGGAAAATAGTAATAGTAGTATAAATAAGTAAAAATTATAGTATAAATAAATAAAAATGAGAAAGATAAAAAGAAGATTAAATCAATACTAAAACCTTTCTTGTGATACAACAAATGTGATAGTTTAAGGATGTTCATGAGATTTTTGTAACATGCATAGAATAAAAGTTTGAGATGTGCGAAAGTCACCCAAAAAAAATTTCATAAATGATTAATGTTTTATTATTTGTATATAATAATTAAAAAAATATTTACTTATTTGAAAATAAATAAATAAATATTAATTAGACTAATTAAAAATACACATTATTTAAATTAATTAATGATCTTATATGAAAAGTTATTAATGGAAAAATTTCAAACATAACATTATTTTATAGAGATGCTCAAATAACTCTCGCACGGAAGACGCTCATTTGGATTGTACAGTCTTTCAATGGGCGAGAAGACGATATGTGAATGCCGGGGAGGCTTTATCTGTTAACAGTCGCAGTCAGTGTACCATAAAAATAATATTACATTCATTGAAATTCCTTTAATGGCTGTGTTATCTGTTTATATAATTCAATGACGACGGTTTTTATTATTATTATTTGTTGAAGGGTTGCATACAACATATACAGATAGCCTACATCAAATATAGTAAAGAGTTAACAGAAACCGATTATTTTAATAACATTTGTAATATTTTAAAACGCTACCACATTTGGAAATGCCCAATACAACCATGTGAGCAAACGTGACAAGAAATAACTTTGAAGTACAACTAGTCTTCTCTTCAAGATGTAGAAACAATTTTATAGACCATAGTGACCTTTGACATTCTACTGGTAACAAGGACATGTGCATTGTTAGCTGAAGACTTCCGATTGATTTAAAATATACAATTGTGGCTCGCATAAAACATCAAGAATTTAGATTCAAATTGACTTTTTTCCTATTTAATGTAATTTTTTCCTTATATCAAAAGGCTTGAGGCTAGCCACATATAATAGGTATCACTAAGTAGAAGTCACAGATTCAAAGGATATTTATTATAATTTTACTGTAGCTACTTTGAACTGTTTTTCAATATTAATATAAATTAGTTAAGAAGTGGAAGTATAAGTGTTTTCATTAATTTAATATGAATTACAATTGATAAGATCCGATTCCCCAACAAATAACAAGACACTATAAGGCCTTGTCAGTCTATCACAAAATTGATTGTATAATCATTAAGTCTTTTGTAGAAGTAATTCTTGAAGTCAATTATATCATTTTGGGGAATTCAATTACTTATCAACTATTTGTATTCCTTAAGAATTTGAAATTGTTTCAAGACTTCATCCAAACAAATTATGCAAGGACACTAAGATCTTTTTTAACTCTCTAAACTCTCTTAAACACAATTTATCAATAGACTTTGCTAATAAATTCTTTGAGAATTGTAAAAAAAATGAAGATAATCTATTATCTATCCAAGATCTCATAACTTGATACACTCTTTGAAAGAATTTGGGACAGTCAAATTTCAACTATTACTGATACTTACTACATATGAGGAGGGGTCAATCCAAAGCTTTTTGCTTTAAATTGTTACTTTATGTCAAAACTCAAATGCATTTAATTATAGACAAATATAATTAATATACATAGAATTATATATACAAGCAAGGGATCAGAGCTCACTAATATTTATCACTAAAGTGCAACCTTCTTGACTTAGAAGACTAACTCAAGTATCAAACCTTCTTTTTCACCCAAATGCTCTCATATAAGGGTATTGAACTTCACGATACCATTGTTGAAGTGCATGACAAGTAACAACTTTTGCAATCTATTTAATAATGAAGAATTTTAAGTCACCCTCTGTAAAAATAGTAAAATCTTCCTCAAAGCTCTTCCAGGACTCATGCCATCTCACACTCATCCATACAAACAATACTATATATATAGACACATACATCTCTAAAATTTGATTTATGATTACAATCACGACTTAATTAAAAAAGACTATAAGTACTTTCAAGTGAACCTATAGCACCAATGAGCTATGGCTGGAAAAAACACCTTGCTATGGCTAGAAACCACTTTCCATTTTCTATTTTAGATAACCATCATCCTAAGAACATCTTAAAATTCAAGGCAACACCTCACTATCACAAGACAACAAATTTAATTGTTTTAACCAAGATAGCTACAATTCTATCTCTAGCAACGTGACCATCATCTATCTTTTAGATTGACAAATACAACTATTGTTTAACTCGGAAAACAAATGACTTTGAATTTCTATTCTCTACATAAATTCAACTATAAAAGAAATTGACGCTTCAAGGTCAACATTTTAATCGATAATCATGCCCCCAGCCCACATTCAAAGCACTACAATAGATCATATTCATACATGAGAACAATAATTTTAACTTAAAACCATGAGAGTATGAAATCACAATCACAAAATGAACTGCTCATAAATAATCACTGGATTCCAACCCAAGCACAGTCCAACACAATTTAATACATTACTAATTAGCTAACAGTAAATACAGTAATCGAGTAAAAACAGAGTCCAGAGACAACATAATGAAAACAGCACCAAGAAGATAGGACAGCATTTGAAACATAACTGTTTTTAAAAGACAGAGTCCAGTCGCCTGCCATTTGTTCCAGAAAACAGTCACATTTGTGATGACATCACATTATATAATAATTTTTCTCTGTAGGTAACGAATATGAAATCAGAAATATGAGAATCTCTGACAACGAAATATATATCCATGTTTTATCATATGATAAAGTCAGAATTAAAATTACAGATTCAAAATCGAGGTTAAATTCTTCATCCATGCTTAAATTATAATTTTAAAATTTGTGGCAAATTATATTCTAATTAAGCCGATTCGTGACATATTATGTTACCATTCATCGTCGAAAACAAGTATATAAAGCGATTCTAGTCATAATTCAGGTCATGATAAGCTCCATAATCAGTTACCAATCAACATGAGTATGATTGAATCAGAAGCGTTAATAATGAATGTATGATGTGTTTCGCGAGTGAATACCAAACCAGGCATCAGATGGACAACCTGAAACATCAAACAGTTTTCTTGTCATTATCTTATCAACATTGAATAATGCCCAATGATTCCAATCAAGCAGAATACAAAAAATCTAAGTAGCCTACCCTAATTGCAAGGAAGTGTCTGAAGCCTCATTGTGTTGAATAATGCTTGTTTTGTGTTGGCTCATGGAAGTGTAAGAATTATATATACTTTCAGATGACTGAGGAGGATCACGAGTTTTCGAAGGCTCAATCAACAAGAATTCCACTGCAGTATTGTTCTCCAAATTGGAGCGCTGTTTCAACTGTTCAACCTGCAGACTGACTTTTTGTTTTAATCAATCGGAAGAAATACAGTACAAGAAATACAAACGCCAATTCGAGAAAAAAAAGCTACCTTCTGGTGAAGTCTAGCATTCTCCTCCTCAATTTGGTTTCCCTGCTTACAATACAATTGAGCCAAGGAGAAGTTCAATGTATCTATTAATACGGCAATGATTTGGGCCAAAACAAAACTTCTTACAAAGTTAATTGTAAGTTTTAATTGCTGATATCCCATATTGGGGAACAAAATCTCCCCCTCCCCCAACAAAAAAAAAAAAAAGAGAAATCTTATGGGTTTCACTAGATTATCCATGGCCATTGTAAACTTACTTGATGCCTTAAGTTATATTTAAGCAAGTTTTATTATAATAATATTAATAAGGTGACGAATTATCATAGCTTGCTTCACTCAAGGTGATGCCCTCAAATTATTCAATGACTAGATCCCTCTATTGAATATTCCTTATGCGACCAGTTTCCACATTAAAATTTCCTAAATATGTGATCTGCGGTAGCCTAAGGTGGCTTAAAACATATAGTTGTACCCTAAATTGTTTATATATGTCATGTCTTGAGACTCAAAAAATTTCTAGTTTCTATTTTAAATGTTCTGCTTATTTTCTTGCTACCCTTCCTACAATTGATCTTCAGTTACTATTGTGCTCACTATTAGGTCAGCTATTTCTATTTTACTACCCTTCTCTTCTTGGGTGCACAAGTCCACATGGTCTACATAACTTTCTTTCTATGTTTAAAGCAATCATCCTTTGTCCCTTGTATTCTATTCTTATCATGTCTTCCTCTATATGGTCTCAAGAACACTTCATAAATGTGTTGCCTCTCCATAGCTCGATAATGAAAATACCCCTCAATAATCAATTTGAAAGTTGTACATTTTAATGTTGCTGTTTCTAGTTTAGATTGTGTATGTTGTTTTGCATCAACATTTCTGATCACCCTCTATGATCTATCACCAGGATGATAGAAAGCTCATGGACTAGAAAGATGATGGATCATAGAGTGATAAAATGAACTTTGATAGAAATAAACATACACAATATAACTAGAAATAATAACAATTACTACGATTGGTTTTGGGAAACTAACGTTCTTAGTTGTGCATTTTGTATTGTATGCAAACCTTTTCACCTAGATTGTCTTTCTATATATTTCTACACATACATACACTTGGCATTTGCAATTCTCATGTAATTAGTGTAATTAGGAGACCTTGTTGTAATTAGGCTAGTCTAAGGGCATATGTATCAAAACTGATAGAAAGGTGGAATCAGGTCTTACAATCTTGTTTCTTTTGGGTTGTTTGATTGTTGAAACATCACTCCAAAGGTCAGTGTGTAGGTTTGGTCTAGTGGGCCATTCCAACCCCTAAACACTAGTATATCCCACTAAAGCATTCAAAGGTGTACATGCCTTAATGAATTTTCTTTATAATTTGTCCAAGAAGGGGGAATATAGAAGCCTTCAAGTGTGAAAGAGGTTCCCTTTGAAGTGTTGAGACATGTGTTTGGATAAGCAAGACATTTAGAGATCTCTTGTGAAATTTGTTGAAGAGTTCAAAACCTTGGGTCACCTCCTAGAGGCCTTGTTGAGTTTAGTGTGTTCAATTATTCTTGTGCCTCCTCATCATATTGGTATCAGATCCATATTTAGATCACTTGGTTGGTGTGATCTTGGTGTATGTCAACAGAGGAGATAGAAGTATTGGCTAACACAATGCATCCTAAGAGCATGTCTCGGGATGTAGTGAATAAGTTGGTTGAAGAGATGCTTGAGGCCAAGTTTGGAGAGTTGAAAAAATCCAAGGGAAAGGATAAGGAGTGTGAGTCTGACACTGATGATGAAGGGGAACAAGGTGAAGAGGAAACCCCTAGCCAGGCAGTGGAGTTGCCTATAGATTAGAAGGCATTTGTAGAGCCCTTGAAATCACTGAATAGGGATTCCATAGATGGTTTACCTATGTATATAGTGGAAGCATGGATGCAAAAGAGATAATAGAGTGGATTGAAGCCCTAAGAAATCACTTTGAGTATAAAGAGGTCCCTAAAGACAAGAGGGTCAAATTGGGAAAGGAAAGGTTGAAGGGATCTGTTGTCACATGGTGGAATTATGTATAGGGAGAGAGAGTCAAAGAAGAGAAGAATATGATAACTTCCTGGGAAAGGATGAAGGCTAGACTCAAGACACAATTCATGTGCATTGATTATGAGGTGAAAGTGTAAAGAAAGCTATAGAATCTTAGATAGAGAGATCTTGATGTTGGTGCATACATAGAGGAGTTTCATAAATTGAGTCTCAAGTCAAAGAGACAAGAAGAGGAGTCAGAGAATGTAGCTAGATATTTGAATGGCCTAAAGATGAAAATTCAAGATGAGATTAGCATCTTGGCACTAGAGAGAGTAAATAAATGTTTTTAGTTGGTCCTTAGGGAAGAGGAGAAGTTGAAAAGGAAAAGTGAATAGAATAACAAAGGTAAAGGAGGAAGGAGTTTCAGAGGCAAGGGTAGCTTTGGTGGAAGAAGTATAGACAAAAGGTATCAAGGAGAGTCTATCTAAGGAGACCAAGTTGGGGACTCAAGTAGCAGAGGAGGCTACGAAGGGAGGAGACCTAATGGGAGAGCAAGGTCTGGTGGATCAGGGAGTGGACCCAATTTCTCAGGAATGAGATGCTAAAATTGTAATCAGTTAGGGCATCCAACTTATAGGTGTCCAAAGAAGGCTTCAAATTCTCAAGGTGGTGACAAAAGAACCACATTGGTCCAAGATGATGCGAGTGTGACATCACCAAAGGTAAAGTTGGCTTCAGAAATGGGAGAGAATCTAATGATCAAGAGGACTTTTCTCAAGGAACCAGTCAAGACAGATCCACCACAAAGGAGATGTTTATTTAGGATCAATTGTAAGATCCAAGACCGAAGATATGTAAAGTCATTATTGATTCTATTTCTACTGACAATATTTTACCTTTGGAAGAAATAAATAAGTTGAAACTAGTAAGAATACCCCACACTTGTCAATACAACGTGTCTTGGTTGAATAAGGGGCAACATCTACTAGTTAATGAACAAACATGGGTAGAGTTCAATATAGGGGGGGTATAAGGATAAGATTTTTTGTGACATCCTTCCAATGGATGCTTGTCATGTCCTTCTTGGTAGACCCTAGCAATTTGATAGGAAGGCTCATCTAGATGGGGATAAAAACTCATACTCTTTTCAAAAGGATGGGGTAACTTGTAAAATACGGTCCTTAATAGAAGAAGATAGTTGAAGACATGTAGGGTCTAGTTTGATGATGGTGGGAGAAAAAGAATTCATAGATACACTAATAGAGGAGAGTGGAGTGGGGTTTTCTTTGGTCCTCAAACCTAATGGTGAAGAGAAGAAGGATGTAGGGGTAGTGTTTCCTAAGAAAGTGAAAGAACTATTGGATAAGTATAAGGGTGTAGTTGCAGGAGATATGCCAAACTCCCTACCCCCTATGAGAGAAACTAGTTACCAAACTGACTTGATACCAAGAGTTCTCCTTCCCAATAAAGCTACCTACAAGATGACCCCACAATAGAATGAAGAGATAGCTATGAAGGTTCAAGAATTTCTTGACAAAGGGTTGGTGAGAAAGAGCCTTATTCCTCGTGTAGTACCAACTATTTTAGCCCCCAAAGAAGGATAGGAAGTTGACGCTATGTACTGATTCTAGGGCCATCAATAGGATAACCATCAAATATAGTTTTCCTATCCCTAGAATAGAGGATCTAATGGACTATTTGGGAGGAGCCACCTATTTCTCTAAGATTGACTTGAAAAGTGGATACCACCAAATAAGAATAGGAGAGGGGGATGAGTGGAAAACCACCTTCAAAACTAATGAATGGCTTTATGAGTGGCTTGATATGCCTTTTGGGCTATCCAATGGCCCTAATACCTTTATGAGGTTAATGCATGAGGTTCTACAAGACTTCACAGGGAAGTTTATGGTGGTGTATCTAGATGATATATTGGTGTTTAATAAGAATAAGGAGGATCACATTAGACATGTGGAGATTGTCATAAGGAGGCTACATGAACACAAATTTATGGTTAACCTTGAAAAATGTGAGTTTATGAAATAATAATTAGTATACCTTGGATTTGTGATCTCAAGGGGTGACTTGAAGATGGATCCCTCTAAAGTTGAAGCCATTTTGAGTTGGCCTACACCTAGGACTACATGAGAAGTCAAAAGTCTCCACGGGATGGCCACATTCTATAGGAAATTCATTAAGAATTTTAGTCACATTTGTGGTCCAATTTTAAAAACCATTAAAGGTGGAGGAAAGATTAAATTTATGTGGATAGAGGAAGAAGATCAAAATTTTGAGTATTTCAAACAAAGGGTGGCACAATATCCTATCGTAATACTACCTAATTTCAACAGGGTCTTCACAATTGAATGTGATGCAATGAATATGTCAATAGGTGCAGTATTGAGCCAAGAAGGAAGGCCAATGAAATTTTTCAGTGAGAAGTTCAATGAGGATAAAAGGAAATATTCATCTTAGACCTTGAGTTGTATGCAATGGTTTAATGTTTAAAAAATGGAGGCACTATTTACTTCCAAAATAATTGATTGTTAACATTGATCTAACCATGCTCTCTATTTTTTGAATGCACAAGATAAGTTGAGTCACCAATAGATGAAATTGGTGGAAAGTTTACAAGGGTATACATTCAGGTCATTAGGCAGAAAAGGGGCCTAGCAAATAAGGTTGCAGATACATTGATCCAATACATTTTGACTGTTTAGGAGATACAATTGCAGAGTATGGGTATAGAATAACTCAAAGGGATGTATGAGGAGGATCAAGACTTCAAGGAAGAATACAAGATTTGTAGCAATTTTGAGAATTCATTCCATTCTAATTTTTCTAAGTATACCTTGCAGGATGGGTTATTATTTAAAGTATTTCAGCTCTGTATTCCTAGATGTTCCATGAGGGAGAATGTGGTTAAATAAAAACATAGTGGTGGTTTTGGAGGCCACTTGGGGTTGAATAAAACCTTGGATTTGGTTAGGAGATTTAATTTTTGGCCCAAGATGCAGACTAACATTAAGAAATTTGTGGAGTCTTGTACTATTTATTAAAGAGCCAAGAGTGTTTCCACCAATGTAGGGTTATACCAACCCTTACCTATACCCAATAGACCATGGGAAAGTTTGAGCATAGATTTGGTTATGGTTTTATCAAGAATGAAGGAAATATTTGATAGCATTTTTGTTGTAGTGGTCAGATTTAGTAACATGGCTCACTTCATCTATTGCAAAACCACAAATGAGCTAGTTATATAGAAGGTTTGTTCTTTAAGGAGGTGGTTAGG
Organism: Chamaecyparis obtusa; assembly: GCA_027943335.1. Lineage (NCBI taxonomy): Eukaryota > Viridiplantae > Streptophyta > Pinopsida > Cupressales > Cupressaceae > Chamaecyparis > Chamaecyparis obtusa. The sequence goes on along the minus strand of BSBK01000015.1, from coordinate 442,219 downwards.
ATACATGGTCTGCCATTGAACATTATCAAATAGAGATTCAAAGTTTGTAGGTCATTTTTGGAGGACCTTGTGGGAGAGATTGGCCACAAACTTGGCATTTAGTTCAACTTACCACCCTCAGGAAGATGGCCAAACTGAGGTGGTAAACAGATCATTGGGTAACCTTTTGAGGTGTTTGACAAAGGAGTATGTACAAGGTTGGTACATGGTGATCTCCCAAGTAGAGTATCCTTACAATGACTCCAATAATAGGAGTACTAGTATGAGCCCTTTTGAGATTGTCTATGGCACCCACCATAGATAGGTATTTGAGTTAAGATATGTCAAAGGATTGGATAGAAGGAGTGGCCATGCAAAAGAGTTTGCAGAGGTGATAAAAGAGGTTCATCAACAGGTTAGAGATACTTTGTAGTAAAATACACAAAAGGCTAAGCACAGATGGATTAGAGGAGAGATGTTCAGTTTTAGATTGTTGACTTGGTTATAATTCATCTCAATAAGGATAGATTTCCCAAAGGTAGCCATAGTAAGCTTATGATATGAAAGATTGGTACCAATAGGATCTTGGACAAATATGGTCCTAAACCATAGAACTTCCTTCTAATATTTCCATTTCCCCAATATTTAATGTATTTAATCTAACTCTCTATAGGAGTCCTTCTCATGTAGGTGCAGGTGATGCAGTAGAAGTTTAGGATGAAGAAGTGTGGATCAATCAATTGCCACCCAAGGAGACTCCAAAGATGGAATGTATTTTGGATCTACTTAGAGAAGATAAAAAGACAAGGAATAGAGCCTACTATGAACACCTTGTCAAGTGGAAAGGACTACCTGAATCAAAAGCCACTTGGATGTTAGAAGAAGATATTAAGAAGCAAGGTGGAGATTTGTAGCAATTGGTCTCTCGGGGGATTTGAGACAAAATATACTCGGGGAGTATGCCGGTGTTGGAGCACCACCTAGTTAGACCAAGGCCAAATAAAAGTTGCTCACCTTTAGGCTAGGAAAAATGTAATAAGACCCTATGGGTCATTGATGTAATCAATGAAATGGGAATGTAATAGGATTTGGCCAAGTTTGGCCAGATTGTTACTTAGGGACATTTAGGTCCTTTATGGTCAAATAAGGTCAAATGGTCCAAAATAGTGAGACCAAGTAGTGAATGGTCTATTTGAGTCATTTTTTATGTAATTGAATCAAATGTAACACCTTTGAGGTCACTAGGAGATTAGAAGTCCAAATTTCCAAAAGTTGTAAAATTTGTCATGACAACTTTGCAACTTTGGCGAAAAGTTGCATTTTTGTGTTCCAATGATTACTTCATTTCAAAATTGGTTTGAAGTGGTTGTGATCATTCAGAATGATATTTTTAAGACCTTAGATGAAAAATTATGTAAGGTTGTTGAAGTTTGGAAAAGAGAAGCAATAATATTATTGGAATTTTTTGTATACCTGTCTGATTTTTGTTGATCTTGCATACTGATTGGATTGACAAGCATGATCAATTTGTAGATTCATAAAATTATGTGCTCTAACTTTCATTTCCAGTAGGTTTAAATTCTTGAAGTGATTACTATTGGATTTGGTAAGAACATCTTTCTCGAGTGGTCTAAAACCCTCATAGACCCAGGGCTTGGTGGAAACCATGAGTTTTGGCCTATCACCATCTAGCTAAATTTCCTGAAACTATAGGGCTTGTCAGGCCTTCCATTTCATTATAAGATTATTCAACTTTTAGAAGGTTCCAACAAAGTGGTGAATTTTTCAAGAAAGCCCTAGGCTTGGCATCTCAATGTGACATGCATGAAGATGTGTGACCATAAATTTTGTTCAAAGGTCAATTGAAAAGATCAGGAAAGGGGTTTGAATATAGAGGAAACAATGTTTGGAGGATGTTAGAGCATGTTGTGGATGATGGAGGACTTGATTTGATTAGAGAAGGAAAGAGTTTGTAAGTAGTACTATGGGAGAGACTAAATTAGCCTTATTAGCCATTTTGATGGAGTATTGGTTAGGTGGTCTACAAATTGGTTGAGAACCCAAAACCAAAGTATTATATAGGACTCCCAAAAGGGTCTTTGTAAAGTCTTTTTATTTGGTTAGGTCACAAGCATACCAAAAGTTATTACTTGATTATTCAATTACGAGACCTAATTGCAATTATGTCACTCTAAGGGCATATGCATTAAAACTGATAGAAAGGTAGAATTGGGTCTTGAAATCATATTTCTTTTGGGTTATTTTATTGTTGAAACATCACTCCAAGGGTCAATGTGTTGGTTTGGTCTAGTTGGCCATTCAAACCCCTAAACACTAGTATAGCCCACTAAAGCATTCAAAGGTGTACAAGCCTTAGTGATTTTTGTTTGTAAGTTGTCCAAGTAGGGGACATATAGGAGCCTTTGAGTCTGTAAGAAGCTCCGAGACGTGTTTGGGTAAGGAAGACATTTAGGGATCTCTTGTGAAAGTTGTTGAAGAGTTCAAAACCTTGGCTTAGCTCCTAGAGGCCTTGTTGAGTTTAGGGTGTTCAATCATTCTTGTGCCTCCCCATCACATAGTTAGATGTCTCCTATAAGGAATAAAGTGTATTCCCATATTAATCTAAGTACTTAGAAGACCCATATACAAACTAGTTGATATCATGGACTATAAAATTATCCTTCTTTCTTTCTTCTCAATATTGCTCAAAAACCCATTAAAAAAATGTTAATATTTATTTAATATATACAAATTTTAAATTCTATATATGCTTTGTTTTGAGCTTATGCAAGGGCCTTGCCATGAGATTCCTTAGGAAAGAATTATATGTCAAGGAGCATAGATAGGACTAGTCATAAGATTCCATAAAGAATATTTATGAAACTTATATTTTCACTTTTTTCAATAATACTATCATACTATATGATAGTTCAGTGGGGGGTATTATTGACCAATTCTTAAATAAAAGACATAATCTATTTTCTCAATAAGATTCAAATATTCCCTCTTCCCCTAGCAGTTCCCTTATAAGAGATGCTTTTACTTTATATTTTGTATGCTTAGAACACTTTAGTTCTACTACTATTTACTAATGCCAATATCCTCTCTTGCATGTAAAATCTCTCTTGCCTCTATGCATGTATTTTATAACGATGAACATATTCTTTTTTGTATTTTCCCACATAATTTGAAACGAAAGCATGTATTTGGTTTAATTCATGTAACAAGATTTTGAAGTTTATTATTAAAATTCAAGAAAGTATTGATCAAATTGCATATTCAAATAAACCATGGGCCCCCCTTCCTCTTGTAACAAAAAATGATTCTACATATTTTTCTCTTTTTTAACATCATGCTCAACTAATTACAAATATGATTAAAAGTGATCATAGAAAATATATTAGTTTATTCAAAACATCCACAACTAATATCTTAAATTCCTACTTCTAGGACTTTTCCTCCCTAGGTTTTTATAGATCCACTACACACATTACTCCTTCTCAATCATCTAACATAGAGTAGCACGGTGCACACCGCCTTCCTCCTCATTCAAAAAATGCAAGGTCGATCAAACCATCCACTACTTAATCCCATGAGGGAAAAATAATTTATAATCTTATAAAATAATTGTAATTCAAAAATTAAAGACATACCATAAGGTCTTTGTAAGGTAAAAAATGTTATAGATGTCGTTTGTCTATATTATATATCTTTAAGTCATATTTTGACCTTTTAGAATGACTTTAGCAATTTTTGGCATTGACTTTGTCAAACAGCCTTATCTTGTCAACCATAAAAACTTTAATATCTCAAAATAATGTGTGCATGCAAAAGGAATGAGTTTTTAATTATAAGAAAAGGAGTTTGAGTTTTAACAAAATAGGTTAACCTACCTAAGGTTTTTATCATACTTTTTAGGTTTTGATGACATTTCCATCTTTTTATGGTAGCCACAATTTACGAGAAACCATAATGAAGGAAAAAATGAAGTACTGGGGTCTTCTTTGACACCCAACCTCTAGTGTCCAGGTATGCAACATGTACTCTTTAGTTAATTAAGTTTATGAGTTGAAAAAGAAATTTTATGGGATATTTTGCACATATAAACCCATCTATGATGAAGAAAATACATTTTGAGGAGGTTGTGGTCCTTGTGTATTGTTATATCCCTCCCACGCAAAAGTATAAATGAAGATTAAATGTGAATCATTTCAATGTTCATACTCTATGATTAAAAGAAAAACACCCAAAAGGTTTGATGTAATAGACAATCAATGCATTTTCCTTTATTTATTTCTTTCATCATCAATACAAAATAGAGGAAGCTAAGATAGTTATAGCTCTTATCACTATTGCTATTAAATGATCATATGCATCAAGGATTTGAGAACCATTACTAAAAACATGTCAAAGGATAGTAGATCTACTATGATGGCTCATGCTTGTGAGTTGAAAGATAGTCACCATTTCCTAAAGGGATTTAATGCAAATTTTGCTAAGAGAGAGACATGATGATGTATGACCTATTATGCTCATGAGAAAATAAATTTGAAGTGACAATGCAAATAATAGGAAAGAAGCAACATTGTCCTATCTAATGTTTTTTCTCTTGAGCCCATAACATACTTTTTTTTATAGCCTTTATTTGCATTTTCTAGCACCTTAACACTAGAACTTATGAACCCCTGTCTTGATAATAAACTCTCATTCATGTCCAACTATTGCTCCATTTTCAAGAGTTTTTTCTAGTTCACATTTATGTTCTTACTCACTTTGTTGGGTGAAATAGAGCCTAGTGCAATCCATTAAGCCTTTACCATTGTTACTAAGAAATATATGGATATAATCTTCACACCTTAAGAAACCTTGAGTCAAGTATCCATGTGAGTTTAATGTTGGAAGCACATGTCCCTTGAGTGATGTGAAAAGGAAAGAAAGGTGGACTAAGATAGTTTCAAAAGTAGGATAAATCTAATATTAAAGATATCAATCTAATATTATCATCATTGATGAATTATGATTTATCAACATTATGGGACAATTTTATAAAAATAGACAAAAAAACATAAGTTTTTTTTGCACGATTTTAATAGTAGTAAGAGAAGATAGAAAACCTAAGGGAAAGAAGCATGAATCATAAGAATTAAGATACTACTCACAAGGAGCAGTGTGCCAAAGCTCTAGTGAAAAAATACCATATGATCTATGTTTGGAGAATACACACTGAAGGATTGGTAGAAAGACAATGAAGTAGAAGATATGATGAAAAAGACATGTCTTCATTTTAGGGTTTACTTGTACTGTAGATAGTTTTGACCTTTTCAGTGGGTGTTTATCTTGTCTAATAGGTTATTTGATATTTTTAGCGAGTAGAGATAGTCTAGAGGACTCATGTGCCACTTTTGGGGGAGATTTCTAGTTGTCCGTGTGTCTTTCAAGAATCTTAGAGAGGGTGTCTATTTATAGTAAGACATCCAATTGACTTTGTTTACCATTATTTATCATTGAGATCAATCAAGTGTGATCAATTTTTGTAAGCCAATTTCTACAAATCAGATGCTTTGATGAATTATTTTAATTATTTTGAATAAAGATTTTTAAAGTATATTAAAATATTTTAAATGCACCTTAATATTATAGCTTATAATTGGGGTAATTTTTTAAAAGTATGAACACATAATATAAGGACCTTGTGTCAAATTATAATTAATTTAATGAAAATATCTTTTCCAGAGCTAAAATGAAAATTTTAGTTAAAGTTTGGCCAAAACATAAAATACATTGGAAAGGCTCATTTGACATTATGCTGATGAAACCCTCGGAATTTTGAGCACTGTTTGCCAATTTAGAGGTCTAAGCTTGTGCAAAAAGGAAAAGTTTGCAAGAATTGAGAACTGTAGATTTTATCATTTCTCAAGTACGTTTGGTTTGCAAATACATATTAAATTTTACAGGCAATAGATAAATTATGTATGCGGTGCATGCTAGTGCCAGAAAGACTAAATTTTACAATGAAGTGTGTGAGAGTGCCAAAAACATTAAATTTTACAGTGCAGTGCGTGCTGGTGAGAATAAAAATAAAATACGATCATTATTTAATAGCTTGTTAGAAGATTTCCATGATGACTAAACTCTTCGCTGGGCATCAAGAGTCTCCATAAAGATGGCGTGACAGTTTGACAGGAGTCGATTAAACTCATTTTTAGAGATTTCCATGGAAAATTAAGAGTCAATTAAACTGTTTGCTGGGTATTAAAAAGTCTCTATACAGTGGTTTTCATTTCATGGCAAATTCTCAATGTTAAAGGTGATTACAGCTCTACCAAGGGGTCAAGCATATTATTGCCGGTCAGACTGGGTTGGTCATTTCCTTGCAAATTGTGAATTTAAAGGTGATTAAAGCTCTACGAAAGGGTCAAGAATATTATTGCTGGTCAGAACCAAGTTTCCTGGAAGGAGTTTGAAGGACGGCTATGTTGTTGTTCTTGTGAAGGTCAAAAATTATCTCTATGTATTGTTCATACTGAAGAAATTAAATAGACTATTACTGGATGCTATTTCTTGTAGTAAATTATTGTCAATTTGAACCTCCCAATGAAAAAACAGTGAGTCGACTTCAATTAAAAGTGTCAAGTGCGTATGACGTTATCATTGCAAATAAAAAATACAAGACTTTATTAGCTGGACTAATCAGCACGTGAAGATAACATTGAATGATGTTTATGCAATTTTTTTGACATAATGTTGAGTTAATGAAAGTGCAAAAAAATTGGTACTAAACAGGGCTGTCTAATACAAAATATGCATGAATTCCTATAAGGAAACAAATACAAACCAATGGTTTAAAGTGTGACCGATATATAGAAACTATAATATAAGAGTCATATGCTTCAAAGACCTAAAGATAATAACTGTTTATAGGGAGATTTGAAGCACCAAACATGAGCCATTAGCAATATCAAGTGACAGTCTCATGAGATGCACACAAAAGGGCAGGTGGCTACAATGAAGAAACAATTTATTGACAAGGGATTGAAGGGTCAAAAAGACCTAACGTTTGCATGCCTTCTACAGAGACCTAGCCAGAGATAGCAAGTGAGGATAATAATAAATGTCAATGTACAGTGGTGAGCATATTTAACAGTTTAGGTCAAGTGATAATATAACAGTGAGCATGTCTAAACACTTGATAGCTGGAAGCAAGAAAAAAGACAGTCATAGTGTCTTTGATGGAAAACAAGGTATAGGAGTACATCTAAGACAATTTAGCATATGCTTGAGCTTCGTTCTCTTTAAAGAGTGCCACAACAACCTCCTGATGGACAGCAATGACAGTCCATGAAATATTGGCAAGGGCAGCCAATCGAATTTAAATGATAATACTTTATATGAAGCGAAAATGAGGAGACAGTCCTGAGTAATGTGCACTTATAATATGAAAGACTAAACGACCATGGTTGAAAAAAAGACTAAGGACCTTAGAAGCACATAAAATATTAATATATGAAAGATGGTTTCATGAAAGGGGTACATAGCAGAAGACAAACATAAAGTTTTTGTCCATGAAGACAGTTTGGAGAGGATAAAAGTCACGAAGACTGTTAAAGGAATGTCTTGCCTAAACCCTTTCTAACGTAGAATCTCGATGGCAAGCGCTGTAGTGATGGGGAAAGAATTGAAAAGTCTGAAGTATCAAGAGAGACAAGTAGAAGTGAAAGTTTAAGAAAGAAAAAAAGGCCCCATCCGTTGTCATGAAAGTATGATAGTCATCAACAAGTATGCAAGTTGAGAGAGTGGATTCCATCAAGAGACTTCGAGAATACAGAGCTATGGGTGGACCAAAAAGACAACTTGCAATACATGACTCTTTTCTTATTCTCTATTTTGAGCCACTGGTGATCAAACAAGCCCTAAGGATTTTCTCTTTGGCTTTCTTTCTCTATTATTTCCACCTGTCGCTAGAAAGTGCACAACATTTCTCTAATATTTTCCTCAACAGTTTCTTCTGCTTGGTAAGTAGGATTGAGAGACTAACATGCTTGAAATTAGCAAGTTGTCCACTAAAGAAAACTCTCCTATCTCCTGTCATAATGGAATACCGAGGCAAGAAGCCAATATTTTTTCTTCAAAACTCTCATGCCACCAAGGATGGTGCAGGGACACCCAATGCTCTTCATGTCTCCATGAGGCGAATTTTCTGAAAATGTTTTGTTTTATTTCAAGGTCTTCAAATAAGGTTCTATGAACCATTTTTTAATAGGTTGAAGTCAATCAATTTGATAGGAAGCCCTTTTGGGTCTATAGTGAAAACTTGCTAAGAAATTGCAAATGTTGTTATAAGGATGCAAAAACTTGTCAATATGCCCCCAATGATATCTAGTCATGTATCAAGGTTTATTTGACCTCTTCTAATCTATTTGTAATAGTTTGGAGTCATAGGAGGTCTTGTTTTAAGGTCCTTAGCAAGTTCTGCAAAAAGTTGTCGTTGTTGACAAAAGATGTCATTGCAACTTTTAATGCAACTTTATCAAAAATATCATTTTGGTGGTTATGAGTTTGAAAGGTGGCTATAGTCATTGGAAAGGCTAAATACATTATAAATGCATTGTTTCTATTGATAAAATGATGGATTGGAAGTTATAATGTTGATTTGAGGCAATAAAACTGGATTTTACTCTTGCATTCATAGTAATTTCACTGTTGCAGAAAATTGTACAATTCTATACAGACGTTTGGGGCCTTGAAACCTTTTGGGATTGATGGAGCATTGAAATAGATTTATATTGGTTATAGTTTCACTTGATTTCATTGTGTTTTGGATAAGTTAGAGCATTTTTATTGAACAACGTTCAGAAATCATAGGTCCAAGGGTTTTGAGCAGAAAATCATGAATTGTAAGCCATTCCAATGTTACAAAATTATGCCAATTGGTTGAATGGTAGTTTTTTGCACGTACTTTAAGAATATGCAAGTTTCAGGAGGATATCTTGTCTTTGAAGTAAATGCCATGATGCCCTAGCCCAATATTCACAATGTATTTGGCCGGATGACTCACATGAGGGTTTTGTATAAAGGTGAAAGAATGATCATTCCCGAGACTAAAAATTGTGGATTCACACTGTTTACAATCTGTCCTAACTAGTGAAGTGCATATTAGGAGTTTGGAAGAAAATCTTCAACAAGTTGCTTTGGAAAAGAGGGCTAATTGGACCTACGTGAACTATTACCAGTCAATTTTAGGGTCAAGCATTCCAAAGTAACAATAGAATCAAATTGGATATGTTTCATTTTTTCGAAAAGGGTATCTGAAAATATATTTTTCTTGTGGAGATATATCCTAGAGCAAGAGATATGATAAAAAATATTAGTTGGCAGGACTAATAGAGTCTAGGCCTGATGCAGAGGTGGTGTGTAAGACTCTCTGAGCCCATACCCTGATTGAAATGAGTGCTCAATCAGTCAATGAGTGAGGCAACTTCTCACATCAAATATCCAATCTTGGATCCACTATCTAGGCATCTCTCAATGCACCTAGAGCCACCAATATGTTAAATCTTCAAGAAAGACTTCCAACCTTGTTCCAACACCTTAGAACACCTTAACATGGTCCATATTCCATGTTCCACCAGTCCTCCAAATCTGGTCAAGTCATCTTCCACACAACTCCCACCATTAGCCCTTTAGGGTTGTAGCCTTCACCAGTCACAAATCTGCTTTTTTCTCCCAATCTTCCCAAACAACTCAAGAAACTATTGACTAATTTAGATACCCTTTTGGATTCTCTAAATCCTAACCAAACCCCAAGGTAGACTCCTTTAGACCATATACTAGATCCAATACCCTAGCAAGTTAGCAACCACCAACTAGGCCTAATTCAACCCCATTTACAAAGAAACTTATAAATGTATTCACTCCCTTGAATTAAAAGGAAGAAACAGTCTTCAATAAGGTTTAAAAAAAAGGATTATCAAGGTTTTAAGGCTTTACCATCTACCCATTCTCCTAGCCACCAAACCCTTGCCTCTAGGGTCATTTACCTAGGGTCTACACAAAAAGACCTCCACAATTATCTCCAGATCAAACCAATTGATCTAATACATCAGTATGGATCCTAACATCCACATACCATCATAAAATCCATCCATCCTTCAGGGAATTCATTCCCATAGTGACTGGTGCCAAATCAGGCCACTCTTCACACATCAATCTCCTTCGTTCAGTGTTCTCCTCAATACTCTACTTCATATCCCTGCATACAAACACTAAAATAAAAGGATATAATACATATTTGACCCCTCCCACCAATTACATTTGTCACAGGGGTGGGAGAGTCAATGCTTCTAAGGAGACTTCAATCCCAAATGCTGATTGCAACCCAAAAACCAGTCACAGTCTAAATACCAGTCAATTCTTTGGCTTAATAACAATAAAAAATACTGAACCAATTGCATAAGAATGTAAAAACACTACAAAGAAATGTCTTCACTTCACCATCCAATCCAAATCAGATTTATTTAGCCATTTAAATTTACTGGTCTCCTGACTGTACCCATGGGACAGAGATTCACAGTGTGTAGAGAATATTTTGTTTATTGATTAAAAACCATTTCATTTATTTCTTACACATCACTCTCCACATCTTATCTTCCACTCACATGGATCTTCATTCAAATAGACTCCCAACCAACTAAATACCGACTGCAACCATTAACTAACTCCAAACTGTCAAGTAACAGTCCCCAACCGACTGTTAAACATAAAACAGAACTAAAGTTTGTAGTCAAGTTGACAACTAATGTTGTCAACTCGACAACATAATGACTAATGCCCCTTCCTAAGACATTTAAAAGGTTTTAGAGATAACCTTTAATAATCATGCTAACCTTCTAATCCCCAATGAGCCTTATAGGCCATAATTGCATAAAATGTAATTTTACATCTTTCTGGCATCTTTGCACTTTGAGTACAATTACATGATATTAATGGCATTAATGGCAATATTATAAGCCTAAATGACCATATAGGTCCTTACCCCTTACACTCATTCAACTCCTATTACATCAATTCAACATTGTCACACCTTTATACATTTAGGCTTATTACATCAAATACATAAAATTGGCTTCAAGCCATATTACATTCAAATATATTGATCTTTAAGATCATTCAATTTTCATGAGTCATCCATGTGACCCTCTCTTCATGTCTTCATCAGGGTGCCCTGCACCATACTCCCAAGGATCAAATCAATCCAAGTCCCTTGGATTGGAGAATTTCTTTCTTTTCCTCTAATCTTTAGTCACTGCTTGTTGAGGACCTGCAACATAAATGTATCCTCTGTCCATTGGCTTCATGCACCTGCAATCAAACATCATGTGCCAAGCACTAACTTTGTCATCCTTTATATCCATGTTCCCATAGATGTCTGCAACATCATCATTCACATGATCAACAATATAATATCCCTACAATCCTTTCACAAAAGTGTTAGACATAAAAATTATCCAATCTTTCTCATTCACCAAAACCAATGTTTGGTATACCACTCCTTCCTTCATTTGGTTCACCACTTCATCTTCCTTCTCACACACTCCTTGTGAGATTTCCACACTTGTAGACAATTCAGTCACTAAGGTCTCTTCATGACCATCTGGTCCTAGGCATTCTTCCACTACACCACCCTTATTTTGCCATTCCTCAACTATGGCATCTAATTCATCCCACAAATCCATCTTGTCTGCAATTCTTTGAACATTGGTTTCTTTGTAACTCTCAGCAACTTGTACAGTCTCCTCAACATCAACTCTTTGAAATCTCTTAGTGAGTCCTCCATTCAGTAGTTTCTTCTTTGCAATAAGCCTTTTCACAAGCCAAACTATCTTCTTCCCAACCTTCTTATGCCAACTTGTGACTTCTTTCTTCAACTGTGTCTTCAAGAGCTTTGACTCTTCACTCTCTAAGGCCCCTGTCATCTCTGAGACCTCTTGCAACTCATCATCCCAATGCCATCCTCCTTGGCATGCAAACACTTCATCAATGGCTTCCTTCATAACCCTGTCTTCTTTCTTCTCAAAAGTAACCTTCAATGGACATCTGACTGCCCCAACTTGGATTCCTTCATCCATACACTCCACAACTGCATCAACAACTTCCTTCTCAATCCCTGCCATCTCAACTTCATGAGCCCTTTCTTTTCTAGGCCCACCTATCACCATCTTATCCTCTGTCTCATCATCTTCATGAGTGTACTCATACTGTGACTCCTCTTTGTTTATCTTCACATGCCTCTCTGCTTGTTCTTCTGGTCCTTCACATGAACCATTCACACCATCTACTCTCTCCTCTAGGATCTTAATCTGATCCACATCTCTTTGTGCCCCATCATAGGCCTGCTGCTCCAAAGCATTGTCTTCTACCCTACCTTCCACATTATCCTCTTCTTGTTCCCTTTGTCTTAGGAACTCAACTTTTTCAAACAAGAAACTTGTTGGCATCTTCCATGATGCTTCATCTCCCTTCAAGGAAAACAATACTATTTTCTTGCCACCATCGATGAAGGTGTAGTTGTTCACTGCTCCATCATATAGGGTACATTTCCTCACTTTCCATGCCCTCCCAAGGATCAAATGGCATCCTACTAAGGGAATAACATCACATAAGACAACATCCTTATGTTGTCCAATGCTAAAGTGAACATATGCTTGCTTTGTCACTTCAACTTGGTTGTCAACATGTAACCCACGTACCTTATAAGGCCTGCTATGTACTATCTGATGTAGACTCAACTTTTCAACCATCTCAACTGAAACAAAATTGAAAAATGAACCACTAGAAATGACCATTTTGCAAACCTTTACCCATACATTTGCATTGTGTTCTAAATTGTGAATACCCATGGGTGTCTCTTCTACCTAAATCTTCATTCATGATGGCTTGAACCTCTCTATCCTTTAATCAGCAATCTCTGACCTCCTCTAAAATCAAAGATCCATTCAACTTAGAATCACCACCTTGGAACGCTCTCAAAGGGTTCAACAAAGGATTCTAGGTTTTGAAAATCTCAGATTGTCTCCTCCAACTCTCTCCCAAAGGAATCTTCTAGGCTCTAATACCACCTGATGCAGAGGTGGTGTGTAAGAATCTCTGAGCCCATACGCTGATTGAAATGAGTGCTCAATCAGTCAATGAGAGATAACTTCTCACATCAAACATCCAATCTTGGATCCACTATCTAGGCTTCTCCCAATGCACCTAGAGCCACCAATATGTTAAATCTTCAAGAAAGACTTCCATCCTTGTTCCAACACCTTAGAACACCTTAACACGGTCCATATTCCATGTTCCACCAGCCCTCCAAGTCTGGTCAAGTCATCTTCCACACAACTCACACCATTAGCCCTTAGGCTTGTAGCCTTCACCAGTCACAAATCTGCTTTTTTCTCCCAATCTTCCCAAACGCCTCAAGAAACTATTGCCTGATTTAGATACCCTTTTGGATTCTGTAATTCCTACCCAAACCCCAAGGTAGACTCCTTTAGACCATATACTAGATCCAATACCCTAGCAACCACCAACTAGGCCTAACTCAACCCCATTTACAAAGCAACTTATAAATATATTCACTCCCTTGACTTCAAAGCAAGAAACAGTCTTCAATAAGGTTTAAAAACAAAGGATTATCAAGGTTTTAAGGCCTTACCATCTACCCATTCCCCTAGCCACCAAACCCTTTCCTCTAGGGTCATTTACCTAGGGTCTACTCAAAAAGACCTTCACAACTATCTCCATATCAAACCAATTGATATGGATCCCAACATCCATATCCCATCATAAAATCCATCCATTCTTCAAGGCATTCGCTCCCATAGTGACTGGTGCCAAATCAAGGCACTCTTCACACAACAATCTCCTTCGTTCAGTGTTCTTCCCAACACTCCACTTCATATCCCTACTTAGAAACACTAAAATACAATGATATTATACATATTTGACCCCTCCCACTAATTATATTTGTCAGAGGGGTGGGAGAGTCAATCCTTCTAAGGAGACTTCAATCCCAAATGCTGATTGCAACCCAAAAACCAGTTACAGTCTAAATACTAGTCAATTCTTTGGCTTAATAACAATCAAAATTACTGAAACAATTACATAAGAATGTAAACACATCACAAATGAATGTCTTCACTTCACCATCCAATCCAAGTCACTTTTATTTAGCCTTTTAAATTTACTAGTCTCCTGACTGTACCCACATGACAAAGATTCACAGTGTGCAAAGAAAATTTTGTTTATTGATTAAAAACCATTTCATTTATTTCTTACAAATCACCCTCCACATATTATCTTCCACTCACATGGATCTTCATTCAAATAGACTCCCAGCCAACTAAAGACCGACTGCAACCATTAACTAATTCCAAATTGTCAAGTAACAGTCCCAAACCGATTGTTAAACATAAAACATAACTAAAGTTTGTTGTCAAGTTGACAACTAATATTGTCAACTCGACAACATAATGACTAATGCCCCTTCCTAAGACATTTAAAAGGTTTAAGAGACAACATTTAATAATCATGCTAACCTTCTAACCTCCAATGAGCCTTATAGGCCATAATTGCATAAAATATAATTTTACATCTTTTTGGCATCTTTGCATTTTGAGTGCAATTACATGATATTAATGGCATTAATGGCCATATTATAAACCTAGATGACCATATAGGTCCTTAACCCTTACATTCATTCAACTCCTATTACATCAATTCAACACTGTCATTCCTTTATACATTTAGGCTTATTACATCAAATACATAAAATTGGCTTCAAGCCATATTACATTCAAATATATTGATCTTTTAGATAATTCAATCTTCATGAGTCATCCATGTGACCCTTTCTTCATATCTTCATCAGGGTGCCCTGCACCAAGGCCTAATTGTGTAGATAATATAGGAGCTGGGATAACCAGTAGTTTTGGAGGGTATTGATAGTCCTTTCATGTTACATTTACTTGATCTAAGATTTTTCTAATTTGAGTTCAAGCATTGTGAATCCCTGAACCAAAGTTCGTGTTTGTAGCCCTATTGAAGCATAATGTCAAGGGTGAAAAGAAAATTTGATTTGTTGAAGTTGAATGTGGGGTTTTGTAATAGTCTAAATTGATATGAATCCACATATTTCCACTATTCTAATGGGTCAGAGATTCAAAGCTGTAAGGTTACCATTTATAGTGTAATTTTCTTGAAGTTTAAGGAAGTAGGTTTTCCTTGTATTGTGAAACATGGCATCAATTCTCCATTAGCCACCTTACCTCTGAATCAATTGGTATCAGAGCCTAGGTTTGATTAGTAGAATCCCATATTTTTTTTGTATTGAAGAAAAAATACCTCCAAAAAGAAATCCAGTTGTAGCTAGGGAAATAAGGTTGATAAGGGAGTATCAAGAAGGCGTGTTGGCCAGACTTGCAACATTGGAAATAAACCAAAGGAAAGATAGGGTCACTAAGGATGAGAGTGACCAAGAAGAAGAAGAGGGTGAGGATGAAAACCCTTAAGAAGATGATATGAATCTAGAGGATGTAAGGATGGAAAGGCTCCTAAAGGTGGTCAATGAAAATGAACCCAAAACCAAAGTAGATTTACCTATGTATGGAGGAAGACATGATGGAGAAGAGATCCTAGACTGGATTGGAGCATTAGATAATCACTTTGAATATGAATAAGTGGAAGAATAATAGAAGGTGAAAGTGGGAAAGTCAAGGTTGAAAGGGCATGCTTTGCTTTGTTGGGACTTTGTACAAAGGGAGAGGATAAGAAAGGGGAAAGTGAAAATAACTTCCTGGGATAAGATCCAGTAGTTTAGATCAAGGAAAAGTTCCTCCCTAATGACTAAAATATTCAATTGTATAAGAGACTACAAGATCTAAAGAAAAAAGACATGGATGCACAAACTTATAAGGAATTTTTTTATAAATTGAATATAAGGGTAGGACTTGAGGAGTAGGGTGAAGAAAAAGTAGGGAGGTATCTTGATGGCTTGACATACAATATACATGATGAACTAAGTTTGACCACCCCTAGGTCGATAGAGGAATGCAATAATTTGGTTGTTAAGGTTGAAGAAAAGATCAAAAGGAGGCAAGAGCAACAAGGTATAGGAAGAGGAAAATTTTATAGAGCAAGAGGCCATTTTGGAGAAAGAGGGAAGTCATAAAGGGACCCAAGAGAATCAAGAAACCACAATGAGAAAAGTGGTGATTCAAGAGACAACTTTACAGGTGGAAGAACTAATGGAACTCATAGATTTGTGGACATGGTAGAGGGTCAAACAAATTCTCAGGTATATGCTTCACATGTAATCAGTTTGGACATCCATAATGGAAGTGCCCGGACAAGAAAGCCTCAAGTTCACATCATGCCAGAAGGAGGAAACAAGTGGTGCTAGAAGAAAATTGTCAAAGCTTGAATTCACCTTCTCAACATGCTTCCCTTGAAGTTGGAGAGAATCTAATGGTGAGAAGGAAACTCCTGAAGGTACCAAGCACTAAAGAGCCTCCACAAAGGAAGTGACAATCCCAAATGGTGCTAAGAGGGGAGGGGTGAATCAACGCCTTCAAAACTTTTCTCTTTAAATCTAGTGAAGTATACTTGTAACTGTAAGCCAAGAAAAATTTAAGCATATAATGAAAGCAAACAAACAATCATACAGTGACACCAGATTTATCACATGGAAACCCGATTAGGGTGAAAACCACAGTGTGAGGAAACCTCACAAATTCTATACTCTTTTGGAGTACGCCCTATTAGGAGCCTTCCCAGTTAAAAGAATACAACACACTATTAAGTGGGACCCGATTAAGGGATTTTTTACAACGAGGCCGGTTAGTGCCTTCCTAGTTAGAGGACTTAGAACACCTTTCAAGATGTCACCCGGTTAGGGAATTTGATACAAGGGACCTGTTAGAGTCGACCCAAATACTGGGATTTAACTATTGTAATTGCTAGAGAACAATAAAGGGATTGACCTTTTACAGATGGATATACATAGCCTAATAAGATCTCTATTTGTGCTCAACTGAAAAGCATCACTGGTCTCTGCTAGTGTGTTCTCCTCTACTATTATGCTTCTCTGCACACTCTTCTTTCTCACTTCTTCTTTCTTCTTTTTACCCCTGGATTATTCAGCATACAGGTTCACTCTTTTACTTTGTAGAATGAAGGCAACTTAAACTCTCAACAGGAAAATGAATATATAGAGTTTTTGCCCTGATTGTGCTTTGCATGCATGACCTAATCTTAGATCCCTTACAGATACATCACCTAGTGGAGTGTCAGTTCACTGAGGAAACATCCGGTGCATGCCCTTGCTTTATTTACTTCATAAAGAAAACAATAGATGCGTGTCAAGCATCTTTCCTTTACAAGAGATAATGCTTTATTTTAAAGCCACAGATTTCGGCTTTAAAACCTCCAGATGCCCCTCAAACCGATCACCAGTTTAACTCAAAGTCTTCCGGATTTAGTGTAGAAAACCCCGGTCAATGAGTTAGCTGAAACAAATCATTGACTATGACTTTCTTGATTCATACCAGAGTTATTACTAGATCGGTGGGGATCCTTATGTTGTGAATAGGTAAGAGTCTTTGATATGTCACGGTCCTTTCCTTTGCTATACCAATCGCACATTCCTCAGTTGTGATATTGACACTGGTTTGTACTTTTACTTTCTCTATGCATGTCTACACCGATTGTACCCTGGTCCTCAATTGAAAAATAAATCTTTCATTCTATATACATTGTCCGGTTGCTTATGCTTTGTGTTTGCACTTGAGTACAATCATTTCTTTGTTGCAAGTTGTAACTGGTTGCCAAAATAGCCTTCTCTCATACAGGTCTCCTTGGATCTTTAGACTTAATAGACATGACAAATCTCTATCTTCTTTTGCCAATCAATGACAATACATGTACTGGTAGTAGGCTTACCAGTTACCATCACTCAATACGAACAATCTCCCCCTTTGGCATTGATGGAAAAACCTTGATGGAAAATCATATTACAATCACATTATTGTATCACCATATTACTACTACTGTTACTGCCAGTTTATCTACCGGTTATTTCCAAACTCTCCCTCTTTTTGACAATAATGCTAAAGGATAGTCAAAAGGACTACCTTTATCTAATCTACTCCCCCTATGAGCAACATTCCTTTTCATTAGTCCAAAAAAGATGAGGTGTAACCCTTTGTTGAAGCATAATGAACTGATGATCACCTTTGTAGGTTTACTGAAGATCATGAAGGCGTATCACCCCTAGTTTACCTCTGAGATACTCAAAATTACTCTTTGGTAATGACTTTGTAAAGATATTAGCAATTTGTTCCTTGGTGGGAACATACTCCAATCTCACCTCCTTGTCTTGTACCAACTCTCTCAAGTAATGATACTTGATGGCAATGTGCTTTGTCTTGGAGTACATAACAGGGTTCTTGGATATGTTAATTGCATTGGTGCTATCACAATTGATAGCTATTGGTTCAGGTATCTATTCTTTGATTCCTTCCAATAGTTGTTTGATCTAGATTACCTATGTGCAATTGATTGTTTTAGCAACATATTCAGCCTCTGCAGTAGATTGTGAAATACAATTCTATTTCTTACTTGTCCAAGAAACAATTCTTCCACTAAGAAAGAATGCACCACCACTTGTGCTCTTTCTATCATCAATGTTGCTAACCCAGTCTGCATCAGTGTATACTTTTACTTCAAATCCTCCCTTGTGTGGAAACCACAAATCACATTCCTCAGTTCCCTTTAGATATCTGAAGATTCTCTTCACTGCTATCAGATGTGTCTCTTTGAGATTAGCAGAGAATCTTGCCACTATGCCAACCGCATGTGCAATGTCCGGTCTACTGTGAACATCATACTGCAAGTTTCCTATCATGGACTGATACATTATTTCATTCACTTCTTTTGCATCATCCTCCTTTGATAACTTGAGGTTGGTTATCATTGGGGTTCCAACCAGTTTAGATTCTTCAAGTCTGAAGGTCTAAAGAATTTCTTTTATATACTTGGATAAAGAGATAAAAATACCTTCTTTTAGCTGATGCACCTGAAGTCCAATGAATAATTTTATGGCACCTATCATAGACATCTCAAATTCTTTCTTCATCTCTTCAGCAAAGGCTTTGCTCATCCTTTCATCACCTCCAAATATGATGTCATCCACAAAGATCTCAATAATCAGATTTCCATCTTCTCCGATCTTGAGATACATGTTGTCCCTGGTTCTTATTAATCTTATGGTCAAAAGATATGAATGAAACCTTTTATACCATGCCCTTAGAGCTTGCTTAAGCCCATAAAGAGCCTTTTTCAACTTACAAACCATACCATCATTTTGTGTAGACGTGAAGTTTTCCGATTGTTCAATGTAGACTTCCTCTTACAGTATTCCGTTCAGGAATGCAAACTTGACATCCATCTAATATACTTTAAATTTCTTGTGTGCAGCATAGGCAAGAAGAATTCTCACTCCTTCCAATCTGGCCATTGGTGCAAAAGTCTCTCCATAGTCTAGTCCAGCTTCCTAGGCATACCCTTTGCAAACCAATCTTGCCTTATTTCTTATTACTTTCCCATCCTCATTCAGCTTGTTCCTGTAGACCCACTTGGTCCCTATGACATTCTTGTCCTTTGGTCTGGGCACAAGCTCCCATGTGTCATTCTTCTCAATTTATTCAATTTATTCCTCCATGACCTTGACCCAGTTGTCATCTTCTAGAGCTTCCCTTGTGGATTTGGGCTCTATACAGGAAAATAAACAAATATTGTCTTTGGCCTTTTTTCTAGTCAAGACATTAGCATGTTTGTCATGAATAATGTTGTTAGTGGAGTGATATGTGACATACCTTGGGGGAGAACTGGTCATTATTCCTAGTCAAGCTCTTCCAGTTGAGTAATCTCTTCAACATGGTTCTAGACATCTTCTTGTTCACCATCCTGCGTTGACCTATTGGCTTCAGGTACAGTCTCCTGCTCTAGACGTCTATTCATGTGTATTTCTCTTTCATCTTCAATTGTTGCTTCATTGAACTCAAAGGCATTTCCTTCATTTTGACCTTCAAGACCGTCATGATCATTATGACCGGTCTTCTTAATCGGTTCTAAAGATTCATCAACTTTTACATTGATGCTTTCAATTATTTTTCCTTTTCTCTTGTTCAGACACCGATAGGCCTTACTTTTGGTAGAGTAACCCAGAAATGTTCCTTCATCACTCTTGGGATCAAACTTCCTAGAGTACATATCTCTTTTGATGTAACATTTACTACCAAAGATATTGAAGTAACCTATACTAGGAGTATGCTTGAACCATAGTTTATAAGTGGTCTTATCGGTTCTCTTTTTGACTTGAACTCGGTTCAGTGTGTAGACAGGAGTATTGAAACCTTCTCTCCAGAAGTGATGAGGGAGATCCTTCTGAATCAGCAAGGTTCTAGCACAATCAATCAGAGTCCCGTTCCTTCTTTCTGCTACTCCATTTTGTTGAGGAGTTCTTGGTGCAAAAAATTGTCTCTTTATTCCATGTTCCTCACAATAGTGAGTGAACTCTTGAGAGGTGTATTCACCTCCTCTGTCTGACCTCAGGCACTTCAATATTTTACCGGTTTCCTTTTCCACTCTAGCTTTATAGATTTTAAAAACATGTGGAAGGCCTCTAATTTCTCTCTAAGAAATAGTGTCCACATCATTCTAGAGAAGTCATCTACAAAGATCATGAAGCATCGGTCTCCATAATAGCTCTTTGTCTTTATTGGTCCACACAAATATGTGTGCACAAGATCTAGAACATTTTCACCAATAAAAGACTTACTGTTGAAGCTTGTTCCTGCCATTTTTCCTAACTGACAATCTTTACAGACACTGCTGACGGGTTTTGTAATCTTAGGGAGTCCTCTAACCAATTTTTTTTTCTCACCTTGATAATACTGTCAAAGTTTATGTGGTAGAGTCTCTTGTGCCATAGCCATCTATTGTCTTCTTTGGAAACAAGACATATTTTTCTTGTTTCACCTTTGACTAAAGCTATGTGACAAGCTCCTTCCATCGAATCTAGGTAGAACAAATTACCTTTTCTTTGTCTAGCGGTTGCAACATGGGTTCCAGACTAATTTTTGACTAAACAGGAACCTTGTTTGAATTCCAACAGGAATCCTTTTTTATTCAGTTGTTCCACACTCATTAAATTGTACTTGAGTCCTTCAACCCAATACACATCTTCATAGACAACAATGTTGCAAAGTGCAATAGAACCTTTACCTTTGATGGCATAGGGAGCATTGTTTCCAAAGGTAACTGATCCACTGTCATTGAGCTCCAAGCTAATAAATTTGTTCTTGTCACCGGTCATGTGGTGAGTGCAACCACTATCAATGATCCAATTATCATACTGATGAGATCTTGATATAAGTGCTATTTCACTTACCACTGAGTTCTCTTCCTTTATTGCAACAAATGCAATTTATGGATCCTCAGAGTATTCAGATTCATTATATGTGACCCCTTCCTTTTCAAGATAGCATTCCTTCTTTTCTTTGCTCTTGAATTGGTCTCTCTTATCTTTATTATCATTATCAGGACATCTTGCTGCAATATGTCCTATCTTGTTGCAAGAAAAACATTTTAAGGGAAGCTTTCCTTTTTACTTCCCTTTGCCTCTGGGGAATCTCCTGGCAATGAGTGCTTAAAACTCATCTTGCTCCATCTCCTCTGAGAGTAGATTCTCAACAAGATTACCAATTTTATCGGTAGAGTAGTTACCAGTTTCTCTTCCCTTTTTGGTGCAAGAGATATTGACAGAAGGCTTAAATGTCACTTCCTGAATGGGTAAGCTATTATTAAAATTACTTAATTCAAAAGAATCTAGCTTACCGATTAGGGATTCTAGGGTGACTTGATCTTTGGTCACCAATCTGAGCTCTTGAATAACAGAGATCTTAATGGAATACTAAGGTTTGAGAGTTCTTAGTATTTGGCTAACCACCTCCTCTTCACCGAGCTTTCCTCCGGCACTTCTGATGGAGTTGATCACCTCTTTGATCTAGTTGTTGTATTGCTCGATGTCTTCTCCTTCATTCATCCTCATGTCATCATACTTTCCTCTGAGGATTTTGACCTTGGCTCTTTGAACTTTTGGGTCTCCTCCATTTACCACTTGCAACTTGGCCCACATCTTGAAGGTAGATTCTAGATGTTCTATCTCAGCATAGAAATGATCAGATAGTGTGCTAGCTATCATATCCATAGCAGCCGTATGCTTAGTTTTGATCTTTAGTTCATCAGGTGTCAAAGTACCAGTGGGTTCACTATAGTCAGTGGTAACATGATTCCAGTACTGATCTCCAGTGGTCTTCATAAACAGCTTCATTCTACTCCACCACAAAGTAAAGTTTTCCTTTGAAAACTTTGGTCCTTCCTTTCTCATCATCTTGACTTTTTCTTTATGTGGTTACGTAGTAAAGAAAACAAGACTTGGCTTTGATACCAATTGACAGTCCCAACTGGTGCTAAGAGGGAAGGGGTGAATCAACACCTTCAAAATTTTCTTTTTAAATCTAGTGAAGTATACTTGTAGTTGTAAGTCAAGATAGATTTAAGCATATAATGATAGCAAGAAAACAATCATATAGTGACACCAGATTTATCTCATGGAAACCCGATTAGGGTGAAAACCATGGTGTGACGAAACCTCACAAATTTTGTACTCTTCTGGAGTACGCCCTGTTAGGAGCCTTCCCCGTTAAAGGATTACAACACACTGTTAGGTGCGACCCGGTTAAGGGATTTTTTACAATGAGGCTGATTAGTGCCTAGCTAGTTAGAGGACTTAAAACACCTTTCAAGATGTAACCAAATTAGGGGATTTGATACAAGGGACCTATTATAGTCCACCCAAATACTAAGATTTAACTATTGTAATTGCTAGAGAACAATAGAGGGATTGACCTTTTACAGATGGATATGCATAGCCTGATAAGATCTCTATTTATGCTCAACTGAGAAGCATCACCAGTCTCTGCTAGTGTGTTCTCCTCTACTATTTTTCTTCTCTGCACACTCTTCTTTCTCACTTCTTTCTTCTTTTCACCCCTAGATTCTTCAACATACAGGTTCGCTCTTTTACTCAGCAGAATGAAGGCAACTTAAATTCTCAACAAGCAAAAGAATATATAGATTTTTTTTCCCTAATTGTGCTTTGCATGCATGACCTAATCTCAGATCCCTTATGGATACATCACCCAGTAGAGTGTCAGTTCACTAAGGAAACATCCAGTGCATGCCCTTGCTTTATCTTCAACATAAAGAAAATAATAGATGTGTGTCAAGAATCTTTCCTTTACAAGAGATAATGCTTTGTTTTAAAGCCATAGATTTCGGCTTTAAAACCTCCAGACATGCCTCAAATCGATCACTAGTTTAACTCAAAGTCTTCCGAATTTAGTGTAGAAAATCCTGGTCAAGGAGTTAGTTGAAATAGATGGTTGACTATGACTTCTTCGGTTCACACTAGATTCATTACTAGATCAGTGAAGATCCTTATGTTGTGAACAAGTAAGAGTCTTTGACCTATCATGGTCCCTTCCTTTTCTATACTGGTCGCACATTCTTCGGTTGTGATATGGACATCGATTTGTAGTATTACTTTCTTTGTGCATGTCTATACCGGTTGTAGCATGGTCCTTAGTTGATAGATAAATATTTCATTCTATATACATTGCCCGGTTGCTGATGCTTTGTGTTTGCACTTGAGTACAGTCATTTATTTCTTGCAAGTTGTAACCGGTTGCCAAACTAGCCTTCTCTCATACAGATCTCCTTGGATCTTTAGACTTAATAGAGATGACAAATCTCTATCTTATTTTGCCAATCAATGACAATACATGTACTGGTAGCAGGCTTACCGGTTACCATCACTTAATACCAACAAGAAGTCCTTATTCCAAACCACATTCAAATCACATGGAAAGGTATGCAAGGTAATTGTTGATTTAGGTTCTACTGACAATTTGGTTTCTTTGGAAATGATAGAGAAATTAGATATGAAGAGGATTCCACACCTGACACCATATAAAGTGTCATGGTTAAACAAGGATCAACTAGTCTTTGTTAATGAACAAGTATGAGTAGAATTTAATAGTGCGGGCTATAAGGATGAAATTATTTTTGATGTAATTCCCATGGATGTTTGTCTCTTTCTCCTAGGAAGACCCTGACAATATGGAAGGAAAGCCCAACATCATGGTCGAAAATAATATTATGTAATAAATAAGGATAGAGTCTCATTTACCTTGACACCCATACAAGATGAAGAGTCAGATAAATAAAGTGGGTATAGTATGATGGTAGTGGGGAAAAGGATTTTTTGAAAACAATGAAGGAAGAAGGTGGACAAGGATTTGCATTAGTAATCAGACCTAGATATATTTTAGTAAAGAAAAAAGTTGAGAGTATACCTAAAGAGGTTCAAACTTTTCTAGAAAAGTATAAGGATATTATTCTCGATGTGTTACCTAATTATTTGTCGCCCATGAGAAGTATAAGACATGACATTGACCTAATACTTGGTGCTAATCTTCCTAATAAATCTGCCTATAAAATGACTCCATGTTAGAATGAAGAAATCAGAAAACAAGTGGAAGAATTTCTTGAAAAAGAATTGATTAGGGAAAGCTTAAGTCCATGTGTTGTCCCTATAGTTTTAGCCCCTAAAAAATATGGTGGCTGGAGGATGTGTACTGTCTCTAGAGAAATCAATAAGATAACAATCAAATATAGGTTCCCAATACCTAGGATGGAATGTTTAATGAGCTATTTTGGGGGTTCTTGCCATTTCTCTAAAATTGACTTGAAAAGCAGTTATCGTAATATTAGGATAAGAAAAGGAGATGAATGAAGACTGGTTTTAAAATCCATGAAGGTTTATATGAATGGATGGTGATGCCTTTTGGGCTTTCAAATTCACCTAGTATATTCATGAGATTAATGCATAAGGTTTTGAATCCTTTCATTGGCAAATTTGTAGTTTTGTATTTAGAAGATATACTTGTCTTTAGTAGGACCAAAGAAGAGAATATGCAACATCTTAACATGGTTTTGTAGAAATTGAATGAAGATAAGTTGATGATAAATCTAAAAAAAATATGAATTTATAAAAGATGAAATAATCTATTTGGGTTTTGTGATCTCCCAAGGTTCATTAAAGGTGGATACCACCAAGGTTGAGGCCATTTTCATTTGGCCAACTCCAAGATCAGTAGGATATTTTAGGAGCTTTCATGGTCTTGCAAGATTTTATAGAAAATTCATAAAGAGCTTCAGTCACATCTGCTCCCCCATATTTGAAACCATAAAAGGGGACAAATGGAAAAGGTTTTAGTGGACTAATGAGGTAGAAAGGAGTTATCAATACTTGAAAAATAAAGTGGCCCACAACCCATCCTAGCCCTTCCTGACTTCAACAAGATTTTCACCATAGAATGTGATGCTAGTGACTTTGCAATAGGTGTAGTCCTCAGCCAAGAAGGAAGACCAGTTGCATTATTTAGTGAGATGCTAAAAGAGGCAAAAAGGAGGTATTCATCCTATGATTTGGATTTGTATGAGATGGTGCAATCCCTCAAGAAGTGGAGGCACTGTCTCTTGCCAAAGGAGTTTGTTCTTGCCATGAGTTTCTTGAACAGTCAAGATAAAGTAAGCCATAGACATGTTAAATGGGTAGATTAACTTCATAGTTATACTTTCACCATCAAACATAAAAAGTGGCAAGAAAATAAAGTGGTGGATTCTTTCAGTAGGAGGTCAGCATTGGTGCAAGAAATCAAACTTCATAGTGTGGGGATAGAGGCATTGAAAGACATGTATAAAATAGATGATACTTCAAAGAGGTGTATGTTATTTGTGATTAGTTTAGAGATACTTTTCATGATGACTTTTATGATTTCATGTTGCAGGATGGTCTATTATTTAAAGGTGTTTAATTATGTGTATAAAAGTGCTCCATGATAACCAATTTAATAAAAGAAAAACATTACATGATAGTTTGGGAGGACAATTTGGAGTTGATAAGACATTAGGATAGGTGAGGAGGTTCTACTTTTGGCCAAGGATGAAAGTAGATATTAGATTGTTTGTTGAAACTTGTGTAATTTGTCAAAGAGGCAAGGGTTATACTTTAAATTTAGGAATTTATCTACCCATACCAATACCTAGTGGACCTTGGGAATGTATATGCATGGATTTTGTGCTAGGATTTCCAAAACATCCAATGTATTTGATAGTGTGTTTGTAGTAGTTGTTAGATTTGGGAAAATAGTTCATTTTATTCCATGCAAGTGCACTAGTGATGTATCAAACATTGTAGGCCTATTTTTCAAGGAGATAGTGAGGATTCATGGTTTTCCATTCACCATAGTTTCAGATAGGGATCCAAAGTTCATTAGTCATTGTTGGAGAACTCTTTAGAGAAAATTGAGAAAAAAATTGGCCTTCACCATTGCCTACCATCCACTAACAGATAGATAGATTGAAGTGGTCAATAGATGATTGAGAAACTTGCTTAGATGCCTTACCAAGGAACATGGCTAGTAATTGAATCTCATTCTTCTACATGCCAAGTATGCTTACAATGAGTCCATCAATAGAAGTATTTGAAAGAGACCATTTGAGGTAGTATATGGCCTAAACCCAAGAGGTGTGTTTGAGTTGAGGGACTTGAGTGGTTTAGAGAAGAGAGTTGAAGGTGAATCCTTGCTAAATCCATGAGAGACATTCATCAACAAGTCAAAGATAACTTGCAAAAATGTGTTGACAAGTACAAGAAACATGATGACTTAAAGAGAAGGGATATACAATACAAGGTTGGAGACTTGATCCTAGGACACTTCAAGAAGGAAATGTTTCCAAAAGAAAAATACACCAAATTGTTGATGAAGAAAATTGGTCCTTGTAGAGTGGTCCATAATTTTGGGGCCAATTCATATGAGATAAAACTCCCTACTAGAGTTCCTATCTCCCCTAATTTCAATTTTATTAAATTATACCCTTTCAAGGTGTTTGTGGATTGAGGTACAGGTTTTGATGTAGGTATTTCTTATGAAGAATGGATCAAGGATCTAACACCTTCAAAACCATTGAAACTTTAAGCCATTGTGGATAATAGAGAGGTGGACAGAATAAGGAATTAGGTCTACAATGAATATATGGTCAAATGGAAAGTTCTACCCCCTAAAGATGCAATATAAATATCTAAAGAATTTATCAAGTGCTATGGGACATCTATACAACAACTGATCTCATGTGGAACTTTAGATTATCTTCTCTCCAAGTGTATGGTTTAGGGCCACCCATTTCTCTTAATGCCTTAACAAGGCAACTTTTCAAAAAAATATTTTATTTTATATCAAGGTCTTCAAATAAGGTCCTATGGACCATTTTTATAGTATTTTTAAGTCAATCAATGTGATAGGAAGCCCTTTTGGGTTCATTGTGCAAAGTTGGTAAGAAATTGTAAATTTTATTATACAGATGCAAAAGTTATCAATGCGATCCCAACGATATTTAATCATGTATTTGTACACACAAAAGTAGTGCACTTCTATGAATCCTTACAATCAAGAACACTCAAGAATGAGGTCTCAAAAATCGATCCATAACTCTCTATGTATGGAGTTGCAAGATTGTAAAATTGCTCTCAGCTAGAGCTAATAGGCTTAATGACCTTGCTAGTCAACCACACAATGAGAGATTCAAGTGAAGACAATGGCAATAATGCCAATATCCCCAAGAATCAAATGAAATGCAATGCAAGCTAGATTAAGATGAATATGAAAGCTAAGCTATGGAAATGAAAGTACAATGCAACTAAACTATGAAAGGAAAGAACAAGTGTTACAAATCCTTCCTATTTAAACTATGTGAGATTAATCTATTGCATAAAGAAAGTCTATACTAAGGATGCCATGATTATGCAACTATGAAAGCAAGCTAAATTAGATGCAACAACAATGTCTTCAAAGCTTGGATGCAAGAAAGTATTCAAAGAGCTCCAAATGACCTTAAAAATCTGCACAATAACAATAGCATTCAAAAGATTGATGATATGCAAATGAGGAAGAGAGCTCTTCTTTTATAAGAAATGAAAAGGAATGGACCATGGAGATTAAGAGGCAAAAAATTAAATCAATGGTGGAGCATCAAAGAGGGGCAATCCATGTGCACAAATATCCTCCAATAGGAAAATAAGAGTTGACTTTTGTGTCCATATTAGACAAAAAGTGCTTTTCTCCTTTTCATAAAATAAGAATAATGCTTTATTTGTGCAACTTAGGATAACAGAAAAAGTGGGGGCTTTTTATTTATTAAAAGTGCAGGAAATATTCCTTTTAAAGAAATAAACACATAGGATAAAATGGTTAGCCCAAAGCAAATAATCGAAAATGATGAAAATAGGATTTGATCAAGGAAATTGATATAATTGAAAAATGCTGATTTTTGAAAATATTGATTCAGGGATTTGATAAATTGCTAAATGGGGGACCAAAGTCTAGGCGACCATTTTAGGGTGCATACATTTGCCCCTCTTTGACTAATGTGTGATCATTTATGGAACACATGCAGTCAAAGAAGAATTGAAATGTGAGATCGATTTGAGATCACAAAATAACCCAGATGTGTGTTCATTTTGGGAACACATCAGGACAAAAATAAGCAAAAGCTGAAAGACAAGACCAACACCGTCACTGCTAGGTGCAAATCAGGCCTTAGCCAAAACTATCACCATCACTGCTAGGCAATAATCAAGTCTGAAAAATAGGAGATAAAAATTGAAAGACAAAATCACCACCGTCGCTGCTAGGTGATAATAAGAATCTGAAGCTGAGCTAAATGATAAAGTTGAATCAAAGATTAAAGCTAATAGGTATTGCCCCCTCGGAATCGAAATCAAAATCAGGGAGAGGAGAACAAGAAATTGATAAATTTGATCAAAGCACTAGAAATCATAGTCGAAGAATAGGACAATAGGATAACCATCAGGCAGTGAGGACATGCCCCAGGTTGACTAGGTTTGACTGGGAAAGATATAGGATAAAAATTAAGTCAAACCTTAGAGAAATGAAGTGAGTGAAAATGAATGAGAGACTAGGAGTTTGAAAGAGATGGGGGTGAAGAAATGAAGATGCCCCAACAAAGATCGAAGGATCAGGCCTGAAATGGTCAGCGAACTGCATAGATGAGGGTGAAAATTTTGAAATGTGATTTTGACTATCAAGATTAACTTGGATTTCAATTTCAAGTCTGAAAATGGATCCAAGATGTTGAAATTAGCTAGGGGTGCAATTTCCATGCAATTCCGAGGAGTTTTGAAAATTAGGTCAAAAAGTCAAAATGCTATATAAGGGGCAAAAGTGTCATTTTCAAAATTATTTGTCATTTAGCCATTTGAGAATTTTGCGAGCTTAGAGAGAGAAAATAGCCTAGCAAGCAGCAATTCCTATCCACAGGCATCGGTTTGAGCATGGTCGGTTGCACAACCAGCCTCCACACTATGCTGCCCTAGTGAGTTTTTAGAAAAACTTTGCTTTTTTGAGTCATTAATGAGCATTTAAGATATTTAGCACATTTTTTGAAGAATTTTCAAATTAAAAAATTTCAATTTTCAAGAACTAGGCGATATATTGCGCGATACTTTAGAAGTATTGCCCCCTTTAGAGAGAAATATCACGCGATACTTCGTGGGTTGCAAGTATATCGCATGCGCCTAGACACCAGTATTGCACGATAATTGGTGAACTATCGCGTGATACTTGGCAAAGTATCGCACAATCAAAGGTATATCACACCGCTATAGGATGAAGTGTCACACGATACTTGTTCCAAAAGAAGTATCGCCCAAGTTAGAAATTTGATATTTTAAAGTATTTTTAAGCAAAAATGACATGGGTCTAGACAAGTTTACGTTGTATATGTCTTGTACTAATTTTTAGACATTCATCATGATATGTACTGACATCTGGCTTGGTTTAATGGCTTGTAGGAGCACTTTCCGACACTACTCATCAGAGCACTGAAGGTGGTGGGACTGAAGTGCGTCTGAGATCTTGATGATCCGAACAAGGCTGACTTGAGGGCGATGGGATTTGGATATTTGGTGTGGTTCCCATATATCCGAGCTGATCATGGGTTGTTGACTGCTCTTCCTAAGATATGGCATAGTAAGTACAACACCTTCCACCTGCCCACAGGAGAGGTGTCCATCACACTAGAGGACGTCTATCAAATTCTTCGAGTACCATGTCATAGAGAGCCGGTGAGTAAAATCATGCTTTAAGATATAATCATTTAAATATAATATTTTCATATGATGAAAACTAACATGATTGTTTGCTAGCACAGGTGTACTATGATCAAGATGCTACTGAGGGTCGACATGCTATCTAGGGCATGTTTCAAGATGTCACTATCATTAACAGACACGTCAGCTAAGAGCGACTGATTGATGATTTTGGCAAAGACTTCCTAGTGTCGTGTATTGTTGCATCCATCATCTCACAGGCCCTGATGACTGACCGCAATCAGAAGGGATTCCCACTCGGCTGTGGTAGGTTACTGGTGGATTTGGTAGGTAGACCTCGACGCATGGCATGGGGACCTGCCATACTTGCAGAGATGTATCATGAGTTGCATGAGATCGTCTACAGGGATAGTCGGACATGGGCTTGCGGTGTCACCCTGGCACAGGTGTGGGCTTGGGAGCACATTGCTGTGGTGCGCCCCAGGGTTCAGCCAAGAGAGTAGAGATATCCATTCATATACAGATACGCAGGATTTATATCACATGCCCATACTAGGGATGTGCCATACTATAGGTGGATCTTGGATGAGATGACCTCCTTCACATGGAGGCCATACAGGGAGGTTGAGGGCTGGGGGGATGCAGAGGATGAGCTGAGCTACATGCTGTGCAGCTAGCCATTAGTAGGATGCCATGCAGAGATAGTCGAGAGATTTTGCATCACTCAGGTATGGCGACAGTTCGGGCGGCAGTAGCAGGTCTTAGCAGAGACCACCACTTATGCGAGAGCTAGGGACAAGGAGGAACATGGGTGGCTACCCATGTTAGACTATTAGCTGGCCATGGCAGAGATAGATGGCATTAGGAGGGAGCCTTGGGAGTACCTTCCCGATATGGCTGATGCAAGATCTGATGCAGCATACAAGGCTAAGCGGCTGAGGGCACCATTCCCTCGTTTCACAGTACCTGATGCTCCGGTAGCAGTTTAGGGTGGGGATGGGGATGATGGGGGAGACGGAGGAGACAAAGGGGATGGAGGGAGAGGGAGGGTGATGGAGAGAGGGGAGGGATCAAGATCAGGTGGCCAGAAATGGCTGCGGGGATAGAGATTAGCGACCCCCGAGGATGACACACAAAAGTAGTGCACTTCTATGAATCCTTACAATCAAGAACACTCAAGAATGAGGTCTCAAAAATTGATCCATAGCTCTCTATGTATGGAGTTGCAAGATTGTAAAATTGCTCTTAGCTAGAGCTAATAGGCTTAATGACCTTGCTAGTCAACCACACAATGAGAGATTCAAGTGAAGACAAAGGCAATAATGCCAATATCCCCAAGAATCAAATGAAATGCAATGCAAGCCAGATTAAGATGAATATGCAAGCTAAGCTATGGAAATGAAAGT
Source organism: Chamaecyparis obtusa (assembly GCA_027943335.1). Lineage (NCBI taxonomy): Eukaryota > Viridiplantae > Streptophyta > Pinopsida > Cupressales > Cupressaceae > Chamaecyparis > Chamaecyparis obtusa. Next base: position 410,476 of record BSBK01000015.1, on the reverse strand, counting down.
ACAATGCAACTAAACTATGAAAGGAAAGAACAAGTGTTACAAATCCTTCCTATTTAAACTATGTGAGATTAATCTATTGCATAAAGAAAGTCTATACTAAGGATGTCATGATTATGCAACTATGAAAGCAAGCTAAATGAGATGCAACAACAATGTCTTCAAAGCTTGGATGCAAGAAAGTCTTAGCGGTGGCTCCTGGGTACTTCGTGGCGCTGAGTTTCTCACTTTTCATTGGTCATTGGTGTGGTAAGGTGGTGGTTGACTTGTCGGGGGTTCCCGCAGACATTTTTAAAAAGTTATTATGAGCCGCCCAATCTGCCGAGAAAAATACAGTATCGACAGTCGTGTTTTAAAAGTCTTCTGTCATGACCGTTTTATTTCAAATTCAAAATTTCAAATTTCCTAAGACATTTCCAGTGATAGAAAGGACTGGTTTTAATTTCTTTTGAGGCCGGATTTGATTTGTTTGGTGGCACTGGTGGTTGCAGTGTGGTCCAGGTTGCCATGATCGATCATGATCGATTACTAGGGGGTCTGTACCATGTGGGGATGGATAATTTTGGTAGCTGAAGGGGTTTTGAAGGTCTGATCAGATTGGTTTGTATGGTGAAATTTATGATTTTCATGTACTTCTCAGATTTTTTTCTCATTCATGAAGATCATCCTTGGATTTGACAGACCTGTACTTGGTTTTCCCTCCATGAATTTTGATTTTCTATTGTAATTAGGGTTGGTGTAGTTGTTGGAACCCTAACCCTAGTCATCCGAAGCTTGATGCATCCTTTTAGGATTCCAAAATGACTAGGGATTATAAATGGAGTTGTGTTAGTTGTTTGAGGCATTCTGATTTCTTCCTTTTCAGGAGAATTGGTTCCAAGAAAGGTTCTGTCCTGCAGATTTTCTCTTTCTCTCTGCATATAGGGTGGTCTTTCTTCCTTTGTTGGTTCAGAGAATATAATACATATTGTAATTGATTTGTCTTATGTATGAGGACTCAATTTATTCTTACTGTTACCAAGCTATCTCCATTTGAATTCTGAATTCATTAATCATACATCAAGTATGTTTGATTTTTCTATTGTAATTCCTATGTGTTTGCAATAGAGTTGTCTTCACAGAGATAACTGATTTCATGATTAGTTTTCAGATGTGTATGAGTTGGGATATCAAGTGTGTCTCATGCTTGTCTTCCAGTTGGAGCTGGTTAATGTATTGCTTGTTTATAGGTCTCTTCTAAGGGGAGGGTTAAAATCCTTTGAATAGGTAGTAACATATCTGGGTACACAGGTGGATCATTGAAGTGAAGTCTGGATAGTGGTGTATGATTATGTGAGGCATCAACATATTGGGTATATTGTTTTCTTGTTTCATAGCTCTTTGTTGCAATGGTGTATTTGACTCTGCTGCCCATTGGATAAGGCACTGGTCTATGAGAGACTTAGGGTATCTCAGGGGTCCTTTCAAACCAACATCAATCTTTCAAATCAAATACCTTTCCCTTTCATGTTGGTAGTAGTAGTAGGAGACCCATTCTAGTCTTCATACTCATTCTATGCAAATAGGGCTATTGCATAAGAATTGGCTTCATTGGGGTATAGGATACCTAAAAAGGTTTGAAGACTATTCGACAATAATGTATCTGTAGGCCTATTGTTTATCATGAGGTATCTTGAGTGTGCAGATAAGGCAATACCCGCCTAAGTGATGTGGAGCTCAAAGAAGAAGGAGGATTCATTTCAATCCTCATCATTTGGACTATTTTCTTGTCAAACTTGAGTGCATAATCTGGAGATCAAGCCCACATTTTTTATTCAAGTTTGGTCCTGCAAGGAAAAGTAACCAACAAAATGGTGACTCTGTTGGGGAGAGTCTAGAAAAGAGTCGGATGAACAAACAAGAATTTGCTAAATCTTCTCACTAAGTGTTGAGGGGCGGCTCTGATTTCTCTGTTTGATCAATGCATCTTTTGATAAATAGTGCATGCTTACTTGGTGGAGTTTTGTGTTGATTGGAAGAAGAAACAAGAACAAGTACATTACTTTCCTCTCCAAGGAGGTGGTGACTCTACATAGCAAAAAATCTGATGGAGCTTTAGGGTGAGCTCTAGATCTTCCCTACCTTCCAGTCAACAAAGTCTTCTGCTACAAAACTCTTAGGTATTTTTCAAGGTCTAAATGTTTCCTCATTAAGTGATCAAGCACTAAGAAAAGGATAAGGTGTGAGTAGAGGTTTTCATACTTTAAGTTTTTAGTTGCATCTCTGCAAAATTGTATGGAAGTATTGCATTAGGTCTGATGGGTAAGCTTGAGGAGGAACTTGCTTTCCTTGAGAAAGGCATCCTTGCGGATTGCATGTCATTGATGAGATTGAAAATAGGATGCAGAAAGGATCTATCCATATCTCTTTTCTATGATAGATTTTGGGATGTATATAATGAGCTTCTTGATGATGTTGAGTTTTCAAAATTTGAGTTCATTATTTTATTCTTGGATCTTTGTTTTCATGAGTCAACTAGTTGGTAAAATGCATTGTGGGAAGAGTATTATATATGTATCAAAGATTGGATACTTAGTGATGACAACCTTGGGCTTGATGACGCACTTGGGGTTATGTCCTTAAGTGCTGATAATTGGAGTGATGAAGACAGTGAGGTTGTGGTGTTTCCATATGAGTCAGATGCAACATGGGAAGAAAAAAGTGATGATGGAAGTGAACATTCTTTGGACAGTGAAGATGTTGAGGGTGATTCATCCTCAAGGTATGAAGACAAAGAAACAATAATTCATTGTGATATCAGTGAGGCAGAACATGAAGATTTGAACAAAGTGTTATATGATGGGTCTCTTTTGGATAACAAGGACATAATCATGGATACTACATGCTTGGTAGGTGATGATGACTGTGAATCTTCATGTTGTTCTGACTTTTCTTCATATGAGCTATAAGTCTCCATGAGGTTGAAATGGGTAGTGAACTTAAAGTGTTCCCCAATGCTTTATATAATGAAGAGTTTGATGATTATCAGCCCAATTTTTGTCATGATGTTCAACAAGGTGTATTGCATGAAGTTTTCAATCCTTTGTTTGAGGGACATGCAGAGATTTTAGATTCATTTGAGTTAGGATGTTCTTCTTTTTCCATCTATGATAAAGTTTTAAGTGATGATGTTGCATCCTGTTCATCAGAAGGTTGTGGAATAGTTGCAGAATTTGGTAATAATCACATTTGTGAACATGAGTTTGACTATTCATCTGAGTTCCAGCTGGTTGCACCTATGGAAATGCAAGGTCAGGGTATAAATGAAGCCTTTCAGCAAGCAGAGTATGAGTTTTTTGTGTTTCCAATTGATAGCATACACGAATCAGTAGAAAAGAATAGGTTTTTATCTGATGGTACTGTTCATAGGTATGATGAGTCTTTTCTTCATAGTGAGCAAAATGAAGGGAGTGCCAAAAAATTTTACATGCACTATGAAGATAGTTACTTTGTTCTACCTAACAGGCTGGTTGGAAATGTTGACACGCCTAGTGAAACAACTGAAAATAAAATATCTGGTGTGCCTCATGAAGGAAGCAATGAAAACCAAATTTTTGACAGAGGCAAAGACTAACTAAAGTTGGATGCTACAGGTTATTTGTAAAAATGTACACTCTGTATAACTTTTTCCTTTTCTGTTGTGGGTTTCCCTTCCTATTTTCCCTGGTGTGTTTCGTGTGTTTTTTGAGGTCTCTGTGCCCTTTTCCAGTAGGTGGTCTACTTCTCCTAGAGATCTGAATCCTTTCCATGCCTGCAGGAGGCATGCATCCCCAACTAGAGCCACTGTTAGCACCTGTTAAAATTTTCATGCCCTCACTATTCTTCCCCTGGCCTTTGCAGTCTCTTTTCCAGTCTCTGGCTAAAACCCTAGTTGAAAATTCAAAAAACTAGCTGTTGGGTGGAAAAAATTCAAAATGCCCGTGCCCTGTTCTATTTCCATGTTACCTTTTTGGGCCACTTAAAATCCTAATATGCATGTGTTAATTAAAAGACCACTTTACATATGTTCATGGTTAGGTTTTTCCATGTCCGATGGGATCCCCTTTTAATATTTTCCTAAATCCTATAGTTCCCCCACTGAAATATTTCCTAAGTCTTAAGCCTTTGTTTTGTGTGGTTGTCGCTTGTTCGCAAGACTGCAGGTTGTCAGAAGGTTTTGACATGCGAATTGGCAACTGCTTGACATCTGTCCCAGCGGGCCCAGCCTCTTGTTACCCTTTCTCATCTACGGCTGGCATGTGATCACAAGGAATATTCTTTCCCCTTGCGATCATGCACCTGTCGTCCGATCTTCCAGGTAGTGAGTCTTCGGTGGGTCCAATGCCAGGTCAGGCTACCGTGGACCTTGCTCATTGGTTGTGTCAGTGTACGTGTGGATGTTATCAGATGACTACGCGGATGGTTATCAAGTGGGACCTATGTCAGACTTGAGTTATTTGGCATCTTCTTATTGGTTGGAAGGCTTGCTAAGTGGGATCCTATCAGTAGGACCTGGTTGCTGGTGTGTCTGTCAGTGGGACTTGACATCTGCAGAAGATCTACAGTTGGCGTAAGTTCTCATGGACTGTGTCAGAGGCATGAGATCTTATGCCAGCCGTCGATTCTACTTTTCTCAAATAGCTAACGAGGGTGGGTCCTCTGGCAGGTGGTGTTGACTTGGGTGTGTTCTCATTGGTCCAGGTGGGATGAGGTGGATTGTGTTAGTGGGTCCACGTATTTTCAAGGAGGTTGATGTGCTGAAATATCTACGGCTAGTGCGTGATCGCAAGGAATATTCTTCTCCCTTGCGATCATGCACCCACCGTTGATATTCACTAAAGGGGGGAAGCTTTGTGGTGGCTCCTGGGTACTTCATGGTGCTGAGTTGCTCACTTTTGATTGGTCTTTGGTGTGGTAAGGTGGTGGTTGACTTGTCAGGGGTTCCCGCAGACATTTTTAAAAAGTTATTATGAGCCACCTGATCTGCCAAGAAAAATACAGTATCAATGGTCGTGTTTTAAAAGTCTTCTGTCATGACCATTTTATTTCAAATTCAAATTTTCAAATTTCCTGAGACATTTCCAGCAACAGAAAGGACTAGTTTTAATTGCTTTTGAGGCCAGATTTGATTTGTTTGGTTGCCCCGGTGGTTGCAGTGTGGTCCAGGTTGCCATGATCGATTGCTAGGGGGTTTGTACCATGTGGGGATGGATAATTTTGGTGGCTCAAGGCATTTTGCAGGTCTGATCAGATTGGTTTGTATTGTGAAATTTATGATTTTCCTGTACTTCTCAGAGATTTTTCTCATTCATGAAGATCATCCTTGGATTTGATAGACCTGTACTTGGTTTTCCCTCCAAGAATTTTGATTTTCTATTGTAATTAGGGTTGGTGTAGTTGTTGGAACCCTAACCCCAGTCATCCGAAGCGTGATGCATCCTTTTAGGATTCCAAAATGACTAGGGATTATAAATGGAGTTGTGTTAGTTGTTTGAGGGGTTCTAGTTTCTACGTTTTTAGGAGAATTGGTTCCAAGAAAGGTTCTGTCCTATAGATTTTCTCTTTCTCCCTGCATATAGGGTGTTCTTTCTTCCTTTGTTGGTTCAAAGAATATAATACATATTGTAATTGATTTGTCTTATGTATGAGGACTCAATTTATTCTTACTGTTACCAAGCTATCTCCATTTGAATTCTGAATTCATTAATCATACATCAAGTATGTTTGATTTTTCTATTGTAATTCCTACATGTTTGCAATAGAGTTATCTTCCTAGAGATAACTAATTTCATGATTAGTTTTCAGATGTGTATGAGTTGGGATATCAAGGGTGTCTCATGCTTGTCTTCCAGTTGGAGCTGGTTAATGTATTGCTTGTTTATAGGTCTCTTCTAAGGGGAGGGTTAAAATCCTTTGAATAGGTAGTAACATATCTGGGTACACAGGTGGATCATTGAAGTGAAGTCTGGATAGTGGTGTATGATTGATGTGAGGCATCAACATATTGGGTATATTATTTTCTTGTTTCATATCTCTTTGTTGTAATGGTGTATTTGACTCTGCTGCCCATTGGATAAGGCACTAGTCTATGAGAGACTTAGGGTATCTCAGGGATCCTTTCAACCCAACATCAATCTTTCAAATCAAATACCTTTCCCCTTCATGTTGGTAGTAGTAGTAGGAGACCCATTCTAGTCTTTAGATTCATTCTATGCAAATAGGGCTATTGCATAAGAATTGGCTTCATTGGGCTACATGATACCTAAAAGGGTTTGAAGACTATTCCACAATAATGTATCTATAGGCCTATTGTTTATCATGAGGTATCTTGAGTGTGTAGATAAGGCAATACTCACCTGAGTGATGTGGAGCTCAAAGAAGGAGGATTCCTTTCAATCCTCATCATTTGGACTATTTTCTTGTCAAACTTGAGTGCATAATTTGAATATCAAGCCCACATTTTTTATTCAAGTTTGGTCCTGCAAGGAAAAGTAACCAACATAACCTAAATTGAAGCAACATCTAGAGGTTCTTTTTCGATCTACTATGTTTTTGGCCCAATCTGAATCAATGTAACCATGCAAGTTTAGGTCCACATCTTGTATCTCAGCCCATATCTAATTGTGCCTCAAAGATATATGAGGATGTGCTTAGCTACTACTAGGTGTATTTTCTTTGGTTCAATCATGGACTGGCTAAGCGATTCACTGCATAGAAAATATCTGGTTTAGTATTTACTAAGTACATCAAGGACCCAATTATCTATTTGTAAAGGGTAGGGTCTTCCGCCTCTGAGTCATTAGTTGCTTCCTTGAATTTGAGGAGGTTTGTCTCCATTGGAGTAGACATAGGCTCATAGTTCAACATTTTGAATCTCTTAAGGATGTCCATTGTGTACTTTCCTGGATTCAAAAATACATTATTCTTATGTTGCGACACTTCCAATCCAAGAAAATAATGAATAATTTTCAAGTCTTTCATATCAAACTCGGATGCCAAGTATTGTTTGCATTTGATGATGAGGTGCTCTTCTCCTGTCATCAATAAATCATTAGCATAAAGAATCAGAACAACATGTCTCCATCTATTATTTAGAAATAGAGATTTGGGTCTGTAACATTTTTGAAAAAGTTGAGTTTTGATAGGTACTGGTCAATCCTTTCATACCAAGCTCTGGAATCTTGTTTGAGACCGTATAATTCTTTCTTTAGTTTGCAGACACGTGACTGTTTATGATGAATTATGTATCCTTCAGGTTTCTCTAAATATACTCCCTCTTCAATGACCCCATTTAGGAAAATAGTCTTTACATCCATTTAATGTATTTTCCATCCTTTAGACGTTGCAATGGAAATTACAGTTCAGATAGAGGTATATCTGGCAACTAGAGAAACTTTTTCTTCATAGTTGATGCCTTCTTTCTAAGACAAGCCTCTTGAAACAAACCTTTCTTTTCATCTTTCTATACTTCCATCTGCTACATGTTTGATTTTGAATAACCACTTGGAAGAAACCACTGATTTATTTTTGGGCTTGGGCACAATATCCCAAACATCATTCTTAATGATAGAATTATATTCTTCTGTCATGGCATCCTTCCAAGTAAGATGTTGAAGAGCTTCCTCAACATTAGAAGGTTCTGATTTTATTAATTCACTCATTAGTGCAACATAGCTATAAAATCTATTTGGTCTTTTTCTTTCCTTGGATGTACCAGAAGGAGCTTGATATTTCCCTGCTTCCTTAATCATCTTTATAGTCCATATTGGTCTTTTCTTGTTTATTTTGATTTCTTCAGTAGTATCCACATGATCACTAAAATCGTTGTCCTCCGTGATTTCTTGTATCTCCCTCTCAATATCAGGAGAGAGATCTTCTTGACTGTCATCATTCATCTCAGTTTCATCTTTGGATCTTTTTAATGCAATATCTTCCTCGAAGATCACATCCCTGCTTAGTTCAATATTTCTTTTCCCTAGAATGTAAATTCTATATGCTTTGGATGTTTCACTATATCCAACTAGGATCCCTTTCTTCCTAGAGGGTTCTTACTTGGTTCTTTTTTCTTTAGGAATATGAATATAAATGAGAAATCCAAATATCCTAAGATGACTTCTTTAGATTTTCTTTTGCTATTATAAAAAGTGGTTTTGATATTCTTTCCTAATACACAACCTTTGCAAGTCCCTACATGTTCAGTTCTAAGTTTTGTCAGACCAGTGAACATTTTCTCTAAACTGGGTAAACCACAAAAGTGATAATGCCCTAGTATTCTATGCCAAATTATATTTTCATTTTTTGATTCATTAATTAGGGCTTGAGAAGAAGTAGATAGTTTAAGATCATAGATGAATCATGGAATCTGCTTTGCACAATTTTCATCCATTCATTTTCATCAAACTCGTAGAATTGTGCAAATTTTATGATCCCTAGGTCATCCAAAGATGCATATTCAAGCTTCAATTGTTCATCCTCATCATACATTTCTACCAACTCTTCATTGTTTATAATGAACCAATCTCATCATACCTATAATGTATGTATGTTCCAACATCTTCTACATGAAGTACACCAAGCGACGTATGTGAGAACGTGCCTTCAGGATCATCCTTAGTTGACTTATGAGGATGCCTTTTAAACTCATACATTGTTTTGTCCTTAATATAAAACACCTCATGTGCTTCCATGCTTAACAAGATTCTCAAAAATTTAACTGTGCAGGATTAAACTAGGGTTTTACAAATACCTTCACCGCAATGTTGTAGAACTGGGATTCACCTTAAGAATATCCAAAGATATTTTATTAAAGCACTTCAATCCCTTCACTTCTTTAGCTCCTAGATTATTCTTACAACTTCTCTCTGATTGCAATGATGACAAAACTATTTAAGTGTCTTAAGTTATACTACATAGTGCACAGAAGTCTATGGAACTTTGTAAAGATGATAACTTCCAAGAAACTGTTCCTTCATCTGTGACCAATAAACTGACAGTGTAGCTCCATGCGGTGACTACTAAGGTCATAACATGTACAAACACATCTATACCCAAGCTTGCATAGCTCCAAACACTCATTCAGGGGAAAAATGTGTTTCTAGTGTCATTCTACAAATGCTCCACTAAGACCTGTGAGGCCCTTCATGTTGATGAAGATGTCTTCAACTCATGCAAAGATCCAGTAGAGTCTACTAGGCCTTGACTGTTCGCAACTCCTTTGTTTGTCTCATCACTGTTATCCTTTTCTTCGCTTCTTTTAACCCACTTTTCTTTGTATTCTTACTTCACCTCTGTTAGTGTCCTTTTATCTTTACTGAGTTCCTTTGCCATTGGTCTTGGTGTCCTTTTTACTAGTTGATTAAACCTGCAATACTTTTTAATATGTCCATCATTGTTGTACTTAAAGCATGTGACCTTTTTCTTAGGTCTGAGCTGACTGTAATCAATTTTCAATTTTTAATATTTGGTGATTTGTCCAAAGTTACTGCATTTGTAGAACATAACCTTCTTAGGTCTATCATTAGGTTTTCTTTCATCTTTCTTACTATCCTTGGGTTTTTGCACATTAGGTTGGCTGCCCTACTGATCACTTTCTTTCACAGCTTCATCTAACTTATTGGTTTCACTTTATTTCTCAACATTCTTCTTCAAATTGGAATAACTAGGTCTTCTAGATCTCATATCAGGCCTTCTACATTCCTTTAATTTATGACCATAATTAAAGAAATTAAAGCAATAATTAGAAAAGAGTTTATTATTGCTTGTACTTTTGCAATTTTCCTTTAAGTGACCTTGATTGCACTCCTAGCATCTGTATTTTGAGGATTTTCTCTGCTCTTTCTTGGATTCTTCAGCTTCATCTTTCTTTGGTGAATCAACATTGATGGCCGCATGAACTTTCTTAGGAGATATGTCTTCAACAAATCCAATTCCAATCAGGTCTCCAACTGGTTTCTACATTTCCATCTACTCATCAATATTCAAACTATTCTTATGAATATTTTTGATGCATTCCTTGGTTTCTTCAAGTTCTACTTTTAACAAGATATTATATTTTTCAATCTTTTGATATTTCATAGTCATTTGTTCTAGTTGTAGTTTTAATCTTGTTTCCTTTATTTCTGCTAAATCCAAATCACCTCTTATTTTCTTGTTTTCATCTTTTGTTTCATCAAGCTCTATCATCAGTTCCAATTTTGAAATTTAATATTCATCCTTGAGTTCTTCATTCTCCTTTATGATTTTTTCAACTTGTTATGATTCTAATTTCTCCTTGAGTAGTTCTTCTCTTTGGTTTCTTGCATATCTTAATTGCTCCTTGAGTTTTCTGATAAAATCATCTACATTTTTCAATTTGTACTTCTTATCTTTATTCTCTGCAATAGTCTAATCAAGATCATCCAATGCAATGTCATAATTCTTCTTCAAAGTGCTATAATCCATCTAGATCTCCCTTAAGTTGTTAAGATTTCCTTCTAAGGGCCTACCACTCTAATACTAATTGTTAGGGTTTTGTAATGCTGAGAGGGGTGTGAATCAATATTACAACACTTATATGATTTCTTCAACCACTTGAAAAATATAACTCTTAAAGAAAATAACCATGCAAAATAAGAAAAAAAAAAAGATAAGTCATGACACCATTATTTTTTTCTCAAGGAAACCATGTTAAGGGAAAATCCCTGGTAGTGATGACACCCACAATTATGTGCACTATATAAAAGAGACCTTGTTAGGATTCCTAGCCCTATTAAGAGATAATTTATACAATAGGAAAGTGTCCCCATTAAAGGATAGATCCTATTAGGAGTCTACAAAGCCCTATTAAGGGTATTACAATTGAGCAACATGCACTCTGAAAATATGGACTGATGTCCTTCTATTACAATGAGTATTATATCAAGACATGAGAACAAAATCCTGCAACTCCATGCATCACTATTCTAATTCACTTCATTGACTTCTCTTCTTTGTTTATATTCAAACATACATATTTTCAATGCTCCTCCACACACTGCTTTTACCAATTACATCATTTAATTATACCTGATTAAGAGTAAAGTAACTAGGTTGGCCTCTACAGACAATTACAAAATATAATTCAAGGTCGATTACATAGTATTACAACATATGACCTTACATACATTACAATGGCATTATGTCATCCATACATACATGATCAATACATAAAATAACCCAACATAGGTCGGCTAATACCTATGCAACTTTGTAAGCCCTGATGCTCTATTCTCTATCTTTAACTATGTTCAGAGAGTTGTATCCCTAAAACCATGCATCCAAAACATGTGCGCTCACACATAAAGCTCTACAATACATTAATACATCAACCTATAACATCGCATGCCATATTTCATCCTGTAGAATCTTCAGAATTCATAATATTGTACTTGGCAGCTTGTGCCTAACTATGGACTTAGGCATTTTTCACATTGTGGCCTAGCAAGACTGTGTCCTTGTGTCTTGCGGTAATCATAGGGATAAGTGTTTCCATAAATGATAACATACATGAAATCCAATGTTGACCACTTTCCATCAGAAGCATAGTAAGTCAAAGATAGAATAAGATAGAGCATAATCAACCTCCTCACAACAAGACAATATTCATCTTCTAAGAAGAAGGGATGTTAATTTAAGGAGATACCACCTTGTGTATATTGCAAGAAAAATGGTCTTGATGAGCATCATTACCACGCTAAGAAAATTGATGAGTTGAAAAAAATTATCAATAAGAACAACATCAATTTTCCATCTGTCTACAATGAGAAAGATTTCATTCCTTCCACTTCCTTACATTAAAAAGGAAAAGGGAAATAATTTTTGGAAAAAATAAGTTCTTCACAAGAATGAATACTTGACTCGGGTGAAACTCATCACATCATCTCTACAAATGAGAAATTTCCTTTATTGGAGCCATCTAAACTACCTGATGTCTTTGTAGGTGATGATACTCAAGTGGAATTTCAAGGAAAAGGAATAGCTAACATGGATGATGGAATACTTGAAGATTTTATTTATGTTCCTAACTTGAGGACCAATCTTCTTTCAATATCCCAAATTACTCACTTTGTAAATGGAAAAAAAATTGAGTTTCTACCTAATTCATTTATAATAAAATAATTTAAAGATGTTTCTTTGGTTCTAGTGGAACACGCCACTCACAACACAAGGATTTAATCATTCTCCCAATTTGTTCTTCGGTCTCCTTCTAATACCTTTCTCAGTCAATCAAGTTTAAAAATCATGTTATGGCATGAGACATTTAGACATCTCAATTATCGCTATCTTCAACATCTTAGCTTGAAAGATATGGTCATAGGTCTACCTACGATAAAAAATTTAGATGGTGTATGTTCAGGGTATTTCATGGGAAAGAATCTAGAAGAGAATTTTTACAAGGGGAATTAATGAAGAGCTTTAGTAGTTCTTCAATTGGTTCATAGGGATATAGTAGGTCTCTTTCTAGTGCCATCGTTTAGCAAGGCTTTCTATGTCCTCACTTTCATTAATGACTACTCTCACATCACTTGTGTCTACTTTCCCAGTCACAAGAATGAATTGTTAAAAAAATTTCTAGTCTTCAAGGCTAATATTGAAAAACAATCAAGGAAGAAAGTCAATATTCTATGAACATACAATGGAAGGTAATATGAAAACTCTAGACTTGACCTCTTTTGTACACTAGAGAGGATTGATCTTTAGCACTTAGTTTCCTATTGCACAATAGAATGGTGTTACAAAAATAAATAATAGAATCCTTAAGGAGATGGTTAGTTGCATGATTCATGCTAGGCCTCATGATCAATCTTTCTTGACAAAAGCTATTAGTTGTGTCATACACATCCAAAATTTGGTTATTTTTACTATCAGAAAATTCTTACAATCTACAACATTGTTTTTGGTAATGGGATGTGAAGTGGTTCATTGAGAGACATATCCTACATTTGAACAAAATCTCTCATAGTTAGGAGGTTCCCTTTAGCCCCTCTTACCTATCTTCAATAGTAACAATACAAAAAGGTCAATAGATAAATCAACCTCAAGACATTCAAGCACAAGTAAAAAATAATAATCAATAGGTTCCTCAAAAGTACAATGATACTTTCCTAATAAATTTCCTATATATCTTGAAGGTAATCCATTCCCAAAACTATAAATTGCTATATGTTAGAATAGTAATGTCCTAATCAACTGAGAGGGGGGTGAGTCAGTTGATGCCAATAAAGAATACTTTAAACTTTAACTTCAAACTTATTATTGAAAACAAAATACTGAACTAAAAAGTAAATGCAGTAATAACACACATACACATGAACACCAAGAATGTTTTCTTGAGGAAAACCCTATTAAGGGAAAACCCCCAATGGGGATGGTACCTACAAATATCTGCACTATGATTATAATAACCCTGATAAGAGTTCTGACCTTATTAGGAGCCGAGTATTACAATAGGCAGGTCCTGGTTAAATGACAGGCCCTATTAGGAGTCTTTTACAATATGATCGATGTTAAGAAATCGAACCTACTAAGAGTCCATCCCTGGTAGAGGAAATTACCCTAGTAGGGGTGCATAATATATCAACCTGATCAAGAGATTTGAGAGTTAAAGCCACCCTCAGGTTCTCCAAACCTCACAACTTCAAGGGTAAGACATTTCTAACTTGAAACTACTTCTAGTACTCAACCACTGCCAAGCAAGCTCCATCTTGTGCCCAAATGCACAACTACTATTCTTCAAAAAAAAAACAATGCAACCTCAAGCTCACATTCACCTGTATAATTCACATATATAGTTTCCCAATAATTTTCTTACATAATTTCCAAGGATCTCAATCCTTATATACAAATTATAAAAATTAAGTCTGGGTAGGCCTACATAGGATAAATCCTATTTATAAAATACAAATGGACCCATGCTAAGATGCACACAACACCTCTTACAATGTTACAATATAACAATTACATAAATTAATCATCTAGATCCATAAATCAAGATCACTCATCAAATTACTTGAAGCGTGTTCCATGTCATCCTCCAAAAATGTTTTCGCCAATATGGAGGCCATAGCTGACATCACCTATATGATCATAACTCCATATGATCGCAATAAGCTCTCCAGCCAATGTCCAAAACAAACCTATGTTCACTCATCATGACTTAAACAACCATTAATGCTATCCACAAAGTTCTACACTCAACTCTGTGAAAATCATAGTTTCTATCTTCAAAAAAATAGTCATCAGTAAATCAATCATAACTCTATCAGATTAATTCGTAAGCATGTGCAATCACAACTGGTGACCCAAGACATCATGTTGAATCTCCATCTAAGTTTTCACGTACTAATTCTCAGTATTGTGTCTGTACAATTCTCTACAACCAATCTAAAAGCTTCTTTGAATAACTAGTTAGTAGCATATGTTAACATCAGTGACTAACACTGAATGCCATCATCTAGACAATCTTCCAACAATCTCCCAATCATATTGGAATGCAACAATTCCAATCCAACTTCCAAAAATTTTCCCCTTTAGCATTGATTTAAACATATGAGAAAAACCATCAACATAAAGGTCCAAGGTGCATACTCTTCCTGCTTCCTATGTTTTTCCTTCTTAATATGACCTTCTCAATATCCTCTTTAAAAGCTCTCAATATTTATGTATTGTAGCTCCCCCTAGAAGCAGTCTATCCCATTCAACTTAATATCAGCTATTGTCTTCTTTTTAGCTACAAGAGGGTTACTAAGTCTCCCTTTCATGTACTCCCCATGTCAAGCTAGAGGATTGTTACATCTCTTCCTTGGACAAACTAAAGGGTTTTTTATCAACATCTCTCTCCACCTTTGACATCAATGAAAAGGGTGCAATGTTATCTTCTCAAAGTAGTGTAATAGGTGCCAAACCACCTAGATCTCTTCTATATGCTCAAAATATTACTCCCCCATAGGATTAAATCACAACATTCAGTCCTGAAAATAATGCTTTGAATATATGAGGACTGATGCATCTTTGCATTTCCTTTAGTTGTCATTAGGAGGGTCTCTAACCCCAAGTATACCTCTGAGATACTCAAAGGTCTCTTTGTTTAGTGGCGTAGTGAAGATGTTTGCAATCTGCTCCTTGGTATTCACATATTCTAACTTCGCTTCTTTCTCTGCTACCTTATCTCTTGAGAAATGATATTTTATTACTATATGTTTTGTCTTAGAGTGCATAATAGGATTTTTTGACATATTTACCATGGTAGTACTATCACAATGGATTGTAACTGAATCCTCAAGACATACTCCAATATCCTTCAACATTTTCTTCATCCATATGATCTGTGTGCAATTGATTGTTGCTACAACATACTTTGATTCTGTTGTAGATTGAGTAGTACAGTCCTGCTTCTTGCTAAGCCAAGAAATCAGCCTTTTACCAAGGAAGAATGCTCCTCCACTTTTACTCTTTCTATCATCTACATTCCCTACCCAAAAAACATCAGTAAAAGCATGAAATGTAAAGTCCTTTGATCTATCATACCATATACCAATCTCAATTGTACCTTTTAGATATCTGAATATCCTTTTTACTGCCATAAAGTGAGACTCTTTAGGATCTTATTGAAATCTTGCAACAATTCTAGCTACATTAACAATATCAGCTCTAGTATGTGTCAGATACTAAAGACCTCCAATCATTGATCTATAATTTATCTATGGTACATTCTTTGCTTCATCCTTTAAAGATAACTTAGTCCCAGTTACCATAGGAGTTCCAACAGGTTTGCTATCATCCATGCCAAACTTTTTCAACAATTCCTTAAGATATTTGGTTTGAGATATAAGTATCCCTTTCTTACTTTGACTGATATGCAATCCAAGGAAGAATTTCATCTCCCCAATTATAGACATTTCAAATTTACTTTTTATATCATCTACAAATTAATCATTTCATCATTTCCTCCAAAGATAATATAATCAACAAAAACTTCAACAATTAAGATACCTTCTTCATTGATCCTTAAGTATAGATTGTTGTCAGCATTATCTTTCTTGAATCCCAAATGAATTAGATACTTATCTAATCTTACATACCAAGCTCTTGGTACTTGTTTCAAACCATACAAAGCCTTATTCAATTTGCAAACTAGATCTTTATTTCCTGAGAAAAGAAATCCATCAGGTTTCTCAATGTACACTTCCTCTTCTAAGTCTCCATTAAGAAAAGTTGATTTCATATCGATCTGATATACTTTGAAATTATTATAAGAAACATAAGCTAAGAATAACCTTACTGCCTAATCTTCACAAAAGGTGCAAATTTTTCTTCAAAATCAATTCCTCATTGCTGCGAATACCCTTTACACCAATATGGCTTTGTTTCTAACAAAAACTCCTTCTTCATTCATCTTTTTTCTAAATACCCACTTAGTACCAATCACATTTTTGTCTTTGGGCCTTGGAACCAACTCTGAAGTGTTGTTCTTTTGAATTTTCTTTAGTTCTTCCTTCATGGCTTTGATCCATGATTCATCTCTGCATGCCTCATCTATGGATTGTGGTTCTTCTTGTGAGATCAAGCAGCTAGCATTTGTAGTTTGTAACCTCTCCTCTTTGTTAAGTGATCTTGTTCTGGTTCCATTACTATTGTTACCAATGATCCGATCCTTAGGATGATTTCTCTAAACATATTTGGGTGTGGTCTTCTCCTTCAACTCTACACTTATGCCATTGTCAATCATCAAAACATCTTGAGATGCTTCATTTTCTTCATTCTCATCAACATTATCTTTTATCTTCATATTGTTTTGATTTGCATTCACATTTTCAAATTTAATCTCATAGGGGTTCCAGTCACAATACCTTTCTCTAACCTAAAACCTTTAATAAACTCTCACATTAGAACTTTCAATTAGCTTCCTAGTTCTTAGATTGTAACATCTATAAGCTTTTCTTCTAGTAGAATAGCCAAGAAATGTACCTTCATCACTTATAACATCACATTTTCCTATACATTCATCTCTCCTAATGTAGCATTTACTTCCAAACATTTTGAAATAACTAACAGTAGGTGTCTTATCATACCATAGCTCAAATGGTGTCTTGCATGTACCTTCTTTGATTTGTACTCTATTCATTGTGTATACTGATGTATTGACTACTTCTCTCCAATGCATATGTGGAACTTTTCCTTCTATCAACATGGTTCTTGTTGTATCAAGAACTATTTTGTTTCATCTTTCAAAAATTCCATTTTGTTGTGGTGTCCTAGGTGCAGAAGTTTGCCTCATAATACCATGCTTCTCACAAAAGCTATTGAATTCATGTGAAGTGAACTCTCCACCTCTGTTTGATCTCAACCACTTTATATTCAAGTCTGTCTCATTCTCAAATTTTTCCTTATAAAAATTAAAAGTCTCAAATGCTTATGATTTTTCTCTAAGAAATCCAACCCACATCATTCTAGAGTAATCATCATCGAATATGATAAAGTACATGTCTCAAAAGTATGACCTCATTTGAGTAGGTCCACAAAGATCTATACGAATCAACTCTAGCTTTCTTCTTGCTGAACATCCTTTTCTTGCAAAACTGCTTCTTGTCTACTTTCCCAAAACAAATTCTCTACATGTAGTGTTAGCAGGTTTTACAATCTTAGGTAGATCTATGATAGTGTTATTTTTAGATGCCTTTACCATGTTATCAAAATTGATATGACAAAAACTTCTATACAATAACCAACTATCATCAATCTTTTCAACAAAACAACTCACCTCAGTAATATTCAACTGAAATATATTACCTCTAGTCTTACTACCAGATGCGATCAAATCTCCATTAGCTCTTCTAATAGAGAAATGAACATCCTTGAATTCCAAATGATAACCCTTATCCACAAGATGTCCAACACTCAACAAGTTATGCTTTAAACCATCCACAAATAGTGTACATCATTAGTGTTATTCTTTCCATCCAAAGTAATTGATCCTTTACCAACAATCATCCTAGGAGTATTATTAGCATACCTTACAACTCCACCATCAAACTTATTCAGTTGAATAAATCTATGCTTATCACTAGTCATATGGTGTGAACATCCACTATCAATTATCCAATCAATTTTCCTATCAACATGAGAAACTAAATATTTTTCTTCATGGACAGGATCTTCTTCTTTGATAGCGACAAATCCCAAAACACCATTGATTTCATTATCTAAATATTTAGATCCATCACTAGCATAGTAGTATTCCTTATCATTCTTGTACTTTCCATATTTAGGCTTATTCTTAGGTACTCTAGTTGGACATCTAGATGCAAAATGACCAACCTTATTAAAGTTAAAACATTTTAAAGTTAAATTCCCCTTCAAACTTACCTCTACCTTTCCTTTCTCTCCTAGCGATTAGAGCCATGATTTTCTCATCCACTTGGTTGTCTAGCCTTTGAATCTATTCCCATTCTTCAACATATTCTCCAAGATCTTTGTTGTGCTTGTTTGTTCTGCTAGATCTAGCTCTATGATCAATAGCCTTAAATGATGTCTCCACATTAGGTAGTGCATCCTTTATCTCTGCGATCTCAAATGTAGTCAACTTAGCCACTAATATTTCTCTGGTGAAATCCATGTATTGTGGTATTGTCTCCTCCAAAGCAAGAACTTTGGGTTTGTAGGCAGGAGTCACAGATCTCAAAATCTTTGCTATGACTTCATCTTTTGTATAAGTACCTCTATTGTTTCTTATTCCAATCACACATTCAAATACTCTCTGAACATACATCTTTACTATTTCATCATCTCTCATCTACACTATCTCCATCTTTGTTCTCCAATTCTACACTTTTTCTCACTTAGTGTATTCATCTCCTTCATAGAGTGCAATTAGTCTTTTCTAGATCTCACTTGAATTTGTTAGATCTTCGATCTCTATAAATTTACCATCAGATAATGCATTAACCAAGGCTTCTTTTGCAATAAAATTACACATAAAAAAATTTCTTTCTTCTTCAGTAGTAGTAAGCGTCTCAAGGTATTCCTCCTTTATGATAGGCACATCTTTCCAGGTAATGAGCCAATATTTCAATCCCATGCACATTAGATAATTCTTCATGTTCTCCTTCCATATGTCAAAATTATCTGCATCAAACTTAGGACTCTCCTTTTTGAATAAGGCCATCCTGATCTTTACCTCAAGTTGTTAAGCTTCTTGAATGAGGACCAAAAGCTCTGATACCAATTGTTAGAATAGAAATGTCCTAATCAACTAAGAGGGGGGGTGAATCAGTTGATGCCAATAAAGAATACTTTAAAAGTTAACTTCAAATGTATTGCTGAAAACAAAATATTGAATTGAAAAGTAAATGCAGCAATAACACACATACCCATGAACACCAAGATTTAATCTCAAGGAAAACCCTGTTAAGGGAAAAACCCCAGTAGGGATGGTACCCACAAATATATGCACTATGAGTATAATAACCCCGCGTTAAGAGTTATGACTATGTTAGGAGCCGAGTATTACAATAAGCAGGTTCTAGTTAAAGGACATACCCCGTTAGGAGTCTTTTAATATGTGATCCCTAATAAGGAATCGACCCTGCTAAGAGTCCAACCCTGCTAGAGGCAATAACTTTGTTAGGGGTGCACAATAGATAGACCTGACCAAGAGATTTGAGAGTTAAAGCCACCATCAGGTTCTCCAAACCTCACAACTTCAAGGGTAAGACAATTCTGATCTAAAACAACTTCTTGTACTCAACCACTGCCAAGAAAGCTCTATCTTGTGCCCAAATGAACAACTATTTTTCTTGAAACAAAAACCAATGCAGCCTCAAGATCACATTCATCTATGTAATTCACATAGATAGTTTCCTAATACTTTTCTTGCATAATTTCCAAGGATCTCAATCCTTATATAAAAATTACAACAATTAAGTCTGGGTCAGCCTACATAGGATAAATATTATTTATAAAATGAAAATATACCCATGCTAAGATGCACACAACACCTCTTACAATGTTACAACATAACAATTACATCAATTAATCATCCAGATTTGTAAATCAAGCTCCCTCATCAAATTACTTGAAACGTGTTCCAAGTCATCCTCCAAAAAGGTCTATGCCAATACACATGCCATAGCTAATTGTTACCCAAAATTTCCTATCATTCAATTTTGGCCACATCCTGTTTTCCCAAAAGTTGTTCAAAGTGTTGAAAACCCTTTGTATTTTTTGCCTTTTGGTCCGAAAGCTCAGGATGTTTTCGACCTTCACTCCGAAGGCTCAGTGTGTTTTCAACCTTCACTCTGAAAACCCAGGATGTTTTCGATCTTTCATGTTTCGTGCTTCTTCCTCTAGTCATCAGTGCCATGGATTTTATAGAGTACAGTGCGGTGTTCTTGCACCGAAGGAGTAATTATGAGGTTTGCGCCACCTGTGGTCTCTTGTACTTCAAATTTCAAATTCCTGCAAAGATCAAGTCTGGATGCTTAATGGCTTAGTGGAGTTGCAGGTGGGTTGGTAGATCAAGGTGGCTTGTCCGCGGGTAGTTTGGTGATGGATTTTGGTACAGAGTCATTTATTTGATCGGTTGAGATGTTGCAGAAGTGTATTCATGATCAGATTTGGTTAATCAGTACCTTGGGGATGATTATTGTATTGTTTAATCCGTAACCCTGGTTAGTTTTTTGACTCCTACCTACGTGCAGTAGAGGGATGTATATAGTGTTTTTGGGAGCTTGTATAGCTCAGAGTTGACATTTTTGTAAAGAAGAAAGCCTCTTTCTTAGAAAGCTATTTGTGACACTTTATGTCCTCTAGTTTTCTACTCTTTGTAATCACCCATTGATAATCCAGACATTGCAGAGGTATTTTATGACAATCTTTCATGTCTTTATGCTTTCTTTGTCTAAATTATCTCTTATTGGATCAAAGTGTATGCATGTTTTCAATGATATCTTAGGGTTCCTAATTCCTCTTACTTTCTGTAATTGTGTGTGTTATTGTATTTGATCTGATTTAGATGTTTTTTGGGTATACTTCAGCCCCTAACAGTCTTGTCTCAATCCTACACCGAGTTATAGGAGTGAATGTTTGTTTGCAGGTCATAGATTGTTGTCTAATCCTAAGAGTGTTATTGTTGTGAAAGAATCTCTCTTTCCCTAAATACCCTCTTTCTATTGTAGACCCTTCCATGAAATACTTATGCAAACCTATTTAGTTAATTGTGATCTCCTAGACCTAAGTTATTCATTAAATTCATCCTCTATACTGAGATCCAAACCCTAGTTTTGGTGCATCACCTAGTAGGTAGATTTTCTTTCTATTATTTCCCTTTCCAAGCATTCCTTCTATCCCTTTCCCTCAAAAGAATTTACTTTTCATTTTAAGAAGCAAATCAGGGTGATTATCCAAGAGGAACTAGCCTAGAACCTAGAGGTTTCATCTCGGTTAGCAAAGGTCCCACAACCTAGAGATGATTCCCATGTTATACTGAGTTATCAAGACCGAGAGAGCTTGAGACAAGGCACAAACTTAGTGTATAACAATTCTGGCATGCCCGGTGGGACCAAAGTTCAGATTCATGTTAAAATATTATGCTAACTCTGATATACTGATTGCATAATATAGACCTTTCAGAGGTTAATATTCAAGTATATCTGGTGACTCCATTGGTGTTATGAAGATCAGTGACCCAATTTCTGATAGAGCTTATGAAGAAAATAGACCCTTCTGATGGCAAGACAATTTGCATTTGCACCATTTAATCAGGGGAGTCCATTAATTTTTTCCCAACACCATGATGTGCCCTTGGCAGCATTAAAAAGTATACCTGATTTCATAGGTGAGGGACAAACAACATCCCTTGAACACATTAGAGATGTGGCCACTATCTGTAACATACATAATATAACTCAAGAAGATGCTACCACCAAGTTGTTGGCTACCTCCTTTAAGGGTAAGGCCCTGTAATGGTTTAGAAATTTGGCAGTTGGCTCCATTACTTCATGGGACAGACTTGGAGACCTCCTTAGCAAATACTTTGAGGATAATTCAAACTCTTTGTCTCTAGTCGAGCAGCTCCAAGTTATAAAGAGAGATCCTTGAGAGCTGATGACTAATTTTAATGGCAGATTTCTCAAGACATGGAATAGGATTCCAATTAATATAAGGCCTTTAGCAGATTGTGATTTCCTTTATTTTTTGAGAAGCCTAACTAGTGATATATCTATCATGATTCAATCTTTAGGAGGTACTTCATTACCTCAGGCTTTCAATTTAGTTGTAAAGGCTGAAAATTGTTTAATTCAGGCAGGCACGATACAAATAAGACCTCCCATGCCTATCTTCTCTAGTCTTCAACCCATTGCACCTGCACAAGTACCTCCATTTACCCCCATACCTGCATTAATAGAACCTCAGGCCAGCACTATGGGAAGTCCATAGATGACCTTCCTCAAGAGCTACTCAAAGTGAAAAGTGATCAACAAGAAACAAACAAGGAGATGATGAGCCTATTGTAGGCTCTAGCTAAAGAGTTGATCACTGTAAAAGGGTAGTATCTGGAGGTTAGATCACCTTATCAGCAGGAAGATCAAAATCGTAACCAACAGTGGAAAGTTCAGGAGCAACTGTATCAGCAAGATAGGCCACGGTATCAAGAAAAGCATCAAAGAAAAAGGCAAAGTTTGGTAAAGAGGCCTTTCCATCCATATAATCCAGTTAGGAGAACATTCCCAGTACAAAGCATCAAAGCAGCTGGTAGTCACTTGAACCCATTTTTTGGGAAGGAGGCTGCAAATTTTCCGCTTGTTCTCTTGAACCATGAACTTCCTGATGGAGAAAGGTCAGAAGTGTTGCAACAGGAGATAGTGGCCTCTCAGGCACACCCCCTTAGGGATGGAATGCAACAAGTGACCAGACAAGAGACTCACAAAGTCCAAATCTCAAGCTCCTTTCCTTGTAAGTCCACTGACACTTCTGTTGATTTTCCAAGCTTTAGATTTTCTCCTCCAGTTTAGGATCTTAGTCAACATGAGCCTAGTCTCGATGCATTTTTAGAGCCTATTCATGACCCTGTCTCAGATTTCTAGCCACTTCATCTTATTCCTATAAATGAGATACCTAGAAGGTTTGATTTTCTAGATGATAATGAACCTGTCCTGCAGCAAATAAAGCCCTATAAGCCAATTCTTAAAGAGTCCACTACACCTCAAGCACTTTTAGGCCATCAGGAAGAGGATGATTTTTGTCTTTTAGGGATACTTTTTTATGATAATCATGAGGAGTAGGTAAGGCTATTACATCAAGATGGATTAAAACAATCAGATCACAATAAGAAGGAAAGTTAAGAAGGTGAGAGCCCAGCTAATCTTTTTGAGGAGATGCCTTCTTACATTGAGCAGAATGAGGAGGTTGATAATGTCCTAATTGAAGAATTTAGGCCGGTTTGCAATAAAGTGGGGGAAGAATCTAAAGAATCATATTTCTTGGACCATAAGGAGGGGCCAGTGATTGTCAAGAATATGAGACAGTTCAATACCTTTGATGAGCTGTTGGATGTTTCAACTGATGAAGAGGATGGTTTGCTAATTGCCAAAGAAGAAATATTATGGCAGGCTATCATGGAGGGACAAAATTTTTGTCATCTTGCTGAAGTTACTAATGAGATGCAGCCTAATAGTAGCAAAGGGAGCCCCAAGTTCATTCCTTCCAGAGGTTGCCCCTTAAGATACTTAGCAAGAATGGAGGCCAGCAATAAAAAGGAACCAGTCTTGTTTGTGTCCAAACATGAGTGTTTAAATGAAACTGAAGCTGAAGTCGAACATGTAGTTCAAAAAGGACAAGCTCAACTCACTTATCCACCCCTGGGTAATGAAAATAGGAATCTGATGGTGGAGGTGAGTCAATTTGTTTATGTCTTTCAAGAGGAAGTGCATTGGTTCTTCAGACAACTGTGTGTACTTCATTCCTTATTTTCCATCCTCATGTGTGTAAAGTATTGTATCCTAAGGATGAAGGGTAGCTATTTCAACACACCAGTGAACGGTTTTGTTTAACCAAGTTTCTGCACTAGTTAGTTTAGGTTAGGTTAGTTTTCCTGCTTTCTTCTAGTTTTCTAGCTCAGTTTCCTTTTTTCCAAGAAGTGCTCGAGCATAGTTTTTGTCTCCCTATCAAGTTTTTGTGTTCTTGAGATGACCCCATGCCTAATGGATTGCTTCAAAGGCTACTGGTCCAATGTCTAGTAGGCTGACATCCCACAGAGGTCACCAAAATGTTACCCAAAATTTCCTATCATTCAATTTTGGCCACATCCTGTTTTCCCAAAAGTTGTTCAAAGTGTCAAAAACCCTCTGTGTTTTCTACCTTTTGGTCCAAAATCTCAGGATGTTTTCGACCTTCGCTTCGAAGGCTCAGTGTGTTTTCGATCTTCACTCTGAAAACCCAAGATGTTTTCAATCTTTCATGTTTCGCGCTTCTTCCTCTGGTCATCGGTGCCATGGATTTTACAGAGTACAGTGTGGTGTTCTTGCGCCAAAGGAGTAATTATGAGGTTGGCACCACCTGTGGTCTCTTGTACTTCAAATTTCAAATTCCTGTGAAGATCAAGTCTGGAGCCTTAATGGCTTAGTGGATTGCAGGTGGGTTGGTAGATCAAGGTAGCTTGTCCATGGGCAGTTTGGTGATGGATTCTGGTACAGAGTCATTTATCTGATCGGTTGAGATGTTGCAAAAGTGTATTCATGATCATATTTGGTTAATCAGTACCCTAGGGATGATTATTGTATTGTTTAATCTGTAACCCTGGATAGTTTTTTGACTCCTGCATGCGTGCAGTGGAGGGATGTATATAGTGTTTTTGGGAGCTTGTAGAGCTCAGAGTTGACATTTTTGTAAAGAAGAAAGCCTCTTTCTTAGAAAGCTATCTATGACACTTTTTGTCCTCTAGTTTTCTACTCTTTGGAATCACCCATTGATAATCCAGACATTGCAGAGGTATTTTATTACAATCTTTCATGTCTTTATGCTTCCTTTGTCTAAATTATCTCTTATTGGATCAAAGTGTATGCATGTTTTCAATGATATCTTAGGGTTCCTGATTCCTCTTACTTTCTGTAATTGTGTGTGTTATTGTGTTTGATCTGATTTAGATGTTTTGTGGGTATACTTCAGCCCCTAATAGTCTTGTCTCAATCCTACACCGAGTTATAGGAGTGAATGTTTGTTTGCAGGTCATAGATTGTTGTTTATTCCTAAGAGTGTTATTGTTGTGAAAGAATCTCTCTTTCCCTAAATACCCTCTTTCTATTGTAGACCCTTCCATGAAATACTTATGCAAACCTATTTAGTTAGTTGTGATCTCCTAGACCTAAGTTATTCATTAAATTCATCCTCTATACTAAGATCCAAACCCTAGTTTCGGTGCATCACCTAGTAGGTAGATTTTCTTTCTGTTATTTCCCTTTCCAAGCATTCCTTCTATCCCTTTCCCTCAAAAGAATTTACTTTTCATGTTAAGAAGCAAATCAAGGTGATTATCCAAGAGGAAACAACCTAGAACCTGGAGGTTTCATCTCGGTTAGCAAAGGTCGCACAACCTAGAGATGATTCCCATGTTATACTGAGTTATCAAGAGTGAGAGAGCTTGAGACAAGGTGTGAACTCAATGTATAACACTAATGTCACCTATACAATCAGAACTCCTTATGATTACAATAATCTCTGCAGCCAATGTCCAACACGAACCTTTGTTCTCTCATCATGACTTAAACAACCATGAATGCTGTCCACAAAGTTTTGCACTCAACTCTGTGAAAATCATAGTTTCTGTCTTCAAAAAAATAGTCATTAGTAAATCAACCATAATTTTGTCAGATCAATTCATAATGATGTGCGATCATAGCCAGTGAACCAAGACATCATGTAGATTCTCCATCTGTATTTCCACATGCTAATTCTTTGTATTGTGTCTGTATAATTCTCTGCAACCAATCTACAAACTCCTCTGAATAATCAATTAGTAACATATGTTGACATCAGTGACAAACACTGAGTGCCATCATCTAGATAGTCTTCCAAACATCTCCCAAACATATTGGAATGCAACAATTCCAATCCAACTTCCAATACTATACCACCTAAACATACCCATAAATATTTTT
This sequence comes from Chamaecyparis obtusa, assembly GCA_027943335.1. Lineage (NCBI taxonomy): Eukaryota > Viridiplantae > Streptophyta > Pinopsida > Cupressales > Cupressaceae > Chamaecyparis > Chamaecyparis obtusa. Next base: position 384,293 of record BSBK01000015.1, on the reverse strand, counting down.
TAGTCAAGATTTTTGTATGTAGATCAATAGTGCAAAACTAAGGTATCATACATATGAATTTTCCTTAAAATATCCAAGGCCTATTCTTCAACTCTATTTACTTTTCCTTTTGAGAATTAAATATCATTATAAAGAAACCTTCGCACATGGGTAAATCCAAATTTCTCCATCTACATGTTTTTATTTCTTAGAAACCCATGAGTGCAAATTGTATAATTTTTGCCAAATCAAGTTGTGAATTGACATATTAGGACATCATCCTACAAAAATCATATTGATTGATGGAAAAGTTATCCAAGGATACTTCAAGGGATATGGATGATGGGTATATAGGAATGGGAGGGAATTATCTAGTGGCATTGCTAGAGCTAGGAGAGAGCAGTGCACTAGAGGAACCCTTGTATCCCCTTTGTGAGTATGGATACCCAAACTCAATGCCTTCGTAAAAATTCTATTAACCATTTCTAATGTAGGGATATTTTCTATCACATTGGAAGGGACATAGTTTATCTAAATGATGTAAAATTCATCATAGTAGCAAGCAATTATGAAAGTAAGTTGTGACATTTAAATTAAGCATCTTCCTTGAGCATTCACACCATATAAACCCTCTTGAAGATTCAAAAAAATATAAAATGAGTGAGGGATGGGTGCATCTATGGAATTAAGTAGAGCCAATTGCGTAGGAAGTGAAGAGCTAATTCAAGTAGAGAAAGCAAAGAAAGTGTGAGCAATTTTTTATTAAAAAAAATTTATTTATCCATTAGAAATTAGTTTATTATAATTTATGCGAAACATGTTAATTTACCTTACAATAAAATACAATAATATTATACATTTGTTGATCGAATTCTATGTAGCCCAACTTCCAACCATTGTTCTAATTCTTGTAACTTTTTAATAGTTAGCTCTTGAAGGTCCTCCCCATCCATATTTCCTACGAAAAAAAATCATTCACTAAACCAATTAATTTCTTATAGTAAATAATAAATTCATGAATTGAAATAACATTTATTTACATGGTTTACCTCAAAGTATGGTCGATGTTTTCCATTTCATGTCTTATCCTTTTGAAATCTTGATTATCAAGCTGTAAGAACCTTGAAAAAGATTAGTAAAATATTCAATGCTAGTATGCCTTTAAGCTTTGCAATAAATGTTACATTATCAATTCTACTAAATATCAATTATCAAGATATTTAATTTAAATAAAATAAATAAAAATTAAATTGTTTTTTATTATGGTAAAAACAAGTTTTGAAGGGGCCCCAAAACCCTTTAACAAAGAGAAATAGAGATAGGCATGGAAGACCAAGAGCACAACTAACTATCCCAACAAGGAACAGTCAACAAAAAGGACAAATCCCAAATATCCAATACAAATTGACTTCAAAAAGAAAACAAAAGACCTACAACAAAAAGAGACCAAATATACCACCAACAACAAAATCAGGACAGAGTCTTCAAGAAGCACTTTGATTCCTCCAGCTGACCCTGCATATTCTTGATAGAGTCTTTCAGCTTCAAAGTGTACTGATCCTTGATGTTTATCTTCTTCTTGGTGTTGGACCTGGTTCTGCTCCCCGGCCACATTTGCTGACTGGGAGCAGTCAAATCAATGTTGTCAATCAAGGAGCCCTCTTTGTTACCTTCCAGCAAACAACTTAAAGTGTTTAGGTTCTCCAGAGTAGACTTCATCCCAAAATTTTCCAAAACAAGCAAATTCTTAATCATAGCTTCATTTTTACTTATCTTCTCATTGATGGGAACCATGGCTATCTCTATAGCTTTTTTGATTTTGTCCTCTAGCTCAGTACCGTAATTAGAAAAAACAACTTTAACATTGGAAACAACCTCCTTCCTAAGATTTTCAATAACTTCCTCTAGCATAATGTTCTTATTTTCCAGCTTGATACATCTATTTTTCAGCTGAACAAGGTCATTTTGCACCCACTTGTCCAGATTATAGCTATAGATAGATTTGTTCTTAGCAATTTGAAGAGGAGTCATCATAATGGATCTTTTCACATGAGAATCCATCTCTCTGAGATCATCTTGTAAAGGGTGGGACCTTTTTCTATCAAAGCTTCTCTCACTACCATCCTTCTTATTATCCTTACCAGTGATGGGGGAATTAGTAGAGTTAATATTTTCCTCATCCATAGCCCTAGGGATCTCTCTATCAGTATCATCAATAGTATTGTCTGCATTGATAACAACCTTCTTATTTTTATTACCCTCCTTAGCAGCCTCATGATCTAGATTATCTTTTCCATCAGCTTTATCAGTGACCGGGAAGTCGGGGTTAGGCACCTCCCCATCAATGAGATTGTCCTGCTCTGTACCGAAATAGCCCTCAATAGTTTCAATAATATTATTAATAACAACATCAGGGTTAACCATATCATCCTTCTCTGGGATCTAGGTGGTAGAGTTAGACTCAACAATATGACCCTCATGAGAGTCCTTAGTAACCTTAGCTTCATTATAAGACAAAGCCCTAGTCTCAATCTTCTTATGATCAGGCTCCTTAAAATTATTACTAACTTTCTCCTGGTTGGCATCCAACCTGTAGTCATCATTGGGAGCCACAATGTCCTTAGCAATCTCATTCAAATTTTTCTCAGAGATGTCCTTGGTAGTCTCCTTACCATTCTTGGGCTCAGAAGAATTAGGAACAGGAGAAGAGAGGGCTTTTTTTGTAGGGAGGAATCTTCTTCTTGGACGAAGAGCCTTGATTCTTCCTTCTATTAGAACTAACCTGGGGGGGTGGGATCAGGAATAAAAATCAAATTGTTAGTAAAATATAATATTTAAATTTAAATTATTAATAAAATATGATGATACAAAATTTTAGAATAGATATTTAATTTTAGAATGACAATAAAATATTATTTTTACTATAAATTATTGTCATGAGTTTAGAATATAATTTTATTGTATAATTGTTTTATAATTTATCTATAAAATTATAAAACTTCGTAATTAAAAATAAAAGATAAAAATAGTATATTTAAAACATTTTTTTCTAGTGTTGCATTATTTTATACTCTTTAGTTAGAAAATTATTGTAATGGTGCCTTTTTATAATTATTTGGCACATAAACACATCTAGATGTTGTATTATGTCTACATTTACTCACTTTAGGATAAAAAGACTCCAAGTATACGTCAATCCCTAATTTATCCACCTTACACATTGTGGAATTTTTAGTACTATCTCTTAGATACTACTGTAAGTTATAGCGTTTGCAACATTTCAAAAGCTTCTTTTTTCATTTTAATGTTAGAATTTTTATTCTAATTTGCATATCCATCGTTTCCCACATCCAAAGCACAAAAAATAATCACATAAAACTTATTAAAGAAAAATATTGCATGACTGTGCACATTAATATACAATAATGTTCAAACCACCACTAATCCATTATTATTGCAACCTTGTGCCTTCACTTATCCAATGTGCTCTTGGGTTTGATGCTTGACATTTTAAAATGGGAATGAGGTCTCCCTTTTGTAAAGTCACCAATTCATACCTTAGGTCAATAAATTTTCACATGGTACCAAATAGCGTGTTTCCTCAGAATCACTAGTCACATTATAAAAATTACTTAACACTTATTAAAATATATATATGAAAAGACTATAGTGTTCTTCAACATACAAAATAAGCATAAAAAAAAAATCTCTATTTTGGGTTGTTTAATTTTGAGAAATAGGTTCACTAGTTTATTCATTCAAACTAGGAAGTAGACCCACTTCACTCAATTACATTAAAGAAAGTGGACCCACTTGGCTCAAAGGATTATGCACAAGGTGAATTCAACACTCTTTATTTATGCCATGCCCACCTTGCACAAGTGGCTCGTACAAGTCCCACAAACCACTTTAGCATCTAGGAAACCAATTAAGCATTGACACATATCACAACACAAATCAGAGCCATGTCAGTCACAAAGTCAAAAAATCTAGCATAGTCGTTATATTTCACCAATGTATTGGTCAAAATTTAATTAGGGTTATATTGAACAAGTCAAATAACTAAGAGGGGGGTGAATTAGTTATTCATAACCATTTTTAAAAACTTTTATTGAACTCATAAATACTTAAAGCAATTAGAAACTTATAACATATATAAACATGAAAGCACAAAACCATCGACACAATGAACACTAGAATTTACAAGGAAATTCAAACTAGGAAAAACCATGGAGAAGTTAATTCTCTTGAAATGAACGGTAGTTAAGGTAACGATGATTAAGTTGATTTTTACAAGAGCTTACAACCAATTTGATCATTGTAGGTGGCTCACTCCCGGTTGGGATAACTACCCTAGAAAAGTGGATAACTACTAATAAAAATAGGCTCACTACCAATTATACCATCCTAAAACTTAGCATCCATTAGTTTGGAATCTCAAGGACCTATTAGGCCCCATTCTAGTGATCTCCTAGAAAATAGATGCATTTATGCTCAATTTCCCACTTTTCCCCGTATATTTCACTATATTCCCCCAACACCCTCAATACCTCTCGAGATCTGGAGGTATTATATTGATTATTATACCCTCGAGTATAGATCAAACTCGACCTATACCCTAGGTCATGAATTTTGATTGGCTCTAGGACCGATGCAAGGTATTTTCCTTTCCCTATTTCCTTTGTTGGCCTTCACAAATTTTAACCCCAAATTTCTATAAAAGAAAGTCCTTTCCTTTCATTTGATTATCTACACACATGACATGATAAAATTTCACAAGCTATTTATATCTTTTGCAAGAAAGTTTTCAAGTTCATGGTGCATTCAAGGAGTTCAAGAAAGGCATATCAAGAATTTGAGCATCCATGAACTATGATTTGGTGATTGTAGATCCATTTCATTTGTGAAGACATCCAAAATTGTACATTCTACATTCTACATGAGCATACAAGCATTCAAGCATCTTTGTGGATAGCAAGTCCATATCCATTCAAGAAGTTCTGGTAAGAAAGGTGAATACTAACGTGTTTCTTTCTTTTACATTATTTTCATATTTAATTTAAAGTGTAATTCATAAAAAGGGAGTTGACCAAGGCAAGACCCTTTCCCCAAAAAATTCCATTTTTTTCTTGTGAGTTGGATCAGGTTCGCGAACTTTTAGAATTTTGAGATCATATTTTGTAGACCTGGAACTAAAATTTACACGGCACATCAGAATTTGTAGTTCTTGGCATTTCAGGTATAGGTCAACCTTGACCTATACTCTAATTCAACCTACTTCTGGGACCTATAGATTGTCACAGTTTGTACATTTCAGTCTTCTGGTTCTAGATCTAGCTCATTTTAGATTTTCGATGTTGTTTAATAGTCTATTTTCAGATTTGAACTTGCATTCCTCATTTTCCCTCAAGGTAAATACATTTCCTCTTTGTAATTTAATAGAACTTACTTTGATTATATTTCTTACTGTCTATTATTACATGTTTATTTTTCTTTACATCACATTTAGTCAAACAATTAATTAACGACATTAAACAGAGAAGATCAAGAAATAGAAAGAGACCTTTGAATTGCAATCCTTTAAGTACTTGGATTTTTCATTAGTAGACCTACATCCATTTTGGTTGTGCTCATTTGGCTTGGGTCTTCCTAAGGGTTACAATAAATGGACTCCCCGCCTTTTTCTCCTTCTTCTGCAATTTACATATAACTTGGTGGTCTAATCACATTGGGTCACCATTTTATACGATACATTTTGGTGAACCCAACTTGTTACATTTTTATTTTTCCTTTTGATTAGGTAGTTAGATTTCCTTTACATAATTGTGTGTTTATGTTCACCTTCATCATACATTTTGGAAAATATTCATCTTTAATGCCTCATATCTTTTGATGTGGTAGTTAGATATTCATTGTATACGTTGTTTCATTTCTCTTTGTACATTGATTATTATATCTAGGATCTACTTTGTATGCATTGCATTTTTTTTCATTAATAGTTCATTTCCTTTCTTTCCATACCTTTGTGCATGAGCTTTATCACTTTGAGTCCAACCTATAGCATTTTGGTTAGAATAAGTCATAGGCTCATGGGTTCTTTAGATAATGAACCATCCTTTTCTAAGAATCTTGATGAAAATAATAAGATCCCTCATTATTTTAATTCTCTCATGCACAAAAAATCTTCTCATTGTTCCCATAATGAATTTGAATCTTTAAGAGTTCCTCCTGTCCAAATTGACAAACTCACTCAAGATTTTGAAAAACTAGAACATTGGTTAGCTCACGAGAATCATAGTTCTGAGACTATTTCTTCTTTGGGACCCTTAAGGCAGTTTATTTGTAATGATGAACATGTTCTTCATCTCTTGCATACTATTTCTCACCTTGTTGATTCTAATGTCAAACCTATTTCTGAATGTGCTCAAGAATTAGGCTATGTCCCATCCACTAGACATGTTGAAATCTCTTTTCCTATCTCTACTTCTATTCCTAGTATCTCCACTTATGCTCCACCACTTGTTACAAATTCAATTCAAACTTATAACCCTACACGTGTGAGTCTTACAAATACCATTCTTCCTTAAATTCCTACATGTTTTTCATGTCTTTCATTGCCTTCCTCTATGCCTTGTTATCATAATTTTCCTTTTCATATTCAAACTCTCTTTCCAACAATTCTCCTAATTTTCTGCATGATCCTCCCAATATTCCTTCTGCTTCAAACAACAACTTTTGTAACGTTCTCAATATTTCTCCTCCTATTTATTTAACTGATTCTACCATTAATGGCTTACCTCAAATCATTTCTTCCTTGCAATAACTTTCCTCTTTAACTCAATCCAAATTCAATATTCCTACATGTGACATTGCTAATGCTTTGTCCTTAGATATTATCTGAGCCATTATCCTATAAAACGTTGAGATTCCTCACGTTGATAATTATAGTGGGAAAGGTGATCATGTGACTCATGTTAAAACTATTAAAATGCTATCTAGTGATTTTTCTCACGACTATAGGCTCATGACTAAATTTTTCACTAGGACATTTCGAGACAAACCTTTGCAATGGTATTGTTCTTTACCTCCTTATTCCATTAACACTTTCCAAAAACTTGCTAATTCTTTTATCCAACAATTTCAAAACAATATTGGTCCTCAAATTTCTTTGAATGATTTAATGCATTGTTAAAGAAAATTTTCTTGACTTCATTGGTAGATTTAAGCATTTGCATGCTCAAATTTCTTATAAAGTGTCTGATGTTGATATACAATGTATATTTGTTTCTAATATACAAAAATATATTAGAGATAAGATTATTCTTACTAAGATTTCTTCCTTTTCACAAATGTGTGCAATGCTTCATCATTATCAACTACAAGCGAGTCAATTTGAGAGCATCACTTCAATGGCTCATGTTTCCAGTGATACGGGTGATACCACATCCAATTCCAACAAGTTTCATAAGCCTCACAATTACATCAAGATCAAAAAATAATCTAATACAATAGATAAACAAGTGGTAGTAACAACTAAATGTGTGGTCCTTTGTACTTTCTTTTTAGACCTTCTCGTACTTTAATCTTTTTTATAAACCTTTGTATAATGTGATGATAAAGTTAATTAATGAAAACATTATTAAACTTATTTCTATTAAACCAATTGACCCAAACAAACCTCTTCCTCAATCCTATGATCGTAAACCTTTTTGTCAATACCATTGTCAAAATGGTCATGATACTAAAAATGATTTTCTTTGAATAACATAATAAAAGACCCCATTGACTCCAATGCTATATCTGTTGATGATGATATTAACCATGGAAAAAAATCAGTTGCACCTCCTAATCAAAATTCACAAATATACACTAATCCTTTGCCATCTAATTCAACCAACACTATTTTGAAACCTTGTGCTCCTATCAACATTATTTATGATGATAAAACTGATGAAGCTGACCATATTTTTAATCAAGTTGAGCGTGTCCATCCTAAACCCAAACCCAAAACCAAACCTTAACCTTAGTCATGCATTACCTTTGATCATGTTGAAACAATTACGACACATGATGGTCCTTTGTATATTGTTTTGAGGGTTGATGGTATTTCTTTCCACGGTAGCCTTCTTGATCCTACTTGCATGGTCAATGTGATAACTAAAGAACATCTTTTTAGTAGAAACTTGCATAAGGATTCCTATGATAAATCTAATATTCTTATTGAAAATTGTATTGATTTTCACTATCCTTCCCATGGTTCTATTTCTTTTCCTGTAAAATTTGGTGGTAAAACTTTGGATAAAACTTTCATTATCATTCATACCTATGATCAATTTCAAGTCAAACTTGGCCTTCCTTGGCTTACCTCCATGAAATCTATGGCTTCTCCTACTCATAAATTCCTTAAATTTCCTCTTAATGGAGAGATCATGACTATCAACCATATTATTTTCCAGCCTTCTATGCCTCAACTAGCTAGAGTCCATCCTGATTATCTTTTTGAATCCTACCAAGCCTTCAAGATTAAAAATATTTGTGAGTTAAGAAAACCTAAGGATGATCCTGGTCATGGCCTTCTTCCTACACATCTTGTGTCACTCTATATTTTCTTACATGCCTCCTCCTATTATCTCTTAGCCTAGTGTGGTTCTTTTAGTTCTTCCTTCTAAATAATAAAAGGATGTGATGTTGATTGATCCTAGCCCACCTCATCTATCTAGTAAGACCAAGCGTAACCTTCATGCTCATGATCATTGTCACAAGCTTCATTATAGAGACTATGTCTATGCTTCTCAAAACATTTCCTCACCTCATATGTCTTCGCTTGCCTTTGACCATCCCATTCTTGATCCTATAGAGGAAGTGAATTTGAACGATGTTAAAAAGAATAAACATGATCTAATTCTATTCATATATTCGATTCTATTATAATTAATCTTGATAAAGAAGATGCTCTTGGTGATTATGTTCATGATACTAAAAATGATATGGATGCTAGTGAATATGATGATATGTATGAGAGTGTTGATATTAACAATGATTTACTAGCTATTCTTTCACAACAATTATCTATCACTCCTATTAGAAAACATAGTGACCTATCTTCACAACATGATCCTTACATAGAACTAGCAATTGTTCCTTTTACTATGCTAGATTTTTCTCCACTTGCAAGTTTTTGACCTTCCCTAAACACTATGGACCAACATAGTGGGGCATGTGATAAGCTTGATTATCTCCTCTTGTATGGAATATTTTGTGTTTACCTATTGTAATGTGCTTCCCCCTTGATGTCCTTCTTGTTATATGGTTTGTTTAAATTCCTCTAGACAACCCGTGTTGCTCTGTTGGTGCAAGGTTATAAAGGAATCAAATGTCATAGTAATTCTTCTATTTGTGTCTCTTTTCCTCTATATGTCATTACCTATTGTGTTGTACATGTGTTATTGTGTGTAACTATCCCTTTGTGTTTGTCTTCTTAGAGATGATGCAAAATGGTAGCTTTTTTGTCTCTGTGATGTCAGCCCAAAAAGACTCTTCTTTGTTACTCTTACGTGTCTTTCTTCTAATTTTTTTTAGTTCTACTTTCTTTAGAGAGTGACGATATTTCATTTTGACATATTACTTCATATATTATCATATGGTCATTACTGACCACATAGTTGGTAGATCCCCTTTGTGCTCTTTTTTTGTCATGTTCTCATTTCCCCTGATATGTCCTTTCTTCAGGGCATTTTATAGTGGAAACATCTCTAGTCCATGCATGTACACTCCCTTAAATCCATTTCTCTCATTAAGGTACTTCCAATAGCTTTAACATGGGGGCATACACTCCACTCACATTTTGCACACAGACACTATTTTTGATGCTCCTATACAAAAAATTTCCTAATGTTTCCAATATTTCTCCTCCTATTTCTTTAACTAATAATATCATTAATAGCTTAAATTAAACCATTTATTCTTTTCAACGACTTGCTTCTTTGACTCAATTAAAATTCAATATTCCTACATGTGACATTTCTAATCCTTTGTCCTTAGATATTATCTAAGCTATTATCCCACAAAACGTTGATATTCCTTGTCTTGAAACTTATAGGCGTAAAGGTGATCCTGTGACTCATGTTAAAACTTTTCAAACATATGTAGTGATTTATCTAACAACTATAGTTTCATGACTAAGTTTTTCACTACGACATTTTGAGACAAAGGTTTGTAATAGTATTGTTATTTACCTCCTTATTCCATTAACTATTTCCAAAAACTTGCTAATGCTTTTATCCAACAATTTCAAAACAATATTGGCCCTCAAATTTATTTGACTGATTTAATGCATTGTAAATAAGGTGTTAAAGAAAAAATTATTGACTTCATTGGTAGATTTAAGTATTTACATGCTCAAAATTATTATCCTATCCCTGATGGTGAAATACAATGTATATTTGTTTCTAATTTACAAAAGGATATTAGAGATAAGATTATTCTTACTAAGTTTACTTCCTTTTCACAATTGTGTGTAGTGCTTCATCATTATTAACTACAAATGAGTCAATTTGAGAGAACCACTCCAATGCCACCTATTTTTATTGATAAGAGTGATGCCACATCCAATTCTAACAAGTTTCATAAAATTAATAATTACACCAAGATCAACAAATCATCTAATACAGTAGATGAACAAGTGGTAACAACAACTAAAAATGTGGTTCCTTTGTCCTTTATTTTTAGACATTCTCGTACTTTACTTTTTAAAATATTTGTATAATATGATGATGAGGTTAATTAATGCAAACATTATTAAACTTAATCCTATAAAACCAATTGATCCAAACAAACCTTTTCCTCAATCCCTTGATCCTAAACCTTTTTATCAATACCATCGTCAAAATGGTCATGATACTGAAAATGCTTTTCTTTGAAGAAAATAATACAAGACCTCATTGATTCCAATGCTATATCTATTGATTCTGATTTAACCATGGAAACAAATTAGTTGCACCTTCTAATCATAATTTGTAAATATACACTAATCATTTTCCATCTCATTCAACCAACACTATTGTGAAACCTTATGCTCCCACCAACATTATTTATGATGATAAAATTAATGAAGCTAACCATATTGTTAATCAATTAATTGAGCATGTCCAACCTAAACCTAAACCTCAACCTCAGTCATGTATTACATTTTATCCTGTTGAAACAATTACGACACCTAATGGTCATTTGCATATTGTTGTGAGGGTTGATGGTATTCCTTTGCATGGTACCCTTATTGATCCTACTTGCATGGTCAATGTGATAATTGAAGAGAATCTTTTTACTATAGAATTTCATAAGGATTCCTATGATAAATCTGATATTTTTATTCAAAATTGTAATGATTTTTGCTATCCTTCTTATGGTTCCATTTCTTTTCCTATGGAAGTTGGTGGTAAAATTTTGGATACTACTTGCATTGTCATTCCTACCTCTGATCAATTTTAAGTCAAACTTGGTCTTCCTTGGCTTACCTCCATGAAATCTATGGCTTCTCATGTTCGTAAATGCCTTAAATTTCCTCATAATAGAGAGATCATGACTATTAACCATAATCTTTATTTACCTTATGTGCCTCTAGAATCTATTAACCTTGATGTCTTTTGATCTTATATGCATCAACTAGATAGAGTCCATCTTGATTATCTTTTTGAATCTTACCAAACCTTCAAGATTAAAAATATTTATGAGTTAAGAAAACCTAAGGATGATCCTAGTCATGGCCTTCATCCTACACATCTTGTGCCACATTCTATTTCTTGTACATGCATCATCCTTCTATTATCTCTCAACCTAGTGTGGTTCTTTTAGTTCTTCCTTCTAAAGAAGAAAATGACATGATGCTGATTGATCCCACCCCCCCTTGGCTATCTAGTAAGGCTATGTGTAACCGTCATGCTCGTAATCATTGTCACAAGCATCGGGATAGAGCATGTGTCCATGTTTCTCAAAACATTTCCTCACCTCATATGCCTTCACTTACCTTTGACCATCCCATGCTAGAGCTTGTCGAGGAATTCAATTTGAACAATGTTAGAATAAACATGATAATTATATTTGTATCTTGGATTCTTCTACAATTAATCTTGATGAATAAGATACTCTTGATGATGATGTTCATGATACTAACAATGATATGCATGCTATTGATTCTGATGATATGTATGAGACTATTGATATTGACAATAAATTACCATCTATGCTTTCAAAACATTTATCTATCACTCCTAGTAGTGAACATAGTAACTTATCATCACAACATGGTCCTTCTTTGGAACTAGCTATTGTTCCTTCTGCCATGCTATATGATTCTCCTCTTGCCAGTTTCTCACCTTCCCTAAACACTATGGACCGAGATAGTGGGGCAAGCGATAAGCTTTATTAGCTCCTCTAGTATGGTTGATTTTGTGTGTTTTCCTATTGTAATGTGCTTCCCCTCTAATGTGTTTCTTGTTATATGGTTTTTTCAGATTCCTCTAGATGACCCTTGTTGTTCTATTCGTGCAACGTGATAAAGGAATCACAATGTCACAATCATTCTTCTATTTGTATCTTTTTTCATCTATATGTCATTACATGTTGTGTTGTACATGTTCTATTGTTCATAACTATTTCTTTGTGATTGTCCACTTGGGAATGATGCAAAATGGTATCTTTTTGGTCTTAGTGATGTCAGCCCAAAAAGACTCTTCTTTGTGACTCTTATGTATCTTTCTTCCAATTTAAATTGTAGTTCTACTTTCTTTGAGGAATGATGATATTTCATTTGCATATAATATTTCACATATTATCATATGATCATACTGAATCCGCAATTGGTAGATCCCTTTTGTGCTCTTTTTTTGTCTTGTGCTCATTTCCCTTGATATGTCCTTTCTTGAGGGTATTTTATAGTGAACACATCTCTAGTTGATACATGTACTCTCCATTAAATACATTTCTCCCATTAAGGCACTTGCAATAGCTTTAACATGGGTGCATACACTCCACTCACATTTTGCACACACACACTATTTTTAAAGCTCCTATACAATAACTTTCCTAACATTTCCATTTTTTCTCCACCTATTTCTTTAAGTGATTTTCCATTAATAGCTTATCTCAAATCATTTCTTCCCTGCAACAACAACTTGCTTCTTTGACTCAATCCAAATTCAATATTCCTACATGTGACATTGCTAATCCTTTGTCCTTAGATATTATTCTAGCTATTATCCCACAAAACATTGTGATACAGGGGCATCCTTAGTTACTGAAGATTCTTGATGTCTCGGTAACTGTCTGGTGGAGTTTGGTTAATTGGCTGGTGATCTCAGTAAAAGACTAGATTTTCTCAGTCTTTGGTGATAGTTCTTGGTCAAAGTCTATTTGGCTTCACCAATGGAGCTTGGTGGTCATGGTAGTGGTTCTCAGTTGAAAGTATCGATGGAGCTTGGTGGATTATGGTCGCTCGGTGACTCGATGTTTCTGGTGCTCAATGCTCGGTTACCGACGGGGTCTCGGTGTTTATTATTGGCACTCGGTGTTCTTACTGACTAACTTGTTTGTTTGGATGAATCAGCTTGGCCAACTGGTGCATTTAATTTTGGTCTTGCTCCTTGAGTTATGGATTGACCATTGGACATGTGCGGACATAGATCTAGTGTGTTGCATTCTCCTATGTGGATCTAGATGATGACATGATGAATTAATTATTGGAAGGCTATGTGAGAGTCGACTGATGTTTCATTTAATATTTGTTTGTTTTTGGAAGCTGGCTAGGTTTTGGGATTTATTTGTTTGTAAAGCTGACTTATGGTTGTGTAGTACTTAAGGAGGGTATGGGTAGACTAGTAGGAGGAAGGTAGGAGGAAGTAGAAGAAGTATAGCAGAGTTAGTAGCTTGCGAGCTTAGGAACAAGAAGATTTCTTGTGGCTTGCAAGCACAAGTTTAGATCTTTCTTCGAGTACCTACCAGTGTCCTATTGTGTTATAGACTTGGGCTAGCTGAGAGATATGTTGGATCATGCATGATCTAGTTGAACTATTGTAATCTTTGATCTATTTGGCCGTAACCGAGAAGGCCTTACAACTTGGCACATTTATTGTAAGCTTGGTTAATGATGAATAAAGAAGATTTTGATTCTATATTTGTGTAGTGTTGTGTTATTCCACATTGTTGGTGTTTGGCTGCAAGTTTGGACCGTCCTTAATTGGATCCTCCAACCTTGACTACATCACATTAATATTTATCGTCTTGAGACTTATAGTGGTAAAGGTGATCCTATGACTCATGTTAAAACTTTTCAAACCCTATATAGTGATTTTTCTCATGACTATAGGTTAATGACTAAGTTGTTTACTAGGACCTTTCGAGACAAAGCTTTGCAATGGTATTGTTTTTTACCTCCTTATTACATTAACTCTTTCCAAAAACTTGCTAATGCTTTTATCCAACAATTTTAAAACAATATTGGTCCTCAAACTTCTTTAACTAATTTATTGCATTGTAAACAAGGTGTTGAAGAAAAAATTATTGACCTCATTGGTAGATTTAAGAATTTTCATGCTCATATTTCTTATCCTATGTCTGATGTTGATCTACAATGTATATTTGTTTCTAATTTACAAAATGATATTAGAGATAAGATTCTTCTTACTAAGTTTTCTTCCTTTTCACAATTGTGTGTAGTGCTTCATCATTATAGACTATAAGATGTGAGTCAATTTGAGAGAACCACTCCAATGGCTCCTATTTACATTGATAAGAGTGATGTTGCATCCAATTCCAACAAGCTTCATAAGCCTAACAATTACATCAAGATCAAAAAATCATCTAATAAAGTAGATGACCAAGTGGAAAAACCAACTAAAGGTGTGGCTCCTTTGTCCTTTGTTATTAGACCTTCTCGTACTTTACTCTATAAATATTTGTATAATATGATGATTAAGCTAATTAATCCAAACATTATTAAACTTCCACCTATGGAACCAATTGGTCCAAACAAACCTCTTCCTCGATCCTTTGATCCCAAATATTTTTGTTACTACCATCATCAAAATAGTGATGATACTGAAAATGATTTTCTTTGAATAACATAATACAAGACCTCACTGATTCCAATGCTATATTTGTTGATCCTTATATTAACCATGGAAACAAATTAGTTGCACCTCCTAATCAGAATTTACAAATATACACTAATCCTTTGCCATCTCATTCAACCAACACTATTTTGAAACCTTATGCTCCTACCAACATTATTTATGATGATAAAATTGATAAATCTAACCATATTAGTAGTCAAGTTGAGCATGTCCAACCCAAACCTCAACCTTACTCGTGTATTACCTTTAATCTCGTTGAAGAAATTACGAGACCTAATGGTCCTTTGTATATTGTTGTGAGGGTTGATGGTATTCCATTCTGTGGTACCCTTGTTGATCCTACTTGCATGGTTAATGTGATAACTGAAGAGAATATTTTGAGTAGAGAATTGCATAAGGATTCCAATGATAAATCTGATGTTTTTATTCAAAATTGTAATGATTTTCGCTATCCTTCCCATGGTTCCATTTTCTTTCCCATGGAAGTTGGTGGTAAAACTTTGGATACTACTTCCATTATCATTCCTACCTCTGATCAATTTCAAGTCAAACTTGGTCTTCCTTGGCTTACCTCCATGAAATATGTGGCTTCTCTTGTTCATAAATGCCTTAAAATTCATCATAATGGAGAGATCGTGACTATTAACCATAGTCTTTATCATCCTTTTGTGCCTTGAGATTCTATTAACCTTGATTTCTTTTGGTCTTCTATGCCTCAACCAGCTAGAGTCCATCCTGATTATCTTTCTGAATCCTACCAAGCCTTCAAGATTAAAAATATTTATGAGTTAATCAAACCTAAGGATGATCCTCAGGCATAACTTTAAGAAACCCCCTCTCTCGAAAAGTATAAAATCATGGCGAATCACGTGTTCTGGAGGGAAAAATTTTAATAGTGATGGCGAATTGTATTTCAAAATATGGATATTTTGTGGCAAATTTTTAATAACGTATACTATTTTTATAAAAATATGGCGACTACAATTTTTTTATAAGAAAATTATTAATATCGATGATGATTTGTGTTTCAAAATATGGATATTTGGTGGCGAATTTTTTAATGACATATACCATTTTTATTAAAATACGGAAAAAATATTTTCCAAATATTTTAATTAATTTATTTGTCATGGTGAATGTTTTGAAAAATTGTATAGCTGGTATGGCAATTTAATAATTGGAAATAATTATTACATTTAACATTCTAGGTGATTTATGTTCTTAACTTAAATTTAATAAGCTCAGTCCTGAGTTTTCATTCTTGAAGAATGACACGTGTCATGATTCCAAAGAGAGTTTTCAGTAAAAGAGTTATCTCACCACATTCCGTCTGAAATGCACCTTCTACCATTCATCTCTCTTAATCCAATGGTTATGATTTGATGTTGAAGTTGCACTAGCAGGTGCAGCAGGTCCCATCACTATAACGTCATAGTCTCACACGTCTATTGGATTACAACATATCAATGAACAAAAGTGAATTTTGGGCCTATTGTTGGTCTTCATAATCTTTATGGAAAACTCTTGGTGGAATCATGACACGTGGTATGATTGATCGTACCAATAAGCCCAAGATCAATCATACCACATGTCATGATTCCACTGAGAGTTTGCCGTAAAAATTTTGAAGACCAACAATAGGCCCAAAATTAACCTTTGTCCATTGGTATGTTGTAATCCAATGGATGTGTGAGTATGTGACCTCTTTTTTTGACACCAAAAAGGCAGAATTCTACTAGCAATCTTCGGTAATATTAGATAGAAATATTAATTAATGGCGATGAGTAGATGACATCAATTAAAGTAATGTCAATTAATGGCTTCTTAGATGGTGCCTTTCAATTTTCAATGACAGATATGTGTGACATCATTATCTATTCATTACCTCAATAGAATAATGCCTTAAAGTTAAGGCTTAAATGAAAACATCATGTCATCTAAGTACATTATTTTCTGACTATTCGATGATCTTACATCAATGGTAAAGCTTCATTTCCTATCGCCATTTCATAGCTAATGTACTTTTCTTATTGTTTTTGTGGAGTGGGCACAGGTTTCAAGTTTTTTTATAATAAATAATTGTTATGTCCACCTACATCACGCAATCCTTTCCACCTTCGTTATTTCCAAGATAGAAAATGTCTTACAATAAGTGTTGTTTCCAATTTCACCCATTGTTGCATTAAATATGAAAGATTTGGAAATTTTTGAAGGACAGTTACCATTTAACTTACAAATTAATTAGATCTTTAGGGCAGAGAAGAAATTTCAATCAGGGCTTATAAATAGATGATCTACACTTGTTAATTTACGATTGTGAAAGCAAATTTATGAAAATAGTATGCGAGTGTTAGGTTCTCTTTGATTTTTGTCAAAAATTAGAATAATAATATCAGTTTGTCAAATTTCAATTTTCAATAGACACTCCAATTTGTTTAAGATGGACTACCTTGGAGAATCAAAAGACATTTTTGGGCTTGGTCACAGACCCAATCCTAGCGCCTCTTGCTATAAAGTTGGGAGCCTTCACCAAGGAGGCTATAAGGATGGTGCTAGGATGTGAATTTCTAGAGAGTGAAAATAGGTATAGAGTTAACACCAACATTTCATCTCGGTTCTTGGCATCTCTATTGGACCTGGGGGGAAAGATGGATATTCTCATGCTTCTGAGGAAAGTTTTCAGAGAAGAGTACCTCGGTGACGATGTGAATGTTATCGTATTTGTAGAAATTGGGTTTGGAATTCCTTGGGTTGACCCTTGATGTTAAGAAGCTCACACATCATTGGAAGTGGGCACAGATTGGGAGGGATTTCCTCTAGAAGTGGCACCTACTGGAGGAAACTGAGGACTATCAATGGCTAGAAGAATTCTCTGAGATTATCCTCTCTTCAAAGTTCCACACAAAAGGAAGGGAGCCTCAGCTGAATAGTCCCTAAGTCTACCTAGTGTCTATTGTGTCTCCCTTTGGTGGTAGTAGCTTACCAAGGTTTTTGCAATGATGTAAATTGTAATCACGTATGCTTAAAAAAAATATGAAAATGTTTTAAAAAATTCGAAGTGCTTTTCTTTTTTGTTTTGATTATAAGAATTGTTAATAGATATGGCCTATGGGCATTGTTGAATTGTAATGAAATTTTACCTAATATAATATAAAAAATTTGTGTTGCACTTTTGTTTCATGTAATAATTAAATGTTTCCAAACTTTATCATTTAATGGTGACTAGTTCAAATTTCATGGATAAGGTATTCTCGAATGCATGAATTCTAAGTGAATATAGTTAATGATTATATTCATTAGTGTGTATTAAATTATTAAGATTTTAAAATCGTGACAATCACTGGATTATGAGAGATGAATGGTTGAAGTTGTATTTCAAAAGTAATATGGGTTTCAAAAACCTTTTTTGCAAACTCACTCTGGAAATGTGACATGTGTCATTCATTGAAAATATATCATGTGAAGATAAAACATTAAAAGGATTCTAGAATTTTGGTTTAAATGTTACATTTAATGAAAGGTTTTTAACATTTCCTTTTTAAAAATCTATCGACTTGTAGCAACAGAGCTAAAAAGAACTATTGAACTGTTGCCGAAGATTTTGAGACTATAATTTGTGAGAGCCTTAGCCATTCTAACTTTTATCTATCCAAATTTCAAAATTTAATTTCGGGTAAGATATCTAGCCTAATGCATCCCGATTTTGTAATGTCAAAAATTTAGTTTAACTTGATTTTGAAATTTTAATTCTTGCATGTACAATTGGGGTTTTCTTAATTAGTTAGTTATTATTTGTGATTTTGTTATTAAATATCTTTGATTCTGTGCGTTTTCATACTTCCGAAGAACAATGGGGAAAGCCAAAACTCAAGACCAAGGGAAAGCAGTTGGGAAAACTTTAATAGAATGCAGAAAACTAGTAGAAATCTTTGGTTTCACTAATGAGTATCATGATGTTTATGATCCTACAATCGATGATGAAAGGAGAGTTATAGAAATTAAACATACATTGTGCAGTAAGGAAACTAGGCCAAAGAGGTTTGAATTTATAAAAATTAATCCATTGATAGGTGCAAAAATGAATAAAGTTTCTTTGTGGGATGTTGGTTTAGGTCGCATGTTGTTACCCGAAGTTTTCCCTTGCCCATAAATTGTCTTGATTTGTGCAGAAAATTATGATGAAGAAAGTAAAGCAATTGTGAATAAAAATAATCAAGAATAATTATATCAATAACCCAGGAAGAATTTCTTAGTTTGCTAGACCTAGGGTTTGACCGATAAAATTGTAATGTCCATATTGACTTGGGAGTGCTAGCAGAGAAATATGAGGAAGTCACACCAAATGTAAAAGATTCATTTGTAAAGGTTCTAATAGTTGCAAAGGCAAAGGTTTTATTGGGTGAGAACCATAAGCCTCCTTATGATTTTAACATTTTTGTGCCATGGGTTCAGGATACTATATCCTCACTAGTATTTTGCTTGGGATTGGAAAACAATAGGGAAGTGGATGCCAACATTCTTCAATTGATTTGGGATATTGATTGTGTCAATGAACCAGTTTGTTGGATGCGTGGTTCAATCAATGAAAGAACAATTAGCATTGATTAAAAGATGTAATTCTAAGATATTTAGGTTCACAACCTACTTGTGTTATCTTCTGCTAGGAAAGCATGTTGCAATATTAATGCAGTAAAGGATGGTGGATCCAATGAAGGATAGTCCAAACCTTGCAACCAAAAGAATTACACAATGGAATACTCAACACAATAGACAACAGCATAAATGTTTCAAGTAATTTGCATTAACATGCCCGGCTGTAAGGCCTTTCGGGTTAGGGCCAATTGCAACATGAAACAATTCTACAAGATCCACAACCAGATCCAATACAATCTTAGCTAGTTTAGCTTTGAAGACAATCAGAAGTTGATGGAAACCCTAAGGTAGATCTAAACTTGAGCTCACAAGCCTCCAAGAAATTTCCTTGTTCCCAAGTATACAAACCCCTAGCTCTACTACAAAGGACTATCAGATTACAATCTGATCTGTAAGAACATCAAGAACTTTTCTTCCACAACTTCACCAACTTCAGCTTTCAAAACCTCAGATCTGACTCACTCAGTTCAACAAGTCATGAACCTTTCTTCTCTAAGTTTTGTCTCTCCTCCTAAAAATCTAGCCAAGCCCTCCTTAAATACTAATCATCAGCCACAAGTCGGTTGGATGAAACCCTTAACTCCCCAAAACAATAATTAAATACCATACAAGTCGGCTTACAAATGTATCCAAACATTTAATTCTGCATGTCGGCCCAAGACAATGGCTACCAACAATTAATTCACCAAGTTGGCTCAACAAATCACATAGAACTCTGATCAGTAAGTCAGAACTACCGAGCGATAGTAAAATTACCGAGCACGCCAGGCATTGTTGAGCACCAGTATCGACTGAGCACCGTAGGCATGACCGAGCAACAATTTCACCAAGCACTAGAGAATACCAAGTTCCTTCAGTTACCGAGCTTCCTTCAATGACCGAGACCATCAATCAAGGCTGCAACCGAGTAAAAACCGGCCAAAACACAAACACTCCATGCAATTTGCTGAGGACATAGAATGCCCTTGCCTAAACCTTGGATGCCCCTACATCAGACACCCCAGGTTCCAAAAGATGTTCATATTTGAGAAGAACATCTTTCAGGATTCAACACATAAATCCTGAACTGGTTACTCACATAGAAGTCCTCCTTTTCTGCTTGCAAAGTCTTCCACTTCAATTTCCTCTATCTCTTCAAGTCTTTTCTAAACAATGTACAGGTCGGTTCTTCATACTGATCATTCATTTTCTCAGGATCTACAATCTCAACTTGGCTACCAATACTTAGGCTTCTCCTACCGAGTGTTGTATCCATCAAAGGCATCAGTGAAAACTTCCTATCATTCTTCTCAACATTAAACACATTTCTTACACAGTCATAAATAGCTTTGTAATCATACTGCCAAGGTCTATCGAGCAATATATCACAACTATTCATCTTCACAATGTCACAAAGCACAAGATCCTTGTACTGGCCAATCTAAACATCAATGAAGCATTATTCTCTAACTTCCAAAGCATGAACATCTTGTAACCAGCCAAGCCTATAAGGACAAGGATGTTTCATTCTACTCAAACTAAGTTTCTAAACCAGGTCTTCAACAACAAGGTTATCAATGCTACCACTATCAACAATAACATCACAGAGTTTACCTTCAATCTTGCATTGGGTCCTAAACAAGTTACTCCTCTGACAAGGTTCATCCTTTGTACCAAGCAATGCTTGCGAAAGTAGCAAGTTCTCTGATTCAGGTTCATTCTAAATGTTTTCATTCATCACAGTAGTTCGTCGGTCAACCTTCGTCTATGTGCATTCAAAAGAATGTTGCCCTTCCTCTCCACAGTTATAGCAAGTACCCTTAAAGATAACTCTATCTATCTTCTTCTTTAGTTCCACAGGTTTCTGTTCATCTTCTGCATCAGTTAGCTTATCCTTCACCGAGTGATCAGCCTTTTCTTTCCCTCGAGAGTTACTAGGTTGTTTCCTCTTCAACTTATCTTCTGCCTTCAGAGCATACTGATAAGCATCTTCAACAGAATCAATATTCAGCATACCAAGCTCATCCTGAATATTGAATCTCAGAGCATTCACATACTGAGCTACCTTTTCCTTACCAAGCTCTCGATGTCTAGACTGAATAGTAAGTTTTTAGAACTCCTCGATATAATCTTCAATAGACAAATCCTTCTGTTTCAGATTCTGCAACTTCTTAAACAAGTCAAGCTCATAGTCAACCGGTATGAACTTAGCTTTCAACTTAGTCACCATCAATATCCACTGATTGATCTTTGTTTCAACTTCATCTTCTCAATCTCTCTGTAGTTCCTTCCACCAAAAAGCAACATGTCCTTTCAACTTTGTCTATGCTAATCTCACCCGAAGAGGATCTTCAATTTCTTCCAGCTCAAAGAAATCTTCAAGTTCACCAATCCAATCAATTAGATTGTCGGGCTTCAAAGTACCAGAGAAAGTAGAAACTTCCATTTGGTAATTACTAAACCGAGCAGTAGATCTAGGCAACCGAGTAGTTCTGTCTTCACCAGATCTATTCCTCTAGTCATCACCACTAGATCTAGCAATTTCAAATTCTTTGGTAGCTTCTTCATAGCCATCCTCAGTACCAACATTCTAAGGTATACCAACAATAGTTCTCATCATCTCAACAACCATATCATTCTTCATCAATTCCATCTCAAATCTGAAATCTAATTTCACCTTCTCTGTGATCTAAGATTCAACAGTATCACAAAGATCTGAAATAACTCTAGGGTCCAATATTCTTAGAGGCATCCTTAAAGATAAGAGAAACCCTCTGCAACAAACCCTCACCGATCACATTGTGACAATTTCCAAGATGCAACAAGTCAGATCTCAACCTGCAATCTTGTAAATAACTAGGGGACAATTTCACAAGTTCAGTGCTTCGGATCTACAATCCAGATTGCACACAATCTATGCTCCAATAAGATCAACTTCGCAAGATCAGCCTTGATAGGTCAAACTTCTCCTTCAACAAGATCAAGTTTCACTCCAACAGGAACAAAACTTCGCTCTGATACCACCTAACGCAGTCAAGGATGGTGGATCCAATGAAGGACAGTCCAAACCTTGTAGCCAAAAGAATTACACAACGGAATACTCAACACAACAAAAAACACCATAAATGTTTCAAGTAATTTGCATTAACATGCCCGACTGTAAGGCCTTCCGGGTTAGGGCCAATTACAAACTGAAACAATTCTGCAAGATCCACAACCAGATCCAATATGTAAATCTCATCTAGTTCAGCTCTAAAGACAATCAGAAGCTGATGGAAACCCTAAGGTAGATCTAAACTTGAGCTCGCAAGCCTCCAAGAAATCTCCTTGTTCCCAAGTATACAAACCCCTAGCTCTGCTACAAAGGACTATCATATTACAATCTAATTTGCAAGAACATCAAGAACTTTTCTTCCACAAGTTTGCCAACTTCAGCTTTCAAAACCTCAGATCTAACTCACTAAGTTCTCCAAGTCATGAACCTTTCTTCTCTAAGTTCTGTCTCTCCTCCTCCTAAACATCTACCCAAGCCCTCCTTAAATACTAATCATTAGCCACGAGTCGGCTGGATGAAACCCTTAACTCCCCAAAACAATAATTAAATGTCATACAAGTCGGCTTACAATTTTTTTAAACATTTAATTCTGCATGTTGGCCGAAGACAATGGCTACCAACAATTAATTCACCAAGTCAGCTCAACAAATCACATAGAACTTTGATGGTAAGTCAGAACTACCGAGTGACAGTAAAATTACCGAGTACGCCAGGCATCACTGAGCACTAGTATCGACCGAGCACTGCAGGCATGACCAAGAAACAGTTTCACTAAGCGCCAAAGACTACCAAGTTCCTTTAGTGACCGAGCTTCCTTCAATGATTGAGATCGTCGATGAAGGATGCAACTGAGTAAAAAATAGGCCAAAACACAAACACTCCATGCAGTTTGTCGAGGACATAGAATGCCCTTGCCTAAACCTTGGATGCCCTTGCATCAAATATTAATGAGCAATGACAACAAGCTTGAAATTCAGAGAGGGACAAGACCAACAAGTACTCCAATATATAATTGGACACCTCAGATAAGGATGTATGATAACAGAAGGAATTACAGTAATTTTGTAGACTTCTTTGTGGCACCATTGTACAAAAAAAACAAGCACTCCAATACCTAGATTGTTTGCTTCATGTAGGGATTGCATCTAACTTGGAAGCACAATTCAATTGGCTAACTGGTACTTAATGGAAGAATACACTATGCTAAGATTTTATGGATCAGAACTACAACCCCACAAACTTCTAATGGATGTGACAAACAAGGTGTTTGCACTAGAATATGTACTACAACTAGAGAGCATGGATAGACTCTTTGCTGGCCATTCAAAGAAGAGCATATTCCCTTCCTTACCTTTCTCAATTGGAGGGTTAACATTTAAGAGAAAGGCATTCAAAGTAGATTTTTTTTTTTTAGAAATTTTTCAATTTGATTTAGAGTGGTACTGGAAGTATGATCCACTCAACGTCATTCAAACAATGTGTGTTGCTAATAAAAACTCTGGAAACTTATTTCAACATGAAAGTAAACCATTGCTAGAGAAGTTGAAAAACAAGGATAGTTGGGATGATGTTACAAAAGAGATGGAGAAACTTTCATCTAAGGAAAATATTTTAGTTGAATAGTTGTCATCACAAATTATGACATCAATAAACCAAGGCATTATACAGCCTAGGATGTCCTACAATTTCTACAAAAAAGCTTCTCATCCATCAAACATAAAAATACCAAAGAAAATAGTAGAAGATTGTAAGGATAGAAAATGGACTCGAATAAAAATGAATGTTTTTTGGAGTATGAGTAAGGATTTTAGTGAACCAAAGACCAGTGCAAATCTGGATGACATAGACAAGGATATTGAGTTTAGCAAATTATGGAATTTTGAGCATCCTACCATGGCATACAACAGTAATGATGAGGATGAAAATGCAGATAATGAGGATGATAATCCACCAATTGCATTTACCCAAGGGAGTCAGAGTGGACTCAGCGACCACCCCAAACAAGTATATAGTAAAGGGGGAATCATTTTGGAAAAAAATGGGTTATAAAGGTGGTGGTTTGGGTCCCATGGGAGAAGGCATCTGGAATCCAATTGTCACACAAAAAATTAATCATGGTGTAGGTCTTGGGTTTGGATTTAGAGTGGACCCATTAGATTCACCAAGAACCACTATGCCCATAAGAACATCCATTACCACAGGTGGGATTGGGGAATCTACTGCTATTGGGTCTGGTAGTGGCACTAGTGCCAATGGGACTGGGAAACTTATACAACAAGTTCCCTCTCTAAAGAGGCTAGTAGAATCTACACACAATCTCATAGTAGAAGATAGTGTCAAGAAGAAAAAGGTTTCTAGAACATTGACACTCGATCCTAAAGAACTATTTGCAATTTTAGGTTCACCAAAACCATCCAAAATTTTAAATCCTCAAACAACATTAGCTAGATTAGTAGGCATTGCAAGCTCCGATTCACCTTTCAAACATTCAATTCCTTCTGCAACACCAAATTTTTGTTTCAAAGATTTCTATAATAAATTTGTAGAAATAACAACCAAGAATAAGGAAATAAAGAAGACATTTCAGACTAGTGCCCTTACTGCAGCTATAGAGGAACAACCTGCATCCAACGGGGTTTTTCCAACACATGACCCAAATAGATACATGATGGAGTTCATGATTGTTATTCCACCCAAAAAAGATGGAAACCCACCAGAGAGTCAAATACATCCATCTAAATTTCAAGTTAGCACTCTTCAAATGGATTTTTCCAAAGTTAAAAATGTGGAAAAAATCAATGTGTCAAAGTCTACAAACCAAGTGGTCTAGAATGCACTGCTAAAGCTGGAAAGAGAGAAAAGTAAGCTCAAGAAAAATATAGAAAAGTTGCAGGCAAACATTGCTAATGAAAAATAAAAGAGGAAAGCTTCAAAGAACAATTTGAAAGAATTATAGAAAAAGATTAAAAAATTAAACTCTACATCAACAAATATAGAGCAAGAACATGCAGAGGCAGTAGTAAAGGAATAGGACCAGGAAGAGCTGAAGGCACTGAGGGAAAAATTCATAGAAATTCATACAAAATTATAGGAAGAAAGAGTCACTTCACAAAAGTTATTTAAAATTGTGGAGAATAATGTTGCCTCCAACCGGAAATTGCAAAAGCAATTGGACTCTCAGGTGGATAAAGCCAATCATTGGCAACACAAAGCAGTGGAAGAGACAAATAAATGTAAAAAAATGGTAGAAGAACTAAAGAAGGCCACTAATACAATTCAAACATTAACAAATACTAGTAATAGTTTAGTGAAGATTACAAAAGAACACATTTGCGGCCAAATATTGGGGATGTCTCATAGCTTCTGTGAGTGGTTTGAAATGCTTCAAAGTATGAGAGTATGTTATTTAAAGCTCCATAAGAACATTGAACAGAACATGGATGTTGTCAATAAAGAAAAGAAAGCAATAGATATTATGAAACAACTCTACAGTAAGAGTGATAGTTATCTATCAAACAAGGGAATTAGCACCCACCTTGATGCCTCAGTAAAGGTATCAAGTATCACTCTAAAATGTGAGAAGCTATGGGAAGCACAAGAATTGGATGAAAAATCTAAGAAGAAGATCACAAAGATGGAAAAAAGGAAAGCGAATTTGGAATGTCTTGGTTTGCCTAAGAGATTTGACACAAATAATTTCATTGGAAGAGAAACTTACAAAATAAGGTTGCAGAACAAAATAAATACTGATTTACACTTTCTTCCTACAGACATATCTCCTGACACATTCATGGATTTCATCAAACCAGTGAGAACTTTGAATGGAGTTTTAGAAGCAACAGTGTTGTCAAGTCACACTTCCAAATATGAATTGCTAACGAAGTTGCAGGAGTGTGACTATACTATGAACCAAATTGTTCTGCCATCAAAGAATGTTTGAACTAGCCTACAAAGATTTCTTTGAATTTTGAACTACTGTAAATTGTAATGTATTGCAAATGAATACAAAAGAAATTGTGCTCATGAATACAAAAGAAATTGTGCTCTATCTATTTTTCATGTTTTCCAATTTAATGTACGTTGAGTTGCTCTATTTTATTCAGTTATTCTTAGTTGATTTTCTCTGTTATATGCTATTGGAATACAAAATTTCATTTAGGAATTTAAAATTCAAATATGAATGATCATTGATTATACGATACAAACTACAGTAATGATACTCTTTGTTCTCAAATTTTAATGATGAAACATAATACATTCTTTCTTTTCTAAAATGAACATTGAATGATAGGATATAGTAGTTAATAAGTTCAAAAAATACCTTTCGATTGCTACTGTAATTTAGCAAAAATTTCCTAAATTTGCCAATTCATCTCTGCATTGTCATCATCATCTAATTCTGGTATTCTAGTTCCTTCATTGTTCTCTTCATTTTCATTTGTGTCTTCTTCACTTTGATCTTTGCTTCTATGAATCCCACTCCCATCGCCACCTATAGTTGTCCCACTCAGACTCAGAGATTGGTTAATGGTGTTTCCCTATCCTCTTCTTTTGCATATTTTCTTCCAGATTTCCATTGATTTTTTATAAGGAAAAGTATTGACATCATACCTCAATGTGTATATCCTCAAGAATGTTTCCAAATTCTTGTCTAGTTTGTTTCTTAGCTTTGATTTTAGGAAGCCCAAAGCACTGAAAACTCTCTCATCCTCCACCGAACCCAATATCATGGTTTGACATAGATCAACAAGCATGAAGAACTCTAAAATTTTATCACGCAACATTGTGCTCTATTTTAGTTATGTCCAAAGCCTTGTTGTCGAGCCCTCTTCATGTGGGTTATGTGTTAACTGATATTGATGCTTCATAGTCCTTGCAAAAGTGCCTGATTGATGCCTAAGAAGACCCTCATCTAAAATTCCATTGATTGTCACTCCATTGAATTCTACATATTTGCAAAATTCCTTTATCAAATTCAACAACCTATTACGATAATCTTCCTTAGAGTTTAAACACCAATCTTGAGGAAACACAATTGCCATGGCCTCAAGCAGTTGTTCATATGGGAATCTGGATCTTTTTTCAGAGGAAACTTTATAGGCTATGTCCCTTGCATTAGCTTTTATAGACTTGACGATCTTGGTAAAATATTCCCTTGTAACTCTTGTAGCTTGCTTCTTTGGGGCATTGTAGTACATTGGTATCTTAAATACCCTTACACAAACACATAATTCTCCATTTTCAACGATCTTTAAATAATTATCCGGATTGTCCAAACCTGTTAGTTTCTTCCAGTGATGAAATTTTTCATCGAATAAATTTGGTCATTTTGATACAGATTATTGAGGGCTTGGTGTGACATTTTACACAACTGAGCATATTCTGCAATATACATGGCTCTTTGTTGGGCTTTTTTCATAATGAACATCATTTCTTCTAGCATGGGAAGAAGAGATGCTAAAGTCAAAAGTATCTCTATATTGCTTAACCTCCAAAGTAGGTCACCACATCTATGATATTCTGCAATGTCACAATTTTTGTACATAAGTCCAATCAAAGATTGATATTTGGAAAAAATTTGATGTGCTGGTCCATCCAAAGAGATCCATCTAGTATCAACATCTTTAAGAAGCTTGTTTCCATTGGTAATTCCATCAGCAAAGTGCTAAAATTCCCTAAAACATTTGGGACTTCAACAAAAATATGAGTACAGCTCTCTTACTAAATCTTCAACCTTGTTTACTAAAGGAAACTTCTTCATAGCTCTAAAAGCAAGATTCATCCTATGGGCCATACAGTGAATGCCAACAACATATGGTGAACAAGAAGCCTGCATATTTGTGCAAAGACCATTCCTTTGACCTTGCATTATTGAAGCTCCATCCGCTCCAAAATAGATCAACTTCTTTTCTATTGTCAATTCATCCATAGCTCCATATTCAATTAAATAGCTTTTTACTAATTGAAATAAAAATTTTGATGTCGCATTATCCCTCAATTTTGCAATAGTTAGTAGATGTGGTTGGCAGACATTATTCTATACTGTATAAACATGCATGCATACCCATGACGTATTATCTATTGTTGTAACTTCATCTAAGGACAACCTGGGCAATACAACTTGGGCCCATTCCCATCCACTTTTATTGACCAATGAGTGATATGATAGTTAGGAACTTTCAAAAAGTGTAACAAAGCACTCACTTTTGGACAGTTTGTCATTGGACACCCTCTTCTCAAAATATGGAAAACATTACTTAATTGAACAACTTTTCCGCATTCTTTTACTTCACTTGCTTTTGCAAAAATAGCATTGAAAGAGCCTTGAACTTCACCAGGCTTCGTCTTAAATTTCTGAAACAAATAATATTCCTCTGTATTCCTTTTATGTTGACATTGCTCCTTTGTTTTATATCTTACCACTTTTATTTCCTTTCCATCTATAGTTGAGGTTTCGTAAACCATACTGTTGGTTCTTCAAAAGATTTTACACTCCATGATATACCAATATGCTTATGACTGATGTTAAGGAGTGGTTAATTCCAAATATGGGAAATCTATAAGCAACTGGACCAACTATAGGGACAAGACTGCCCTCTTCACTTCTGGCTCTGCAAAACCAAGGTGGGTACACTTGATCCAATAGATTCAACTTTGTTCTTTACCTAATACTGGATCTTACAACAGATGACAGTGAGAAAGTACTAAACAACAACCTTTTATTCATTGACTCACCATCACTGGGTAGAACAACTGTAAATATAAATAAAAGTAAAATGACTGGTATTCAAATGTTTTGTTGATTACAATGATTTCAATCATTCCTTATAAAACATAGGTCCATATAGGTCAGTGCCTTATCTATTGGGAATAGAGTCACTAGAAAATAAGATGAATACAAAGATGTTTGAAGAAGATATGGTCTTTGAACATAAATACAAATACCTCAACTCTTTCTTACTTATAAGAATCATTCATGTAAATCTAATGAACATATATCCCACTCTAAGCAATATTTAATCCAATCCTAGATCAGAACTCAAGGCAAAGACACATACACATAAATCTCTAAAAGACTTATAGATTCACAGAATGAACACAAAGGAGAGACAAAGATTTAAGATTTGTATTAAGTATAACATTTCACCATTTTCATACAACACATCCAGAACAACGAGCTTGCAAGACAATAACAACAACCTGTACTTCTTCTCTACTACTTTGATAAGAGAATGATGTAAAATATTACAATCTCTGACTGAGGGTTAGGGTTTCAAAAGTTTTGTATTCTTAACACCTAAACTCCCAATGCCTTGAATGATCATGGAAAATCCCTTATATACAAGGAAATGCAAACAAGCTACCGATCATTCTAGGGTTTACAAAATTCCTAACTTAACTTTTTACAACAACCTTATTTTGTTACAATCAATACATCGATGAAACATATGAGATATTTGTAGATGAGCCACCTTGCTTTATGTCTTCAATTCTTTCCTTGATTTCCTCAAGCAAATCTGATTGCCATCTCTTCATTGTCATCCTTATAATAAATATCTCTTTATATCTCAACTACACTCTTTAAAAGTAAAAAATTTGCAAAGTCTTCTTGGCTCAAGAAGTAGGTGGAACATCAATTTTCACTTGTATAGGAGATCTACTGGTACCTCCACCTATTACACATGGCTATGTGTTCAAACCCTGCAGAAAAAACCCTGTAGAAAAGACCAAATTCATGGCAGCGAAAGAGATCAAATCTTATGTAGCTCAACCACCAGAAAACACATTCATTGCTCAATTGTAAAAGCTTGATATTTATTGCCTCAAAAGAAAGAAATTAGATCGAACATGATCTGGCACATTATTTCTTTCATTCTCTGCAAAAATCTTGTAATTTAAGTTCAAATGTCGACCGACAACGGTTAATCTATTAAGTTTAAACCATAGCCATCGATCTTCATCTTTTCCCACACATCAAACGGCACATAAGATTCAACACAATGGTCAATCGGGGCCTGAAAAGTCATCGGCCATATCACCATCTTTCAGCCAATAAAAAATGAGCACGTCAGATAGAAAATCACTAACTGATTGGTATCTCACGATCATGCGACTAGCAGCTAACTGGGGTCACTGTATGTTATCTTTAACTGCCGCAACTACGTGACTAACCACCAACAGGATCTCTGAATGCTATCCTTAACTACTGAGATCTGCCGACTAACCGCACCTCAAAGTTGCATGTCAAAAAGGAATATTCCAATTTCATTATGAGATCACCCAAGTAAGGAAAACACTCAGTCGCCTAATAGAAAGGAATATTCGATCTTCGTTACGCGACTTCGAGACTGAGCTCAGAGAACTTGGGCCCACCAGGACACATGGCATCTTATGATTTGTCTATTGATCCATTTCATCACCAAGCTGTACCCTTTGGACACCCTTCTGCCACGTGTCATATTTCGATTGATCCCTCAAACTGGCATTCTGAACTTACATTTGACCTCAGCCGATCTGGAGATCTAGCGATTGTATGAAATTTCAAGTCTCTGGATGAACCACCAATCGTCCAAAGACCTGGCGACTAACCACCAAGAAAGTTGCTATATGTTATCTCTGATTATCGTGACTTGGTGACTAACCACCCTACAGGTCTCTGAATATTTTTCTAAAACCACATGGGATTCAACGATCATGCGATTAAGGTTACTTTCCACTTCTATTATGTGATCTGGTGACAACAGGCAAACTCTTAATCGCTGAAAGCTTTTCTTAATCTGAATTTGGTATTGAGACTTCGCGACAATCAACGGCTAAGAAGATGCAACTTACTAACTTTTCTTTTAACTCAACACAATCTAGAGATCATGCGACTATGTGCATCCCCCAGTTGTGAAACATTTTCTCTGACCTTGGTTAAAACTAGAGACTTGGCAAACACCTCTACTCTCTTAGTCGCTGAATCATTTTCTAAACCGTAGTTTAGTTCTAAGATTAAATGCCATCCATTGATCAAATCTTCATCTTACGGCTCATACTGAGTCTTCTAATCCTTTATAACTTAACCGCAACATCAAGAGATCTGGAGATAACTGCGTTGCTGGATTACTGACTACTTGGAAAATAACTGCCAGGAACTGGAGAAGATGCGACTGTTAAAATGCCAAGTCGCTAAATGAAGGAACTAACCGCATGAAAGCCTGGAGACTTGACGATTAACATAGAATAAGACCGCACATTTATTTAGAGATTCAGTGACCAAAGAGAAATTCATAATCGCTAAAAAATACTTCACTTTAAAAAATTCATTCAAAGACAACCCGACCAAAGGTAATTTTAACTTAGAGATGGGGCGAATATAGTTTCTCTCACAAAATTTATCAAAGCAGTCGCTAGATCTCAAAAAAACATACAGAGACTTGGAGACTAAAAGCAACCGCTAGGTCATTTTAAAGACAAAGAATATTCCAAAGTCATTTAGAGATTAGGTGACAAAGGGTTTTCAGGCAATCACTAGACTTTTAGGAATATGCCAATTTCTTTGGGAGACTGAGCGACCAGCCGAGGAAATATAAAACACACATGCCTTTAAGAAGGTTTTAAGTGACCTGATAAAGTAACGGTAGAATAGAAGGCCGAAAGGTTAAATTAGGGATTTTTCTGATTTCTAAAGGCAAAGGGATTTTATGCCCTAGCACTTAGGTTTTGCAATTTTTTTGTAGAATTTGAACCTTTAAGGATTTTGGTGGCTAGAAAAAAGTAGAGGGATTGAACATGAAACCAGGAAGATAATAAAAATAGAGAAAAGTACGAACACATACCAACATGTTTCTCTATGGTGTCTAGTTTAAGCTGCAACCGCTTTTCCTTTTTATACTTCCAACTATAAATCATACATCTTCATTCTACCGGCAGCTCACCTACAATTGGATTATCCATGGGTTCAATGAATTTATACTTTGTCGCCTAATAAAATTTAAATCTCATGGACATCTCCCATTGATGATCAGTTTTTTCTTTTGATTTTCCTCTCCCTTTAGTGTTACTATTAATTGAACCATCATCATCACCAAAGTTGATCAATTCATCCTGGTATTGGTTATTTACTTGAAATTCTTCTTCAAGGTCATCTTCATCATAGATATTAGATTACGCAACTTCATCACCAAATTTATTAGGTTCCTCAATTTGTTGAATAGAATCCTATGTACGTTCAGAACCTTGAAGTTGTACAGGTTCCTCTGATGATGTACATTCCTCACTTTGACCAACACCATTGTGTATGCCCCCACCAAAGTATGAAGATATATTTCTGCAGTTCGTTTGCCTCTCTTGGACATCTCCACCTTCAATAGTACTCTTCATGTTTAACTTTGACTGTGACATCTCCAACAAATTAAGGCTGCAATAAAATTTTACTTGAATAAGATACTACGGACTTGTAGTCATTCCGGTTCACTATCGATCGTAATTGTGAGCTTAGAATCAACTGAATTTTTGTACTACTAAATCTCTTGAAACTATCCTTATATACAAATACTTATTTCAAATTTTGGCGAAGGGGCTGACAATTGCATATGGTAACAACTAACATTTGGTGAACCCCGTATAATTTTAAGTAATTGATTAGGTGAATTGGGCAAGAATTTGGGACACGATTATCTATGATGCATGAGGAATTGGGTGCTAGAGCAAATAAAACTTTCACTTGGGACAATGAGCCTTTGGCGAATGGTGATCCTCGATAAATAGACCCTTCCTTAATCTGTGGTGAATAATAGTAAAATATACAATAGAAAAATGGGCAAACAACCCGACTACCATAGTGAAATTACATACAAATAGTGGCGAACAAGCCAACCACTATACGTGTCTTTTATAAAATCTGGGCGAACCAGTCAACCAGTATACTAAGCATTTTCTCACCAATTTCTATAGGCCTGATGGGACATATTTGCCAATGGTGAATAATCACCACTAAAAAAATCCCTGATGATTCTCATCATGGCCTTCTTCCTACATATCTTGTGCGACTTTCTATTGCTTACATGCATCCCCCTACTATTATCTCTCATCCTAGTGTGGTTCTTTCAATTCTTCCTTCTAAAGAAGAAAAAGACCCGATGTTGATTGATCCTACCCCACCTCAGCTATCTAGTAAGACCAAGTGTAACTATCATGCTCATGGTCATCATCATAAGCATTGTATTAGAGGTTGTGTCTATCCTTCTCAAAACATTTCCTCATCTCATACGCCTTCACTTCCCTTTGACCATCCAATGCTTGAGCCTATGGAGAAAGTGAATTTGAACAATGTTAACAAGAATAAACATGATAATGCTATTCGTATCTTAAATTATATTAAAATTAACCTTGATGAAGAAGATACTCTTGATGATTATGATCATGATACTAAAAACTATATGCATGCTAAGGATTCTGATGATATGTATGAGACTATTGATATTGAAAATGATATACCAGCTATTCTTTCACAATAGTATTCTATCACTCCTAGTAGCGAACAAAGTGACCTATCTTAACAACATGGTCCTTGATTGGAACTAGCTATTGTTGCTTCTGTCATGCTAGATGTTTCTCCTCTTACAAGTTTCTCACCTTCCCTAAACAATATGGACTGAGGTAGTGGATTTTGTGTGTTTTCTTATTATAATGTGCTTCCCCTTGATGTGATGCATGTTATATGATTTGTTTAGATTTATCTAGATGACCCTTGTTTCTCTGTTGGTGGAAATAATCTCAATGTGATAATGATTCTTCTATTTGTGTCTCTTTTCCTATGTATGTCATTATATGTTTTTTTGTATATGTGTTGGTGTTCATAAATGTATCTTTTTGATTGACCACTTAGGGATGATGCATAATGGTAGATTTTTGGTCTCTGTGATGTCGGCCCAAAAAGGACTCTTCTTTGTGACTCTTACATGTCATTCTTCCATTGTTTTGTAGTTCTACTTTCTTTGGGAAATGATGATATTTAATTTGGACATAATATTTCACATATTATCATATGATCATACTAAACCCATAGTTGGTAGATCCATTTTGTGCTCTTTTTCTATCTTGTGCTCATTTCCCTTGATATGTCCTTTCTTGGGGCATTTTATAGTGGAAAAATCTTGATTGGATGCATGTATGCTCTAATAAATCTATTTCTCCCATTGAGGTGCTTGCAATAGCTTTAACATGGGGGCATACACTCCGCTCACATTTTGCACAGATGCACTATTTCTGATGCTCCTATACATTTGGATCCCTTATGGAACACAATCCTTAAGGACTGATCCCACATTTGATCTTTTGATAGACTTTCAGTGCCATATTTTGTAGCTTTCCTTTTTGTATGATTCATAGTAAAACATGCATTCTTACTGGGCCTAGCTAGTCACACCCCTTTCCCTTCTCTCTCTTTGTTAGTGATGCATCATTATAGTTTTTTATTTGACGAGGACTTAAGCCACTTGGGGGCTTGATGTTTCTTTGTCTCCTTAGATTTGGTAAGACAATCTTATGAAATTGATCTACTTTATTATGAGTATGATTTTGTCTCATACTCCTACCAAAGTGGGTGATAAATGTACCATCCTAAATATTAGTACCCATTAATTTGGAATCCCAAAGACCTATTAGGCCCCATTTTAGTGATCTCCTAGAAAATAAATGTATTTATGCTTGATTTCTTGATTTTCCCTTCATATTTCACTATATTTCCCCTGACACTCTCATTACCTCTCAAGATCCAAAGGCTTTATCTTGAGTTTCGCACAGTCAATTATAGGTCAACCATGATCTATACGTGGAATAGGTTGACCTTCACGTATACCTTGGGTCTTCAATTTTGGTTGCCTCCCAACCCCGATACAAGGTCCCTCTTTCCTTTTTCGACCTTCGTGAATTCGAACCCCAAATCTCTATAATAGGAAGCCTTTGAACCCTTCATTTGATCATCTACACACATGAAATGATAAAGTAGTGGAAGCTATTTACATCTTTTGTAGGAAAGTTTTCAAGTTCAAGGTGCATATAAGGAGTTCAAGTAAGGCATATCAAGCATATGAGCTTCCATGACCTATGATTTGGTGATTTTAGATCCATTGAATTTGTGAAGACATCCAAAATTTTACATTCTACATGAGGATACAAGCATTCAAACATCTTTTTGGATAGTGGATCCATATCCATTCATGAAGATTTGGTAACCATGGGGAATACTAATGTTTGTCTTTCTTTTACATGTTTTTCATATTTTATTTCAAGGTTCATTCCTAAATAGAGGCTTGACCAAGGCAAGCCCCTTTCCCCCAATAAATTTCCTTTTTTATTGTGTGTAGGATTAGGTTCATAAACTTTTAGACTTTTGAGATCAGAATTAGCAGACCTAGAGCTACATTTTTCATCGCACATCAAAACTTTGTAGTTCTTGAAATCTCAGGCATAGGTTGACCTCAACCTATACCAAAGAAGTCGACCTGTTCCTAGGCCCTTCAAATTTTCATAGTTTGTAGATTTCAATCTTTTGGTTCTAGATCCAACTCTATTCCAATTTCTAATACTATTTGATAGTCTATTTTGTTATCTGGGCTTGCATTCTTCATTTTCCCTCAAGGTAAGTATATTTAATCTTTTTCATTTCATAGCACTTACTTTTATTAGATTCCTTCTTGTCCATAATTGCATGTGTATTTTCCTTTACATGACATTTAATGAAACAATTAATTAACAACACCAAATAGAGAAGAATGAGAAAGAGAAAGACCTTTGAATTGAAATCCTTAAAAGGACTTAGATTTTCCATTAGTTCCCCTACATCTATTTGGGTTGTGCTAATATAATTGGATCCTCTTAAGGGTTACATTCAAGGGACTCCTCACCTTTTTCTCCTTCTTCCTCAATGTACATATAACTTTGTGGTCTAATCACATTGGATCACTATTTTATACATTACACCAATACAATTAGGCTTACTACCAGAATATAAAAAATGAGAGTAAATCGACCACTTAGATCACTGTCACCAACACTCTACAATACTAACATGATATAACAATTTGTTACGAATTGCACCAGATCATGTAAACATCAGCACATAGATATTTGCTTGTTAGATTCGCACTCACTTCGCATATACTCACATACAAGCATCACCATGAACCACTGAGATTATCACTCTACTTATACATCTTGATGTCAGCAACCAAGTCAACCTAAACCAATTTGAAATAGGTTACACTGAAGCATTCCCATGGTGGATAGGAATGAGACATGGACCACCTCTCTCAATACAACATGCCTACTTTCAGTCTAATAGTTTCCTTTTATCTTCTAACTACTCTTGGTCTACTATATTCTTTTTTCCTTCTACCTACTTTTGTTATATCATATCATTCTTGTCTTATTATTGCTTCTAGTTTATCCTATTCTTTTTGTCTTCTTCTTGCTTCTATTATTGGTACCATTTCCATCTACTTGTGGTTTATCATGCCTTCTTTTTCTTCTTCTTACTTTTGGTTTACCATAATCCATTTAGCTTCAACTAGATCATTTGATTTAACCTTTATTTTCTCACTATGCTTTATTAAAGAGGAATTCACTTTGTATTGGTTGATTTCCATTTACACTTATCTCCCAATCTTTCATTGTATTCAATTATTAAACATTGATTCTCATATTTGTCATCAATATAATAGATATTCATAGAAATCATAAAACCTTGAGAAACCCTTTTACTAGTCTATTTATTTCTAATAACAAAACCATCACTTTTGAACATAGCTTCATAACTTTTCTTACACATTTGAATAACACTTAACAGATTATGTTTCAGACCTTTGACATAGTAAACATTAGCAATTCTATTCTTACCATCAATTGAGATAGTTCCGATGTCTTTGATTTGTGCACTTCCTTCTCCTACAAATTTGATTAGTCTGTCATCATTTTCTTCAAACTTGAAAAATCTTCTCTTATCTCCTACTATATGATTAGAGCATATAGAATATATGATCCATGCTCCCACAAAGACCTTAGCATGTAATTAAATCTCCTCTTTCTTTTGAAAATTAGCTAAAAAGTGACTCCACAATTATTTCATTAGTGTCCTCATTTTTAGAAAAGTATTTCTCCATAGAACATAAGCTCTTTTTACCCATGCCTTTGAAATTAAATTTATTTTTAAAATTACCTTTCTTTTGAAATTCTTTTCTATCATCATCTTTTGATTCACCAAGATATTCCTTATACTTGCAATCATTAGAAAAATGTCCCATCCTTCCACAATTAAACCACTTAAGATATAACTTACCTTTGTATCTACTAGTACCTTACTTGAAATTTTTTGAAAGATATCCTTCAACATCCTCCAACATCTTCCATGTCTCTGGTTCAACATTTTCAACAACTCTGAATGTAGTCTCCTTTTCTTTTTCATTTGTTGTAATCTCAAATGTAGAAACTGAACCAATAAGCTGATCAATTAAATACTGACTCAGATAATAACATCTGTGTCTTCTAGATATCCACTGATAGCTCTGATTCCATTAGCAATATTAGTAACTCTGTAAATGTAACTTTCAAAATGCTCACCATTTTCCTTTCATAAGACCTTGCATTTCTATTTGAGATTCTTTTGTCTTGTTTTCTCCTTAAATCTCCTTCATATACTAGGACCAAATTATCCCCGATCTCTTTAGCACCTTTTAAACCTTTCACCTTCCTAAATGTTGTGTTGCATAAACTACTAAAATGATTTTATGTTTCTTTCACATTAGATTCATTTTCTCTTTCTTCTTCAGTGGTCAAAGGTATTCCAAAAGGATGATAGATACTAGTTTGAATAACCTCCCAAATGTCATTATGCAATATTTCCAAATATACTTCTATCTTGACATTCAAATAGAAAAAATTAGTGTCATCAAATACTGAAGCTTGAAAGTCTAAGTTTTGTGCCATCCCATATACACCTCAATAATTTAAGCTTCTTCAAGACGAACTGGGTTCTAATACCAATTGTTGAACACACTTTGGATGTTGAGAGGGGGCTGAATCACCATAAGCCAAAATCACACTAACTAATTTTAATAGTCATCACATGAAACAATAAGAAAATAATGAATATAACCAGCAACACATAAACACCTAGATTTTATACATTGACATCTAAAATTAGGAAAAACCAAAGTGGACACTTTCCCACAAAGAATAATTCACTCATGTATATAGTCTGATTATAAAAGATGGTAGAAGATTACTACTTCGAACTAGAAACTAGAGGCTCATTATCAATATAAAAATGAATACAAATAGAAACTCACTACTTTGACCTTGAAAATAGAGACTCACTTCCAAAGTAGCTAGAAAAAGAAACAAACTTGTGCACCCAAGACTCACTATCTCAGTGACAAGGTACATAGAAGTCTTTACAAGAATAAAGAGATATTCCCTTGATAATGAAACTAACCTACATAGCGCTATCAACCTTAGCAGTACACTATTACAACCTTTTCTTCTTTTTCATTATCACTAAAGTCTACTTTGTTGATTGTAGATCTTCACTCATTTTCACACTATCCACTTGCTTCAACCCTAACACTTAGACAAAGTAGAAACTATATTTATATAGAGGATAGATCATTGGAGATTACAAAATTTTTGGCCATTTCAGAAGGATATTACAATTTTAGTTACAAGTCATCCAAGGCAACAAAAAAATATGATAAGCTCCAATGCCAGAAGCATCTGGACAAAAACATTGAATGGACCCAACTAGATAAGAGATAAAATTTAAATGCATAGGTCACATATAGCACAAACTCATCATGATAAGAGATCATGATTAAATACATAATATAGACCTCAATCAAGAAGAATACTACATTTTATGAGAGAGAGGGGCCACAGACATGCTACACATAACCGAATGCCAAATCCTAATTACTGAAATAACTTCATCATTTCAAACATGTAAAAACACATAGCCAATGAATCAGCTAACCTACCAACTATATCTAGACCTCCAAATGCCATGGTGAGATCCACAAGCCAAGTCAAAAACACTTGTACATGCCAACACATCAAATCATAAGTCATCTCAACAAATTACTAGATCAGGATGTCAATTAAATAAAATTTTAATGTTGGATGACATATTTTACGGATCACTATTAACAATTTCCAGATTTATAGAGAATTCCACAATATCTGAGACCAAAAATTGAATCCATCTTCATAATTATCAACTCACCTTCAACCTAAATTTTTAAAGAATTTTTTTTTTAGAAAGAACAAATCAAGAATTGGTAACTACAACTATAAAACTATATTTCTCTATTCACTAAACCATAAACATTCAGACCAAATAGACTTCTGAATATAAGAGTATAACTCTGAAGCACTATTAAAAAACATCTTCATATGATCATAGGATACATATCTATCTTTCACTATTCTGAATACATACTTTTCATCCACTTTTCTATAGTTTCATCACACAAATTAGTTTCACTAAGTAGAAGACTTTTAGACGAGACTATTTGAGCAAGCACAAACACCTTTGTAACACAATATTTGACATCAATGATAACAAACAGCCAAACATATATTTCTAATAGTGGAAACCACATAGAGATGATCTAATGTTCATTTTTCCATTTCTTGACTCTGCTAAATAGAAACTTACAAAGATTTGTAATTTATGGTAATAGTTTTCATCACTTTCCACACAACATCATTATCTTCTATAGTTCCACCAATGCCTCTGATTGAACTCACAACCTCATTTACTTGGTGTAGATAACCTTCAATATTTTCATCCTTTGACATTCTAAGGGTTTCAAATTTGTGTTTTGCATTCTACAACATAATTTTCTTGATCTTCTTATCTCTATATGTATTTCTCAGCTTCTCCCAAATTTCAGTTGCACACTTGCAGGATTTAAGTTTCACATACTCTAAATCACTCAATCTATTGATGATAGTATTTCTAACCTTTTTGTCTTTCTCATCCAAATTGATTTCATTTAGTATAGAAGGACCACTAGCTAGAGGATTGTAAGTTTTCTTAACAATATTCCAAATACTAAAGGTCATAGAATCCAAATGGGTAGGAGTACAAATTTGTGTCACACTTTTACAAAGGAAATGACCAATGTTGATTCAAGTTTTTAAATTGAATTGCTAAAAAATGGCATATATATTAAGAGTTTTGGAATGATGTAAAGTAATAAAATATTTGTTTTTAATATGTTTGATATTTATAATTTAAAAATAATAAACAAATATTGTAGACAATTAAAAATGCTTGACACATATGTCTCCCCTTTTTAACATGTCTTTTATATCACACATTTGGTCTTCATCATTCATCAATATTGTGTCATTATTTTATTAACTAGATGATATCAATTATTTGATTAATTACTCATTTTTCCTCCTTTGATTTTACCATATTTATTCTATTTGTCCTGAAGTACTAGTCTAATTAAATGGTTTTGTCAATTATTTCAACCCTTATCACCCATTGTCATTTGGTGTAATTAAATAATTTTAGTAATTATTTAATCTATATCGTTAGTTTTCCTTTGAAGAATACACTTCTAATATTTTCCCCCTCGTTTCCTAATATGTCCTCCTTACAATAAGTAAATGTCATTTATTTACTCCCCTTTCCCTTTTTTCACAATTATATATGAATGATTTAAATACCCAATTTTCTCATTTAGAGGGAATTATTAATGCG
Organism: Chamaecyparis obtusa; assembly: GCA_027943335.1. Taxonomy (NCBI): domain Eukaryota; kingdom Viridiplantae; phylum Streptophyta; class Pinopsida; order Cupressales; family Cupressaceae; genus Chamaecyparis; species Chamaecyparis obtusa. The sequence continues at coordinate 342,748 of BSBK01000015.1, read as the reverse complement.
AATATTTGATTTTCCTCTCCCTTTTCTGATTCCACTTGTCATATTTTATTTTTAATCTTATTTTATATCCTCCTCTACCTTGTCCTTTTGGCTCCCACTTGAATTTTCCTTTTCCTTTGACCTTGTCCATTTTCTACCTTTTGATTGTGTCTATTCATGTGACATTGGAGTCTATGAATTGGGCACTTATTTCTCTTTTTGGCTAACCACAATCTTTCTATTATCCTCACCTTTACTCTATCAATTTTTCCTCATCTTTCATCATATTAGTGCATTCATCTTTTTGAGAGAAAAATTCATTTAGAGGAGAAAGAAGAACAATGGAGTGGAATGAAGGGTTTTTATAGAATTTATTTGTATTTTGTGTCAATTTTATGCATTTCAAATTCATAGCTTTATTGATAAGATTACGATATTATTTTCATCAGGTTATAGTGTTTTTGTGGTTGGATTAATCATGTCCTTTCTAACCCCCTTTTCTTGATCTACACTTATTTGAATTTTTTTTATAAAATGAAAACTAAAATTTATCTACTAATAAAATGCTAAAATTAAAACTGCATCATGTGTCACTCTTTATATATATTTTTTCCTTTTTTAACTCAATTTTTTTAATGTGCATTGATAACTCTAAATGTTAGTGCATGGATATATTTATTTAAAAAAATTATAGATATTGTACAATAGAAAATGGTGAGCAATGCTAGGAATGTAGATCACTCACCAAATTATGTTGTACATTAGAGGAAATGTTCTCCCAAAGCCTGAACCTCAAAAAAATTAGATTATCACAACCCAAAAATAATGAAGGGATGCTAATGCAAGATCTAAGTTAGAGTGGGGAATCGGAGTTCACTTTCCCTTAATGGATAATGAACAAATGTGTTATAGGATATATAAATTTATGAAAGGAAATTGACACTATGATAAAGGAATGATAACTAACAATATATGATATCGGATCCGTTCTATAAAAGTAAATGTAAGGAGAAAATACAAAGAATGGTTTTACCATAGCTAAAAAGGAGGCAAATGATGTTATTCCTAAGGGTCCAAGATTATTGAGAGGGTGAGGGCGGTGAAACAATAATCTAAGATATCTGCAAATTTCCAGTTCTTTTACTCAAAACCAACATTCATGAGTTTGCCGATTGATAATCAAATGAAACTTAATCAAATAAACACAACCATCACAATGCATGCAACACATAACATAGATATTTTCACTTGGAAACCCAAATGGGTGAAAACCACAGTGGGAATGATGATCCATGAATAATGTACTCTTCTAAAGTATGCCCTATTAGGAGTTTACAACGACATTGTTAGGTGCCACCTAATTATGGGATTTACCTCTAGCCATGTTAGAAGCTTTACCCTATTAGGAGTAACTCTATTAGGAAATTTCCAACTCAAATTAAGGAGCCACTCTATTAAGAGATTTACAAATAAGACCTCTTAGGGTCTACCTAGTTAACGAATTTGCAATAGGAAACTTATTAGGGTCACTTGATCTGGAAATAGAAACTCATTTTCTTGATTAGATCCTTTGTAAAAAATATATTATCTCTTCACAAGACTCTGGTACATACTAGCTTGATCGCACCTTCACATCCATGATCTACACAACCAAAAATTTGATTTCATGATATAAATATCACTTCTCAAGCCCTAATCCTTCCACTGCCCTAAAAAATAATCCAACACATTTGAAATCACTTTTTCAATCTTCGCACTCAGAGAGATCATGTGAAAGAACACATCCCTTTATAACAACCATCTTTACCAAATAGGTCAGCCAAAGTATAGACCCTTAAAATTTATTTTATCAAGAACAGTCAAACATGGTTTGACCAACTTAGTCTTCATCTTGATAATTCATCTACCTCGATCAATGTAATATTGACACATCAACACAAAAAAATTTAGACATGTTAGCATGATAGCTAGAACACAAATGATTCATCACAACTCGATTATTGGACACCAATAGAATATCTACCATTGGTAACTCAAGAACACTATCACCTTTCACTAAAACAACTTTTGTAACCACAAAACATGCTTACCGATAAACCAAATTAGTCACAGTTATAACCATGAGCTCAACATAGTATCAACACCACAATTATATGATCACACCACCTAATTCTTCATAGATTTGATGAACCAATCAAATAACTCATTTCCAATCACATGATATTTTAGCAGTTGCCCTATCATACTTCAATCATATATTTAATAGTTGTGATCATACAATTATCATCTAAAGACATTCCCAAGCCTCTCTTAAGGATTGCGACCACTAGAACCACTTGCAACATACTAAGAACAATAGGTCAATACTTGATATCAATGACAACACAATATTCTATTATCTCAACATGAAATTTGTACCATCGCATCACTTACTATCACTACATTAGTTATGCCAAAATCTCCCCCTTTGGCATTGATGGAAACACACCAATCAAAACATCTTCTCAATCATATAACCTACTTTGCTTGTGTTCTTACACTAAATCTTTATCTCTAAATTGAGTGCAACTATGTCTCCCCGCTTTCTCTCTTTCTCATCTTGTTTTCTCTCCACTTCTTAGTACATTTCTCCCCCTTTGGCAATAATTCCAAAGACGCCATACCATAAATTAGTTCTTCTCCTTTAGTATCTTCACTACTGACTGATCCCCCTAAGGAGTAGCACCTTATGTTAATATGATTTAGAACAATAGAGAGGGGGGGTGAATTAGTTGTTCTCAGGTCCAGATATTACTAAAAGCCAACCCTGTCAAAGGTTACAATACACACTGTTAGGTGTGACCCGGTTAAAGGATTTCAATCACTCTATTAGAAGTGAGCCTTGTTATAGGACTTACATACATTCCATTAGAATGAAACCTTATTAAAAGGATTTAAACATATGAATATTAGGTCAACCTCTGTTAAAAGGATTTTGACTGTTACAATGGTTAGAAAGTAGTAGCAATATTGATCTGAAAAACATACAACTCACTTTGAAAATATCAGATCCAATTCTGTACACACATGTTGGTTTACTGTCTTTGAAACTTTTCGATCTCCATCTCTGATCTGCTCGAAACTTTTCTTCAAGAAATCACCACACTTCTCGTTCAGCCTTTTCTGCTTATATAGTCAATAACATCTACTGATCTTCTAGCATCCTTTGTTCTCCCATGCACACACATACCTAATGCTCAGGTTCCCTTAATACTTCCTCAATTAGGTTAACTCATCTTTTGTCGCTCAATCTCCTTCGTAGATCTTAGGGTTAGATCAGATTCATTGAATCTACTCGCTTTATGTTCTTCGGCTCCTTTTCTAAAAACATCTCAAATTTCTTAAAGATTTAAAATAAAACATTTTTCAGTGCATTAAGCTTTCAAACAATCAATAAATAAAGTCAACACGTTTTATATAATCGAATAATTCAACAATGTTGGCTCCAAATCTGAATTCTCTTCAAATATAAAAATACTGATGCTCAATCAATATTGTGATCAACTACTCGGTCTTCATGTAGAAAGCTTGGTCATTACTAAAAATGTTTCCTCAGCTTAAACTGTCTTCCTCGACAATTAACTGATGTTCGGTTGACACTAAGATTTTGCTCGGCATATACTGACTTAGTCGACACTAACATCACTTGGCTTGAACATGATTTCTCTATTTTTGCTTGGTCAAGCCTACCAGTTTAGTCTTCAATCCTACTAAGATAAATAATACATTGTCTCATCATTGTACAACATAGTCAAGTACACTTTGTAGTATCAAGATAACTCAACCTTTCCTTAGGTGCTATTATTACCAACCTTGCCTATCCCCTTAGCAACACTCAAATAGATATAGTACTTTCCTAAGTAGCAACAATCTTATCAGTTAAGATTTGACATCAATGACAACACAACAATTGCTTCAATTGCAGTTTCCAACAATCTCCCTCTTTGGCATTGATGGCAACACCATATGATATCACTTGAATAACACATGGATTACCAACCAATCCAAAAACTTATCTGTCCATCAGAAATTTTTTTTTAATATCCTTAGCTTCATTCTTATTCAAAATCTATAAGCCTCACTTCTGTGACCGTCAGAAATATCCACATCTCCCTCTATCCTGATTCTTCATTTCAGTTCATCATCTCCTTACTTTTCCTTTCAGTGTCAAGTGTTGTTATATCATCTCAGTTCATCTCCCTCTTTTACAAAAATGCCAAAGCAACAACTAAAACATACATTCATCAAATGTAGATATTATCTATGTAGCTCAATGTTTCTCCCTTTGTCATCTTACTTATGATTGATTCCTTGTCTTTTCTCTTCTTCAAAACTCTAGGCTAGTCCTAAAGTGTGACAATCTTCTGCATCAATCTGTCAGATATTCTGTTGTAGCATATTTGATGGAGTGCTCCTAGCTTAACTAGGCAGCCTCAGTTAGGGGAAGGACCCCAAATTGACTTCTCAAATACTCATGTGCTTCTTTAATTAAATCTTTAGTGAATATGTCTGCTAATTGTTCCTTTGTATTCACATATTCCATTCGAACTTCTTTATCTTGTACCAATTCTCTCAAGTAGTGATACTTGATTGCTATGTGCTTGGTCTTAGTATGCATCACTGGATTCTTAGAAATGTTGATAGCACTTGTGTTGTCACAGAAAATAACAAGTTCAATGATTTCTTCTTTCATGCCTACCAACAATTTTTTTATCCATACCAAATTTGAACAGTTTACTGTAGCAGCAACATACTCGGCTTCAGTAGTAGATTGGGAAATGCAATTTTATTTCTTTCCTGTCTAGGAGACTAATCTCTATCCAAGAAAGAAAGCTCCACCACTAGTACTCTTTCTGTCATCTACATTTCCTGCCCAATCAACATCTGTATATACTCATAGTTCAAATCTTTCATCCTTCTTGTAATATAGCCCATAGTCAGTAGTTCCTTTCAAGTATCTCATAATTCTTTTTACATCCATCATGTGAGTTTCCTTAGGATTGGCAGAGAATCTTGCCACAATCCCAATAGCTAGCGCAATATCTGGTTTACTATGTACAACATACTACAATTTTCCAATCATGGATATGTACAAAGTTTGGTTCACTTCTACAACATCATCATTCTTAGATAACTTTTATCCAGTAGCCATAGGAGTACTCACTGGTCTAGAATCTTCCATCCCAAAAGTTTTCAGTATTTCATTAACATACTTAGACGGTGTAATGAAAATTTCTTTCTTCATCTGACATCCTTGTAAACCAACAAAGAATTTGATCTCACCAAACATGCTCATTTCAAATTCAGTTTGCATTTCATTTGAAAATCTTTTACACAAAGCATCTTGTCCACCAAAAATAATATCATCCACAAAATGTTTTCCCAACAGGATACCTTTACCTTCTTCATCTTTCATGTACAGATTGCTTATGTCATTTGTTTTTGAAAATCCAATCTGTATCAAGTAGTTATGCAATCTCTCATACCATGCTCTGGGAGCTTTTTTTAATCCATATAGTGCTTTATTCAGTTTGCATACCATGTGTCTTCTATTTGGATCAATCAAACCTTCTGGCTGTTCTATGTAAACTTCTTCTTCTAGTATACCATTTAAGAATACAGACTTGACATCCATTTGATAAACCTTGAAATCTTTATAAGCAACATATGCAAGAAGAGTTCTTACTCCTTCCAATCTAGCTATAGGGGAAAATGTCTCCCCATAATCTATTCATTCTTCTTGTGCGTAGCCTTTGCATACCAACCTAGCTTTGTTCCTAGTTATTTCACCCTTTTTATTCAACTTATTCTGCAACACCCACTTTGTTCTTATAACATTTTTGTTTTCACGTCTCAGCACCAAAGTCCAAGTATCATTCTTCTCTATCTGGTCTATTTCTTCATTCATTTCTTGTATCCAGTCTTCATTTTCTAATGCCTCTCTAGTTGACTTAGGTTCAAATTCACACAGTAAACATGTTGGATCCATTGTCTTACTTCTGGTCAGAATTCCAGTATGTTTGTCTCCAATTATCTGTTCAGGCTTGTGATGTCTTCTTACATATTTTTCCATAACAGGTTCAGCTCTTCTCTCTTCTATTTCATCAGATTCCTCAACAAGATTTTCAGATTCAACTTCTAAATGCCCGGCAACCTCTTCCTGATACTCGGCAGCATTATCTTATTGCTCGGCATATTCTTGTTCTCTTTCGGCACTATTTTCCTAATGTTCGAAAACCTCTTCTTGTCACTCGGTACTGCTTACCGAGACTCAGCATCAGGTGCAAGTCTATTACTTGCCTCTTCTTCTTCTTCAATATACACAAAAGATCTATAATCTTTTGGTTCTCTTTTGTTATCAGCTTCATTTCTTTTTGCATACTCATCAACTTTGACATTCACACTTTCCACAATTTTGTTAGTGTTAGAGTTCAAACATTTATAAGCTTTACTTTGTGTGGAATACCCTAGGAATATGTCTTCATCACTTTTAGCATCAAACTTTCCATTCCTATTGTCTTTTAATATGTATCACTTGCTTCCAAAGATTCTAAAGTATTTAACACTCAATGCATGTCCATACCATAATTCATAGTGTGTCAGATTTGTACCTTTCTTGATCTGTACCCGGTTAAGAGTGTAGACAGCTGTACTTATAGCTTATTTCCAATACTTTTGTGCCACGTTCTTTTCAATCAACAATGTCCTTGCACAATCCAAGATAGATCTATTTCTTCTCTCTGCTATACCATTCTGTGGAGGTGTTCTTGGTGCAGACATCTATCTTTTGATTCTTTTTTCATTGCAAAATAGATTGAATTCATTTGATATAAATTCTCCACCTCGGTTAGATCTAAGACATTTCATGTTCCTACCTGTCTCCTTCTCAACCTTAGCTAAATACCACTTAAAGAATTGAAAAGCATCAGATTTTTCTTTTAGAAACATTACATGCATCATCCTGGTATGATCATCAACAAACAAGATAAAATATCTAGCACCACAGTAACTTTGTACACCCATAGGTCCACAAAGGTCAGTATGAACCAAATCTAAAATGTTATCAGAAGTAAAGGATTTGCTCTTAAAACTTGACTTTGTCATTTTTCCTAATTGGCATTCCTTGCACATCACATTCTTAGGTTTCTTCAATCGAGGTAAACCTCTTACTTTCTTCTTCTTACTTATTTCTACCAGATTATCAAAGTTAACATGACATAGCCTCTTATGCCATAACCAAATTTCATCAAGTTGTGCAACCATACATGCTTCTTCAAATAGGTCAAGATAGAACAAATTACCTCTAGTCTATTCTCCACTTCCAATCAGTTCACCAGTAGCATCAAATATTTTAGCTTTCTTGTGATGAAATTATACTCGGTAACCAGTGCTATTGAGCTGAGCAACACTTAGCAGATTATAATTTAGGCCTTCAACCCAATATGTATTTTCACAAGAGATCTTATCAGTCAATTTAATCAAACCTTTTCCTCTAATAGGACATGGTCCATCATTACCAAATTGTACACTTTTACCTCTATAATGATGTAAGGTCTCAAACTTACTCTTGTCACCAGTCATGTGATGTGAACAACCACTGTCAATAATCCATTTTTCATTCTTGTTCACATAGGAGATCAATGCAGTTTTCTCATCCTCATCAGATTCATCTTTCATTGCAACATAGACTACCTCAATTTCAAAATAATCACTATCAGTATCAGTTTCTTCTTCAACAATGTAACAAGATTTCTTACCTTTTCCTTTGTAGTCTTTCTACCTTTGGTAGCTTCTGTCATCTCTTTTGTCTCTATGTTTTCTTTTTCTTTCTTCATCCTTATCATTCCTATTAGGACATCTAGCAACTATATGACCAACTTTGTTACATGCAAAACATATAATAGGGAGTTTACCTTTATATTTTCCTTTTCCCCTCCTCAGTCTTCTAGCCATAAGAGCTTCTAGATCTTCAAGTTCTTCATTAGAAGTGTCACTGTCACTTTCACTTTCACTTTCACTGATGCATCTTTCTTTTTCTTTCTTTGGCTTGTTCAGAACTAATTGTGACTTAAAAGAAGATTCAACATTACCAATACTACCAATAGTGAAGTTATCATAGTTAGACAGTTCAAAAGTAGTCAGCTTATCAACCAAACTTTCCAAAGTAAGTACATTTGTAGAGTTACATCTAGATTCCTAAATAGCAGAGATCTTAATAGCATATATAGGATGCAGAGTTCTTAGTACTTTACCAATTATATTTTCATCCTCAATAGTCCCACTTTCCACTCTAATAGCATTCACAACTTCTTTTATTCTACCACAATATTGTGCAATGTGTCTCACCTTCTTGCATTCTCATTTCATCAAACTTACCTCTGAGACTCTCAACCTTAGCTTTCAATACATTTATGTCACCACCATAGATCTTTGAAAGAGTGTCCCACATCTCCTTAGCACTTGTGCAATCCTTAATGTCCTCAAATTCTGGATAGCTAAGGGCAGATGCAATTTCTAGCATTGCTTGATTATGTTCTTGCTTAGCTCTCATTTCTTCGGCAGCCAAAGGTGCGACAGGTGAGACATAGTCATTCTCAATGTAGTACTTTGCAGAATCACCAATACCGGCTAGATGCAACTTCATTAAGCTTTTCCATGTAGGGAAGTTTTCCTTATTCAGCTTCGGTACCTCCTTCTACATCTTGATCATTTGCTTCAAACCCCTTTAAACTTGATTTCTGTAAACACCAATAATAAGCAACACAGCTCTAATACCAATTGTTAATATGATTTAGAACAATAGAGAGGGGGGTGAATTAGTTTTTCTCAGGCCTAGATGTATAAAATAAACTTCAAAAACATTTCCTTAAATTAGATCTAACAACCAAAACCAACTCGGTCATCACTGATTCAATAATAGAAACATATAACATTGCAGTCCACTACCTAGCTATATCTAACTTGTAAAACATAGAAATGTCTAAACCAAAACATACACACAAGCATTTACACTAGGATTTATAGTGGAAACCCAATCTGGGAAAAACCACTTTGTAACATGCTACTATTATTTTCACTCTTCTGAAGTGAGCTCAGTTAAAAGAAAACCCTATCAAAGGTTACAATACACACTGTTAGGTGTGACCCGGTTAAAGGATTTCAATCACTCTGTTAGAAGTGAGCCTTGTTATAGGACTTAAATACATTCTATTAGAATGCAACCTTGTTCAAAGGATTTAAACATATGACTGTTAGGTCAACCTCTGTTAAAAGGATTTTGACTATTACAATTGTTAGAAAGTAGCAGCAGCATTGATCTAAAAAACATACAACTCACTTTGCAAATATCAGATCCAGTTCCGTACACACATGCTGGTTTACTGACTTTGAAACTTTGCCATCTCCATCTTTGATCTACTCAGAACTTTTCTTCAAGCAATCACCACACTTCTCCTTCAGCCTTTTCTGCTTATACAGTCAATAACATATACTGATCTTCCAGCATCCTATGTTCACCCATGCACACACATATGTAATGCTTAGGTTCCCTTAATACTTCTTCAATTAGGTTAACTCATCTTTTGCCGCTCAATCTCCTTCTTAGATCTTAGGGTTAGGTCAAATTCATTGAATCTACCTACTTTATGTTCTTCGGCTCCTTTTCTAGAAACATCTCAAATCTCTTAAAGATTTATAATAAAACACTTTTCAGTGCATTAAATGCTTTCAAACAATCAATAAATAAAGTCAACACGTTTTACATAATCCAAGAATTCAACAATGTCGGCTCCAAATCTAAATTCTCTTCAAATATAAAAATAATGATGCTCGGTCAATACTGTGATCAACTACTTGGTCTTCATGTAGAAAGGTCAGTCATTACTAAAAATGTTTCTTCAGCTTAAACTGTCTTCCTCGGCAATTAACTGATGTTCAGTTGACACTAGGATTTTTCTCGGCATATACTGACTCGGTCGACACTAACATCACTCAGGTTGAACATGATTTCTATATTTTTTCTTGGTCAAGCCTACCAGTTTAGTCTTCAATCTTACTAAGGTAAGCAATACATTATTTCATCATTGTACAACATAGTCAAGTACACTTTGTAGTATCAAGATAACTCAACCTTTCCTTAGGTGCTATTGTTACCAACCTTTCCTATCCCCTTAGCAACATTCAAATATATATAGTACTTTCCTAAGTAGCAACAGTCTTAACAGTTAAGATTTGACATCAATGACAACACAACAATTGCTTCAATTGTAGTTTCCAACAATTACATCAATCCAATAAATATTTCTAATACTAAACATTGGAATAATGGAACAACATCATTTTAATTCTTCTTATGTAGGGGAATGACCCCTAACTTGCCTCTTAGATACTCAAATATATTCTTTGGTAGTGGCTTAGTAAAAATGTCTACAGCCTGCTCCTTAGTTGACACATACTCTAACTGCACCTCTTTCTCTTGAACCTTCTCTCTAATAAAATGGTACTTAATTGTAATATGCTTTCTCTTAGAGTGTATCACAAGGTTTTTAGCTATGTTTATAGCACTAGTATTATCACAATAGGTAACCATCAGTTCAGTTAGCTTTTCCTTAATATCTTCGAATAATTGCTTCATCCAAGCAACTTGAGTGCAATTAATAGCAACAATAACATATTTTGCCTCTACAATAGATTGAGGAATACAATTCAACTTTTTTCTTGTCCATGACACAAGTCTTTCTCCAAGAAAGAAATCTCCTCCACTTGTGCTCTTCCTATCATCCACATTACTTTCCCATCTACATCAGTGAACACACTCAAAGTAAAACCTCATTTGTGATCATACCAAAGACCCTAGTCTTTAGTCCCTTTAAAGTATCTAGATATTTTCTTCATGGACACCATATGGGATTCATTTGGATTATCTTGAAATCTTGCAAGCATCCCAACTGCATGTGCTATATCAGGCCTACTATGAACAACATACTGCAAATTACCGATCATGGATCTGTATAAAGTTGCATTCACCTATTTAGAATCATCTTCCTTAGATAGCTTACAATTGGTCACCATTGCAGCTCCAACCAGTTTAGAGTCTTCTAACCCAAAAGTTTTTAATACTTCCCTCACATGCTTTGTCTAGCTGATGCAGACACCATCAACGAGCTTAGATATCTACAATCCAAAAAAGAATTTGATCTTTCCAAACATCTACATCTCAAATTCTATCCTCATTTCATCTGTTAATGTAATGCTCATCTCATCATTTCAACCAAAAATGATGTCATCCATAAAGACTTCAACAATTATCAATTGGACATCCTTCTCAATCTTAACGTAAACATTGCTACCCTCACTTTTCCCAATGAAACCAATCTTGATTAGGTATGAGAGGAGTCTCTCATAGCATGTGCTTAGTTCCTGCTTCAATCCATAAAGTTCCTTCCACAACTTGCACACCATGTCCTCATCTTCTGAAAGTGCAAAACCATCAGGTTCTTCTAAGTAAACTTCCTCTTCTAGAATTCCATTCAAGAATGAAAATTTGACATCCATTTGAAAAACTTTAAAACCTTTATTAGAAGCATATGCTAGAAAAATCCCCCCTCCTTCAAGTCTAGTTGTTGGTGCAAAAGTATCTCCATAGTCCAAGCCTTCTTCTTCTGCATGCCCCTTAACCACAAGTCTTTTCTTATTTATGACTACTTCACCAGCTTAATTGAGTTTATTTTTGAAAGCCCACTTAGTTGCTATCACATTCTTATCAACAGGTTTCGACAATAGTACCCAAGTATTGTTCTTCTTTATTTTATCCAATTCTTCTTCCACGGCCTTAACCCATTCTTCATTCTTCAATGCCTCTCCTACAGATTTAAGTTCATATTTAGAAATTAGACAAGTACTTTCTCTAATCTTTCTTCTAGTCTGAACCCCAACATTCTTATCACCAATAATTTGATCAGTAGAATGATTTCACTTTACATAGCTTGGTATCACTAATTTATGTCTAGGAGCCTCTTCTACCGATTGAACTAGTTCATCCTCATTTTTCTAATTTCAACTTCTTTCTCCACCGGTTGAACATATACAATCCCTTGATCATCTCCTGATATATTCTTGTCGAAACCATCATTATTCTCTAAGAAGTCATCAATCTTCACATTTGTACTTTCTATCAACTTGTTTAGACAGTTGTACGCTTTGATTTTTGTATAATATTCTAGGAATATTCTTTCATCACTCTTAGGATAAAATTTCCATGTATAGTCATCTCTCTTTATGTAGCATTTTCTCACAAAAACTTCTCAGTAATACACACTATGTCTTTGACCATACCATAACTCATATGAAGTCTTATTAGTGCCCTTCTCCACCTGTACCCAATTCAATATATAAATAGAAGTGCTGACAAATTCTCTCCAAAACATCTGGGGAACATCTCTTTGAGTAATCATTGTTCTTGAAACTATTATACACTAAGTTTGTGCCTTTGTCTCAAGCTCTCATAGTCTTGATAACATAGTATAACATGGGAATCATCTCTAGGTTGTGGGACCTATGCTAACTGAGATGAGACCTCCAGGTTCTAGGTTGGTTCTTGTTGGATAATCACCTTAATTTGCTTCTAGACATGAAAGTAAACTTTTGAGGGAAAGGGATAGAAGGAATGCTTATAAAGGGAAATGACTGAAAGCAAACTACCTACTAGGTGATACACCAAAATTAGGGTTTGGATCTTAGTATAGAGGAATGGAATCAATGAAAGGCTCAGGTCTAGTAGGTCACAACTTGCTAAATAGGCTTGCATAAGTGTTTCATAGGAGGGTCTGAACATAAGACACAACCTATGACCTGCAAGCAGACATTCACTTCGGCAACTCGGTGTAGGATTGAGATAAGACTGTTAGGGGGCTGAGGTATACCCACAAAAGCATATAAATCAGATCAAACACAATAACACACAAAATACAAAAAGTAAGAGGGATCAGGAACCCTAAGTTGTCACTGAAAACATCATACACTTTGATTCAATAAGAGATGACCCAAACAAGGAAGCATAGGGATATGAAGGATTGTCACATAATACCTCTGCAATATTTGAATAATCAATGGGAGAAATACAACTATATAAGCCAAAGGGTAGAGATGATACCTCAGATGACCCTTAAGAAAAATGAAATTCTTTTTACAATTATCCAACTCTTTTCTCCAAAAAAGCTTCAAAACAATATATACATACTCAACTGCATGCAGACAGGAGTCAAAACTAACCTAACTAGGGTTACAAGATTTATAATCATATCAAACCCTAAAGGTACACTGATTACCCATCATAAAAATCTGAGAACACCGGCAATCAGATCGGATTCTTTCTTTGCGTGTTGATTTGTACTGAGCCCTCCTGTAGACACAACAACCTCGATCCATCTACCCACCTACTACTCCACTAAGCCATGAAGGCTTCAAATCTGATCCTATTTTCCTGGGTAACAATACCGCTCAAAAGGTGGCACCAGCTCTTTTCATCACTTCTCGGCATGGGAACACGACACAATACCCTGCAACGCCAACCTACAGTCCTCTCCATCGACTTCTCAACCATAAATGTCCTGAGAATTAAACTCCTGAACTACCCGACATCGTGCATGGCCAAAAGAATGCAAAAACCCTCACAGAGACATTTGAATTTTTAAATATAACGGCTAGCGGTAGATTTAAAACATCACTGTCGATGAGAAACCCTTCCTGGTAGATGAACAGCCCAGATACTCCTAAAAACAACTTAAAATCCCCCTTTCACAAGTCAAACGCCACCTGGAAGTCAGCAACCAATCGAAAGCGAGCAAATCAGCATCTCTGATAGACCTTGGACCCACATCGTTGAGAACACCATCGGATGGCTGTCACTATAGCGCTGTGATAACGATCGAGCTCTTTGGATCCACAGTATAACGACAGTCATGAGATCTTTTCGTGCTTTAACTTCTTTAGAAACCCATAACCCCCTGGGCCCACTAACAACCGCCACGTAGCCTACCAAACAACCAATGAAACCGCACCATTTCAGATACACGTTGCATACCTTCTGACATAAGACCCACCTGACAAAGCCTAGAGATAAAGCAAGATCAATGGCGGGTGCATGATCGCATATGTCAGAAAGATTCCTTGCAGACATGTGCTAGGCATTAATCCTCTACAGATGTTAGAGCCTTCTGAAATGTTGGAAACCTGGTCCCACTGACAAGTAATCCGATTCAGCATACGTGGACCAACCAAGAGCTGCCAAATCAGAATACGTGGCATCGGACCCACAATACACTGCAGTGCTAAGCAAAAGGGGAAAATCAACAATCGTATGAAGATCTCATACTATGATAACGGCCTATGCGAAGATACGCCAGCCGCCAGATCTTCCTAACCGGGACCCCACTGACAGATGTTGAATCACTAGCCCACCAATGAATGAAAAGCTGCCAAGTCAGACGACGTGGCGCTGGACCCACTGACAATCAAGGCACTATAAGGAAAGGGAAGATCAATGGTTCTCGCTATACCATGGTCGTAACACATGTGCATCTTTGGCTTGCGGAATGGCGAAGACCGTCAGATTAAGCCACAATTTAACCTTAGGGAAAATATTTTGTGCGCTGAGACTTAGGAAAAAATTAAACCGCCGGACTTAGGGATTATTTTGTGCACATGCAAATTGGAATGACTTAAGTGACCAGGATAAAGGTAACATGAAAATATAACAAGGCTTAAGGCTTTTTTAGGGTAATGCATGTTTTTTCAAAATTTTCAACTGCAGACCAGGGAGTAAAAATAAATTGCATAGGCCAGAGAATAGGGTATAAATCCATGAAAATTTTAGGGATAGTAGGCAAGATAAAAATAGAGGCCCTGGAGCAGGTTTTAGCAAAACTATCCTGTGATTAAGAGAAATACTACTGTCACTAGTTCACTGAAAGGAAAAGGTAACCGCCGGAAGAATAGAAGAACTGGCGATGAAAGGAAGAAAATATGCACGTGGGAAATGGGACCTTTAAGTTGTCGATAAAGTAACATCAAAATAGAAAGAAGGCTTAGTGTTTTCAGGGTTTTAAGCCTACAACGGCTACTTTTTCAAATATTTGACCTGCAGACCAGGGAATGAAACAAATTGCAGAGACCAAGAAACAAGAGATAAATTCATGAAAATTTCAGGGATGCGTGGCAGGGGAAAAATAGAGACCTGGGGATAGAAATAAGCCAAATTTTCATGCATATGAAAATTAGGGTAACATTTTGGCGATTTCTGCTGGATGTCAGCCTGCTAGACATAGATCAGTGGCCTATAAACAATACATTGGGCATGGGGTCACTATGGGAACACAAAAATTTGATAGAGACAAACTTGTGCACAGGCACTTCTTGGAAGGTAGGAAACTAACCTAGAAAATAGGGAAAGGAAGCAGAAAAACACATAATTACAAGAATTTACAGAGAGGGATTAACCTCAAAGTAGGACTTCAAGTGGAATCCATTCACTGAGATTGGCAAGGCAACTCCTTCAAGATTTGATAGCTAGAAATCATTGGATCCCTTGCACTCTGTTATAACAAATAGTCCACCCCAAAATGAATCAAATTTTGTATGTCTTTCAGGCCTTGATCTGAACTCATCCTACTTGAGGACTACATCACCAACCTTGAAATTTCTAGCCCTGGCTCTTTTATCAAAACTCTTCTTTGTTTGAATCTGATGAAATTCCATATCTTTCATGGATTTTTCTCTGATCTCTTCCAATTGCATTAACTGAGTATATATGATCTATAAGGGGTCTCCTTCTTCAAATAGGGCATATTAAGTAGCCAAGTCCAGAGCTGGCAATTCAGTTGAAATGGATAACTTGTCATCTCTACCATATACTAACACATAAGGAGAATTCCTAATGATCTTTTTTGGAGTAATTCTATCTAGCCATAAGGTAGACCTGAGCTTGGTATGCCAATCCCTCTGATTATCTTGCAAAATCTTCTTGATTATCCTAATCAAGCTCTTATTTGTTGATTTAGCCAAGCCATTGCCCTGAGGGTAATAATTGGAACTGGTATTCAGATAGATGTTATTCTTGACTACCCACTCTGAGACTTTGGGGCCTGTGAATGCTAATGCATTATCTGAAATTATGGAATCTAGAATGCCAAATCTGTGAATTATATCATCATAAAAACTCAATACAACATTCTCATTGGCCTCCTTTAAAGCAATTGCTTCTGTCCATCTAGTGAAATAATCTGTTGCAGTGATTATCCATTTATGGCCTGCACTAGATGGAAGATTGATCATGCCAATGAAATCTATACCCCACTTCATGAAAGGTTGCTCTGTTCTGACTGGCTGTAGGGGCAAGGCTGCAAGCCTTTCCTTTCCTACAAACATGGCACACTTGATGCATTTTCTAACATAATCATGACTATCCTTAAAAATAGATGGCCAATAGTATCCAACCTTCATGATTTTAAAAGCAGTAGTCCTAGGAGAGAAATGACCTCCAGAAGGTCCATCATGAAACTCAAATAAGACATCAGCTATCTTTTCTAAATCTATGCATCTTAAAAGGATACAATTGTGATCCTTTCTAAAAAGAACTTCATCTATCAGCACAAAAGGAATAGATTGCAATCTATAATATCTTCTTTTTGTTGAATCCAAACCTGTAGGACATTGTCTTGTCTTCAAATAATTGATCATATTAGGCAACCAGCTTGTTGCCTTGGCTTGTTCTTCTGTACCATGCACCACCAGAGATGCATCTATTTGCTTTGATTTCTTTGAACTTCCATCCTCTACCAAATGCTCACAAAGACCTCTTCCTCTAACCAACTTGGTAGTTTGAATATCTATGTCATATTCCATCACCTCTGTGATCCAACCAACTCTTTTCTCATTCAGGTCCTTGGAAAGCAAAAATTCTTTGACACTTGGATGAGTAACCCTTAGATGTACCTTGCTATGGGTCAATAGATATCTAAAATTTTTAAGGCTTTTTACCATAGTAAGCACATGTTTTTTCTACAAAAGAGTATCTCTGTTCATACTCTTCTAAACCTTTGCTAAAGAAAGCAATAGGCTGCTCCAATCCATCTGAATTTTTTTGGGTCAACATTGTAGATATGGCATCATGACCTCCATAAGCATAAAGGATGAAATCCTTATTGAAATTTGGGATTAAGAGGGCAAGAGCCTCTGTTAGGGCCTCTTTGATAGCCTAGAAATTGGCTTTCCCTTCCTTAGTCCAACTAAAAGCCGAACTCTTCTTTAACATGGTTGTCAAAGGCTTGAGTAAATCTGCAATGTTAGGCAAGAACCTCCTAACAAAATTAATCTTTCCTATGAAAGATTGGAGACTTTTCTTGTGATGTGGAAGGGGTAGCTCTAGGATAGCTGCAATTCTCTCAGGATCAACTGTAATTCCTTCTTTGGATACTACATATCCCAATAATTTTCCTTCATGAACTGTAAACACACATTTCTTGGGATTAAGAGATATCCCAAATTCTCTACACCTTTCAAAAATCTTCCTCAAATGTTTGATGTGATCTACTGCGTGTTTTGAATAGATAGTTATGTCATCCAAGTAGACCAACACAAACTTGTACATTAGGCTCTTAAAGGCCATATCCATTTCCTATTGAAATGTAGCACCTGCATTTGACAAACCAAAGGGCATCTTTTGATAAGCCATGGTTCCCCACTTAGTTGTAAATGCAGTCTTGTATTGATCCTCTTCTTTAACCAGGATCTGATTGTATCCTGAATTGCCATCCAATAATGAAAATCTCTCGGATCCAGAGACACATTGTAAGATTTGTTCCATGGAGGGTAGTGGATGGTGGTCCTTTAATGAAGCTCTATTAAGATATCTGAAATCAACACATAATCTCAGCTCCCCATTCTTTTTCCTGACAGGAACAAGGTTGGAAATCCAACTAGTATGCTTAATGGGGTAGATGATACCACTTTATATCAATTTGAGCACTTCTTTATGCATAAACGGCTCAAGCTTGGGATTAACAGGCCTTTGTTTTTACCTCACTGGTTTGGCATTAGGTTCTAACTCAATGGTGTGCTGAGTAAGGGAAGGATCAAAACATTTGAGGTCTTCATATTTCCATGAAAACACATCACTGAATTCTTTGAATAACTAAGTCTAAGCTTGCTTTTCCAATTCAGTGTTCACTTTTCCAAACTGTAAGCTCTTACCTAGTTCCAATTCTAATTCCACACAATGTTCTTTTTGGACTACCAGGCCAGCTTTATTGTTCTTGACTTCATCATCCTTGTTGAAGAGAGTCTCTAATGTAATCTAATGTAACAAGACCTCTAGGCATCTTATCGGACTTGAGTTGTATCACTTGATCACCATAGTTTTGTAATAGCCTATCTCGATTGCACTCTGAAAAAACATCTTCTTCAAACAAGAACTACAGGATTTGTTCATCATTGTCAAACACTTGCCAATTGACATCATTATCAGGAATAGATGGTCTGACAATCACTTTGATATGTTGTTGATCCATTTCTTTTGAAATTCTATTTGGGATGTCATATTGGGATCCAACAACAGCTAACCTATCTGCATTTTGGTTTAATTTCCTAGGCATAGCAACAATATTGAAAGCATGGAAATCTTCAATTATATTCCAAACTCTATGTTTGTATGCTTTAATAGTGTCATTCTTGGTTGCACTTATCCCTCTTACTTGGCTGACAACTAACTCACTGTCACCATAAACTTTTAACGCTTTAAGCCATCTTTTCCTAGCCCACTCTAGTCCATTGACTAGACTTTCATACTCTGCAGTGTTGCTAATGCAGGAGAAACTGAATCTAAAGGTAGTATAATACCTTTCTCCTTTTGGGGACACTAGCATAGCACCACCAATAGAACCATGTCTACTTCTAGCCCCATCAAAAAATAGTTCCCAAACCTGATTGTTCTGACCCTCTGAATCAGTGTCTTCTTTGAGAAGGCTTGGCTCTATGGCTCCACTCTCTTGTATCAAATAACTTCCCAAACCAAAATCCCAAACAAGACTTTCTTGGGCCTCTGAAACTCTTTCATCTAAAAAAATATCAGGGATACTTTCTATCTTTGTGCTTGCTTCACTAATGGTTTGGAAGTCATTGTCATCAAATATAGGGCAGTTTACAATGATGGTATTGGACACATATGGTTCTATATGGTGTGTTGCTAATGGTTCTGATTTAATGGTGACCTTGGTCCCATACCTTGTATGAAATAGCATGTGAGACTAGTCAGAAGATAGGTAGCCTCCTATCTTAGCTGTAAACTCCCTTGAAAGACATATAGCAAATAATGTAGGGAGATCTATGATATATATATCAAGGAGGATTGAAAAATTAGGACTAGCATGAAGGATCAAACTGGTATCCTTGGCCACACGTATAATATTGACTGATGATCCATCAAGTTGGGTAACCTTCTTTTGGAAGGGCTCATATTTTAGTCCTAATTGGTCAGCTACTTTCTTAGGCATTACAGTGCTAGTAGCTCCACTATCTACCATACAATTATGCACTAAAGATTTTCCAATGATTAAAGATACATAAAAGGGAGGTGGCTTTGAATTCCTACCTTGAATGGAATTACCTTTGGAGTTGCTACTTGGAGCCTCCTTTTCTTGATCAGTGTTAACCAACACTGGCTTTGCATCTTCTTTTGCAGGTTGAGGAGTTGCTACTTCTGTCATGGCCTTCTTCAAAATTTCAGGTTGTCTTGGAAGAGCCAAAGAGTCCCACATGGACATGGTGACATTCACCTTCTTCATGTTGTCCACAATATTAAAAGGTGTCACAGTGTGTACTCTTTGTTGTGTCTTTGGCATGATGGGCTCCACTTCTTTGGAATGTTGGCCTTCTTTGCTTGTAATGACAGGAGCCTCCTTAGGTGTGATGGGATTAGCTTGCTGCACTGGCTCTGCAGATGTTGTGGCTTTGGCATTGGAATCTTCTCTCTCCATGTCTTGAGCTCTTATCTTTTCTCTTGTAAAGGCAACAAAAGCAACCTCATCATTGACCCCATTAAAGTCTGGTTGCTCCCAATTAGAGAGAGCAGTCTCTTTCTCTTGTGATTCTTGTTGAGGCACTGACCCACTGGATGAAGCCTCTGATTGAGCTTGTGAGGCATTTTGAACCATTAAAGCTTGGTTCATCCATCCATTTGAACATGTAGCCTAATTGTGAGGCTGATTACAAGGAATGCACCATTCATTATCCATAGCCACATTATTCTGACTAGGAACCATGTCCCTTACTAGATTTGCAGAATTTAGAGGTACAGGGTTATATGGTTGGAATGGTCTTTGATTAAAACTCCATCTTTGTCCTTGATAGCCTCCTTGGTATGGTGGCCTACTTTGCTAATAAGGATGTCCTTGATTTTGATATTGCTGATTAGGACCTTGGCCTTGTGGCTGGAAGAGTGGTCTGATTCCTTGACCTTGTTTCTTCAAATTGGTGACCTCTTTAGTAAAGGTCTGCAATAAATTTGTCATTTCTTGTTGACTGCTTTGTTGGCTATTCTTTATCTCTTGTAGTTCTTGAGAAAAACTAGCTGTTAGCTCTTGACCACTGGTACTAGCCTAAGGTGCCAATATGGTGGGAATAGGGGTAAATGGGGGTATTTGGGCAAGTGCAATGGGTTGAAGGCTAGGAAAAATGGGCATTGGAGACCTACTAGCAATCATGCCTACTTGAATCAAACAATTTTTAGCCTTGACAGCTATGTCAAAGGCTTGAGGTAGAGAAGTACCACCCGTGGACTGGATCATGACAGAAATTTGACTGTTCAAACTTTGCAAGTAGTAAAGGAAAGCATGGTCAGTTGAAGGTCTTACTGATACTGGAATTCTATTCCATGTTTTGAGGAATCTACTATTGTAATCTATCATCTGCTCTTGAGGGTCTCTCTTAATAGTTGTTAACTGCTCAACTAGAGACAAGTTATCTGATTTATCCTCAAAATGCTTACTTAACACATCCCCTAACTCATCCCATGAAGTAATGGAACCAATAGTTAGAGTTCTAAGCCATTCAAGAGCCTTACCTTTTAGAGAGGCTGCTAATAATTTTGTGGCCACATCTTGTTGAGTTATGTTGTGTATGCTATAGATGGTGGTCACATCCCTTATGTGTTCAAAAGCAGTTGTCTACCCTTCACCAGTGAAATCAGGTATACTCTTGAGTGCCACCAAGGGTACATCATGATGTTGGGCAAAATTTAATGGACTACCCTGATTAAAGGGTGCAAATGCAAATGGTCTAGCCATTGTATGAGTTGGAATCTGAAGATTAACAACTATATGGGCTATATTTGTTGCTGGATTTGAATCTTCTTCTAGATCTCTGGTTAGAGATCTGCCTCTTCTTCTGGAATGAAAGGGAAAAGGTCTCCTTCTTGAGGTATCAAGAGGTGTAGATTGAACTCTTCTTGCAGGGGATGTTCTTTGAGTTGTCCTGCCTTTGTGACTTCTTCTTGAGGGAAACTCTAAAAATTTAGTAGGCTTTGAGCTCCTAGTCTCAATCTTTCTCATAAACCTTAAACAAGGTTGGCCTAGATCTTTGAAATCAGTGGAGTCACCAGATATACCTAGTAGAACAACTTCTAAAATTCTATATTATGCAATCTGCATATCAGAGATAATATATCTTTCAAACAATGAACTTCTTGTGTAGTCCCACCGGGCATGCCAGAAATGTTATACACTAAGTTTGCACCTTTGTCTCAAGCTCTCGTAGTCTTGATAACCTAGTATAACATGGGAATCATCTCTAGGTTTTGGGACCTATGCTAACTGAGAGGAGACCTCTAGGTTCTAGGCTGGTTCCTCTTGGATAATCACCTTAATTTGCTTCTAGACATGAAAGTAAACTTTTGAGGGAAGGGGATAGAAGGAATTCTTATAAAGGGAAATGACCGAAAGAAAACTACCTACTAGGTGATACACCAAAATTAGGGTTTGGATCTCAGTATAGAGGAATGGAATTAATGAAAGGCTCAGGTCTAGTAGGTCACAACTTGCTAAATAGGCTTGCATAAGTGTTTCATAGGAGGGTCTGAACATAAGACACAACCTATGACCTGCAAGTAGACATTCACTTCTGCAACTTGGTGTAGGATTGAGACAAGACTATTAGGGGGCTGAGGTATACCCACAAAAGCATCTAAATCAGATCAAACATAATAGCACACAAAATCACAAAAATTAAGAGAGATCAGGAACCCTAAGTTGTCACTGAAAACATCATACACTTTGATTCAATAAGAGATGACCCAAACAAGGAAGCATAGGGATATGAACGATAGTCACAAAATACCTCTGCAATATTTGAATAATCAATGGGAGAAATACAACTATATAAGCCAGAGGGTAGAGATGATACCTTAGATTACCCTTAAGAAAAATGAAATTCTTTTTACAATTGTCCAACTCTTTTCTCCAAAAAATCTCCAAAACAATATATACATACTCAACTGCATGTAGGCAGGAGTCAAAACTAACCTAACTAGGTTTACAAGATTTACAATCATATCAAACCCTAAAGGTACACTGATTACCCATCATAAAACTCTAAGAACACCGACAATCAGATTGGATTCTTTCTTTGCATGTTGATTTGTACTGAGCCCTCCTGTACACACAACAACCTCGATCCATCTACCCACCTACAATTCCACTAAGCCATGAAGGCGTCAAATCTGATCCTATTTTCCTGGCTAACAATACCACTCAAAAGGTGGCACCAGCTCTTTTCATCACTTCTCAGCGCGGGAACATGGCATAGTACCCTACAACACCGACCCATAGTCCTCTCCATCAACTTCTCAACCACAAATGTCCTAAGAATTAAACTCCTGAGCTACCCGACATCGTGCATGGCCAAAAGAATGCAAAAACCCTCTCAGAGACATTTGAATTTTTAAATATAATGGCTAGCGGCAGATTTAAAACATCACCATCGATGAGAAACCCTTCCCAGTAGATGAACGGCCCAGATACTCCTAAAAACAACTTAAAATCCCCATCTAACAAGTCAAAGTCCACCTGGAAGTTAGAAACCAATCGGAAGTGACCAAATCAGCATCTTTGACAGACCTTGGACCCACGTCCCTGAGAACACCATCAAATGATTGTAGCTATACCGCTGTGATAACAATCGAGCTCTTTGGATCTGTGGTATAATGACAATCACAAGATCTTTTTGTGCTTTAACTTCTTTAGAAACCCCTGACCCCATGGGCCCACTAACAACCACCATGTAGCCTACCAAACAACCAATCAAACTGCACCAGTTTGGATACACGTTGCATACCTTCTGACATCAGACCCACCTGAAAAAGCTCAAAGATAAAGCAAGATAAATGGTAGGTGCATGATCGCATGTGTCAGAAAGATTCCTTGTGGACATGCACTAGCCGTCAATCCTCTGCAGATGTCAGAGCCTTCTAAAACACTAGAAACCTAGTCCCACTGACAAGTAATCTGATTTAGCATACGTGGACCAACTAGGAGCTGCCAAATCAAAACACATGGCATCAAACCCACAATACACTACAGCGCTGAGCAAAAGGGGAAAATTAATAGTCGTCTAAAGATCTCATACTCTGACAATGGCCTATGCGAAGATACACCAGCCACCAAATCTTCCTAACCGGGACCCCACTGACAGATGCTGAATCACTAGCCTGCCAACGAATGAAAAGCCGCCAAGTTAGATGACATGGCCTTGGATCCACTGACAATCGAGGCACTATAAGGAAAGGGAAGATCGATCGTTCTCGCTATACCATGATCATAACACACGTGCATCTTTGGCTTGCGGAATGGCAAAGATCATCAGATCAAGCCGGAACTTAACCTTAGGGAAAATATGTTATTCGCTGAGACTTAGGAAAAAATTAAATCGCTAGACTTAGGGATTATTTTGTGCACATGCAAATTGGAATGACTTAAGTGACCAGGATAAAGGTAACATGAAAATATAACAAGGCTTAAGGCTTTTTTAGGGTAACGGCTAGTTTTTTCAAAATTTTCAACTGCAGACCAAGGAGTAAAAATAAATTGCAGAGGCCAGATAATAGGGGATAAATCCATGAAAATTTTAGGGATAATAGGCAAGATAAAAATAGAGGCCTTGGGAGTACGTTTTAGCCAAATTTGATGCATAGGAAAAATTTGGGTAACATTTTGGCAACTTCTGCTGGATGTCAGCCTGCTAGACATGGGAAACCAGTGACCTTGACAATCCATTGGGCATGGGGGCCATTACAGGAACAAAATTTTCTACAGAGGGACAAAACTAAAAAATGTGCTTAGAGAACTTCTTGAAAAGTAGGAAACTAAACTAGAAAGCAAGGGAAGAAAACAGGGAAAATTTTACAGAATTTGCAAAGAGGGGTTAACCTCAAAACAAGGTTTCAAGTGGAAACCATTCACAGAGATAGGTAAGGGGACTCCCTCCATATTTGATAGTTGAAAAGCATTGGAGCCCCTGCATTTTGTGATTACAAATGGCCCACCCCAAAAGGAGTCAAATTTTGTGTGCTTGCCAGGTCTTGACCTGAACTCATCCCACTTGAGGGCTACATCCCCAACTTTGAAATTTTTGATCCTAGCTCTTTTGTCAAAACTCTTCTTTGTTTGAATCTGATGGAACTCCATATCTTGCATTGATTTGTCTTTGAGTTCTTCCAACTCCATCAACTGAGCATATCTGATCTGCAAAGGATCTCCTTCTTCAAATAGGGCATATTGAGTGGCTAAGTCCACAACTGGTAATTCAGCTAAAATGGACAACTTGGCCTCTTTTCCATATACTAGCATGTAAGGAGAATTACCAATGATTTTTTTTGGGGTAATTCTGTCTAACCACACTATAGACCTGAGCTTAGTATGCTAATTTCTCTGATTCTCCTGAAGAGTCTTCTTGATTATCCTAATCAAGTTCTTATTGGTGGATTCTGCCGAGCCATTACCTTAGGGGTAGTAATTGGAACTGGTATTTAGATAGATGCCATTCTTGACTACCCACTCTGAGACTTTGAGGCTTGTGAATGCTAATGCATTATCTGAAATTATGGAATTAGGAGTGCCAAACCTATGAATTAAGTCATCATAAAAGCTTGGGACAACACTCTCATTTGCTTCTTTTAAGGCAATTACCTCTGTCCATCTGGTGAAGTAATCAGTTCCAGTAATTATCCATTTGTTTCCTACACTAGATGGAGGATTGATCATACCAATGAAGTCTATACCCCACTTCATGAAGTGTTGCTCTATTCTAACTGGCTGTAAGGGCAAGGCTGCAAGCCTTTCTTTTCCTGCAAAGATGGCACACTTGATGCATTTTCTGACATAATCATGACTATCCTTAAAGATAGATGGCCAATAGTATCCATCCCTCAGGATTTTAAAAGCAGTAGCCCTAGGGGAAAAGTGACCTCTAGAAGGTCCATCATGAAACTCAAATAGGACATCGGCTATCTTTTTTGAATCTATGCATCTTAAAAGGACACCATTGTGATCCTTTATGAAAAGAACCTCATCAATCAGCACAAAAGGAATAGATTGTAACCTATAATACCTTCTTTTTGATGAATCCAAACCTGCAGGACATTGTCTTGTCTTCAAGTAATTGATCATATTAGGCAACCTGCTTGTTTCCCTGGCATGTTCTTCTATAGAATGCACAACCAGAGATGCATCTATTTGCTCTAATTTCTTAGAACTCTAATCTGATGCCAAAATTCACAAAGGCCTCTTCCTCTAACCAGCTTGGTGGTTTGAATATCTATGTCATATTCCATCACCTTGGTGATCCAACCAGCTCTTTTCTCATTTAGGTCCTTGGAAGGCAAAAACTCTTTGACACTTGGATGAGTAACTTTGAAATGTACCCTGCTATGGGTCAATAGATATCTGAACTTTTTAAGGCTCTTTACCAAAACAAGTGCATGTTTCTCTATAAAAGAGTATCTCTATTCATACTCTTCTAAACCTTTGCTAAAGAAAGCAATAAGCTGCTCCAATCCATCAGAATTTTTTTGGGTCAACATTGTAGTAATGGCATCATGACCTCCATAATCATAAAGGATGAAATCCTTATTGAAATTTGGGATTAAGAGAGCAGGAACCTCTGTTAGGGCCTCTTTGATAGCCTAGAAATTGGCTTTCCCTTCCTTAGTCCAACTAAAATTTGAACTCTTCTTTAACATGGCTGTCAAAGGCTTGAGTAAATTTGCAATGTTAGGCAAGAACCTCCTAACAAAATTAATCTTTCCTATGAAAGATTGGAGACTTTTCTTGTGATGTGGAAGGTGTAGCTCTAGGATAGCTGCAATTCTCTCAAGATCAACTGTAATTTTCCTTCATGAACTGCAAACACACATTTCATGGGATTAAGAGATATCCCAAATTCTCTACACCTTTCAAAAATCTTCCTCAAATGTTTGATGTGATCTACTGCATGTTTTGAATAGAAAGTTATGTCATCCAAGTAGACCAACACAAACTTGTACATTAGGCTCTTAAAGGCCATATCCATTTCCTTTTGAAATGTAGCACCTGCATTTGACAAACCAAAGGGCATCTTTTGATAAGCCATGGTTCCCCACTTGGTTGTAAATGCAGTCTTGTATTGATCCTCTTCTTTAACCAGGATCTGATTGTATCCTAAATAGCCATCCAATAATGAAAATCTCTCGGATCCACAGACATATTGTAAGATTTGTTCCATGGAGGGTAGTGGATGGTGGTCCTTTAATGAAGCTCTGTTAAGATATCTGAAGTCAACACATAATATTAGCTCCCCATTCTTTTTCCTGATAGTAACAAGGTTGGAAATCCAACTAGTATGCTTAATGGGGTAGATGATACCACTTTCTATCAATTTGAGCACTTCTTTATGCATAAGTGGCTCAAGCATGGGATTAACAGGCCTTTGTTTTTGCCTCGCTGGTTTGGCATTAGGTTCTAACTCAATGGTGTGCTGAGTAAGGGCAGGATCAAAACCTTTGAGGTCTTCATATTGCCATGCATTAAACACATCACTGAATTCTTTGAATAACTAAGTCTAAGCTTGCTTTTCCAATTCACTGTACACTTTTCCAAACTGTAAGCTCTTACCTGGTTCCAATTCTAATTCAACACAATGTTCTTTTTGGACTACCAGGCCAGCTTTATTCTTCTTGATTTCATCATCCTTGTTGAAGATAGTCTCTAATGTAACAAGACCTCTAGGCATCTTATTGGACTTGAGTTGTATCACTTGATCACCATAGTTTTGTGATAGCCTATCTTGATTGCACTCTGAAAAAAACATCTTCTTCAAACAAGAAATGCAGAATTTGTTCATCATTGTCAAACACTTGCCAATTGACATCATTATCAGGAATAGATGGTTTCACAATCACCTTGATATGTTGTTGATCCATTTCTTTTAAAATTCTATTTGGGATGTCATATTGGGATCCAACATCAACTAACCTATCTACATTTTGGTTTAATTTCCTAGGGATAGCAACAATATTGAAAGCATGGAAATCTTCAATTATATTCCAAACTCTATGTTTGTATGCTTTCATAGTGTCATTCTTGGTTGCACTTATCCCTCTTACTTGGCTGACAACTAACTCACTGTCACCATAAACTTTTAAGAATTTAAGCCCTCTTTTCCTAGCCCACTCTAGTCCATTGACTAGACTTTCATACTCTGCAATGTTGCTAGTGCAGAAGAAACTGAATCTAAAGGCAGTATAATACTTTTCTCCTTTTGGGGACACTAGCATAGGACCACCACCAGAACCATGTCTACTTCTAGCCCCATCAAAAAATAGTTCCCAAACTTGATTGTTCTGACCCTCTGAATCAGTGTCTTCTTTGAGAAGGCTTGGCTCTATGGATCCACTCTCTTGTATCAAATAACTTCCCAAACCAAAATCCCAAACAAGACTTTCTTGGGCCTCTCAAGCTCTTTCATCTAAAAAAATATCAGGGATACTTTCTATCTTTGTGCTTTCTTCAGTAATGGTTTGGAAGTCATTATCATCAAATATAAGGTAGTTTACATTGATGGTATTGGACACATATGGTTCTATATGGTGTACTGCTAATGGTTCTGATTTAATGGTGACCTTGGTCCCATACCTTGTATGAAATAGCATATGAGACCAGTCAGAAGATAGGTAGCCTCCTATCTTAGCTGTAAACTCCCTTGAAAGACATATAGCAAATAATGTAGGGAGATCTACGATATATATATGAAGGAGGATTGAAAAATTAGGACTAGCATTAAGGATCAGACTAGTATACTTGGCCACACCTATAGTATTGACTGAGGATCCATCAAATTGGGTAACCTTCTTTTGGTAGGGCTCATATTTTAGTCCTAATTGGTCAACTACTTTCTTGGGCATTACAGTGCTAGTAGCTCCACTATCTACCATACAATTATGCACTAAAGATTTTCCAATGATTAAAGATACATAAAAGGGAGGTGGCTTTGAATTCCTACCTTGAATGGCATTGCCTTTGGAGTTGCTACTTGGAGTCTCCTTTTCTTGATCAGTGTTAACCAACACTGGCTTTGCAGCCTCTTTTGTAGGTTGAGGAGTTGCTACTTCCATCATGGCCTTCTTCAAAATTTTAGGTTGTCCTGGAAGAGCCAAAGAGTCCCACATGGACATGGTGACATTCACCTTCTTCATGTTCTCAACAATATTAAAAGGTGTCAAATTGTGTACTCTTTGTTGTGTCTTTGGCATGATGGGCTCCACTTCTTTGGAATGTTGGCCTTCTTTGCTTGTAATGACAGGAGCCTCCTTAGGAGTGATAGGATTAGCTTGTTGCATTGGCTCTGTAGATGTAGTGTCTTTGGCATTAGAATCTGCTCTCTCCATGTCTTGAGCTCTTATCTTTGCTCTTGTAAAGGCAACAAAAGCAACCTCATCATTCACCCCATTGAAGTCTGGTTGCTCCCAATTAAAGAGAGAAGTCTCTTTTGTTAGAAAGTAAAGATCCCCAAGATAACTGAGAGGGGGGGGTGAATCAGTTATCAGATAATTTATCCATTCAACAGCTTTAAACAATATAATTAATGTATTGATCAACCATAGAAAGATAATCATACACAATTGCACAATAACACAAGATATGTTAACTAGGGAACCTCTTGAAAAGAGTAAACCCCAGTGGGAATGATGCCCACAAAATGATGCACTAATATGAAAGTTCCTTGTTAGAGGATGGACCCTATTAGGAGTCTTATGAAATACATTCAGTACGTATAAATCCCTGTTAGGAGATTTTGAATCCCTGTTAAAAGATTCTAACCTGGTTAAGAGTTTATGGAAGACAGAAGGACCCACTGCCCAAACAACTTCAAGGAAAGATCTCTGAACCCACTGTCCAAAAGATCTTAGAATTATTCAATAGAATAATATGAAATATATTACCTCCTTCACACTGTGCCAAAACTACACCCTCTGCTACACAAGATCACAATTCCAGATCTTTGTACTCACAAGTCTTCCTTCATCACTGAATTAGCCCTTTTCTTCACTTCATGCATATATTCACATCTCTCTCTTCATAATACACATTACAATAAGGAAAACATTCCTTCTTATATACCAAACTCAAATAATTACAAATGAGTCAGTCCTCAATTACAAAATAATAAATTCTACACGCTACACATAGAATTCACATAAAACTGTCAGCTTCCAGTTACTGTAACTTTCTCCAAACATATCCTCAAAGTTTGCGCTATGAACCACATCATCATTAATGAGTCTCCAACATCCCTTTAACTGCACAAAATCAGATTCCATCCCAGCTAAGAGATATCCTCTGATTTTTGAACATCGCTACATAGAAACACTGTCTAAACACTGCTTTCACCAAAATGCTCATAACTCTTACAAATGAATGAATTTCTTTTTGTGCTGTTAACCATAGGTTAATAACACACCAAAGAACATACCATCAACTGCGCAAAAGCTAATATGCAATACAACATGTGCTCAAAACAAAACTGTACCTACTTTCCTGCTAATATCCA
The DNA here is from genome assembly GCA_027943335.1 of Chamaecyparis obtusa. Classification (NCBI taxonomy): domain Eukaryota; kingdom Viridiplantae; phylum Streptophyta; class Pinopsida; order Cupressales; family Cupressaceae; genus Chamaecyparis; species Chamaecyparis obtusa. The sequence goes on along the minus strand of BSBK01000015.1, from coordinate 312,604 downwards.
GAATATCACTGTGTTGACATCAATGACAATCCAAGTCATGAATGCAACAACAACTGCTACAGAATGACTGCCAAAACACTTTGCATTCTTTCATAGCATTGATCCAATGTTCATCTTCATAAGCTTCATTAGTAGTCTTGGGTTCAATTTGAGAAATCAAACATAAATGTACCTTATTTCGAGTCAAAACTCCTTTATCTAAACTTCCAATAACTTTCTCAATAGGGTGATGTCTTGAAGTATACCTGTTAGGTGTCATAGTTATTAATCTTGTTTCGACTATAGATTCTTCTTTGTTTTCTTCTCTGTCTTCTTCAGTATGACTTTCATTCAACAAATCACTGTTAGTTTCAAAAAATAATTCTGCATTTTCAATGTTAGGCTAAGGTTGTGCTTCTCCATCAGATTCATAATCAAGCATTCTTTCCTCAATTTTAAACTTCTCATCAACTTTTACATTTGCACTTTCAACAATAGTCTTAGTTCTTTTGTTATAACATCTATATGTTTTTATTTTTAAAGAATATCCAAGAAATATTCCTTCATCACTTCTAGGATCAAACTTTCCTATATCATCATCTCTCTTTATATAACATTTACTTCCAAAAATTCTAAAATACTTAACTGAGGGTGTATGTCCAAACCATAATTCATAAGGTGTCTTGTTTGTATCTGCTCTGATTTGTACTCTGTTCATAGCGTATACTACTGTGTTCACTGCTTCTCTCCAAAAAAATTTAGCCAAATCATTTCCAAACAACATAGCTCTTGCTGCTTCAGTTATTGACCTATTTCTTCTTTCTGCAATACCATTTTGTTCTGGTGTTCTAGGGGTTGAAAGTTGTCTCTTAATGCCATTCATTTCACAAAAAGTGTTAAACTCTCTAGATGTAAATTCACCACCTCTATCAAATCTTAGACACTTAATCTTCATTCCAGATTCATTCTCAATTTTTCTTTTCATGATCTTAAACTTATCAAATGCTTTAGATTTTTCTTTCAAAAATGCAATCCACATCATTCTTATAAAATCATCAACAACAATCATAAAATACCTTTCACCATAAAATCCTCTAGTCCTAGTAGGACCACTCAAGTCTGTATGAACAATCTCCAACTTCTCTGCCGATGTGAACTTCTTATTAGGAAATGAACTCCTTTTCTGCTTTACCATCATACATTCTTTGCAAATCATGTTAGTAGGTTTCATAATTCTAGGTAAATCTCTTACCGCAAGTGTAGTGCTCACCTTGACAATATTATCAAAGTTTATATGACAAAACCTTTTATGTCATGACCAAATGTCATCAATCCTAGTTACAAACATGTCATCTCAGTAGGATTCAACTGAAATACATTACCTCTGGTTCTGGATCCTTTTCCAATCAAATTTCCATCTTTATCTTTTATCAAACAAGTTTTCTCAGAAAACCAAACTTGATAATCCTTATCAGCCAATTGTCCAACACTTAGTAGATTATGTCTTAGTCCATCAACAAAGTAAACATCATCAGTGTTAGTCTTTCCATCAAGAGTAATAGATCCTATACCCTTAATCAAACAAGGTGCATTGTTACCAACCCTAACAATTCCTCCATCATAACTATCTAACTTAACAAACTTTCTTTTATCTCCAGTCATATGATGTGAACAACCACTGTCTATAATCCAATCAAATTTCTTTTCAACTTGTGAAACTAATGCTTTTTCTTCCCTTTTATCAGATTCAGAACTTTCTTCTTTAATTGCTACAAATCCTATTTCCTCAAAGTTATCATTATCACTGTCACTTAAATGTTTTTCAATTCCTGCTTCAAAATCTTCATCATTTGCATAATAACATTTTTTAGATCTCCTAGGTTTAAAGTTTCTTTTATACTTCTTAACTCTTTTAGGACATTTAGATGCAAAATGACCATATTCTTGACAAGTCCAACATTTAAAGATTTTCTTACCATCAGGTTCTCTTTTTACAAGTAATGCAATACCTTCTTCAATCTTCTTATCTTCCTTAGATCTGCTACTGCTAGCATAATCTCCATTCACACTAGTACTTCTTGTAGGTCTAATGCTAAGAGCACTGAATGTTGTTTCCATTCTAGGTAGCTCTCCTGATAATCTCAAGTTCATCTTTGCTATTTCTAATCTTCCAAGAAGAGTCTCTCTTGAAAAGTTTGATGTACAAGGTATCACTTGTTCAATCATCTGCGTTGTCTGCTTGAATACTGGTGTCAAAATCCTCAGAATTTTCCATATCACTTCATTCTCTATCTTATCACCTCCACAAGACTTCATTCCTGTCACAATCTCAGACATCCTACCAATATAACTTCTAATAGATTCATCTTCCATCATTCTGATATCTTCAAATGCACAAATCCAATTATGTAATCTAGCCTTCTTTGCATGTTCATCACCTTCAAAAGTAGAATGTAAAGCTTTCCAAATTGCATGAGATGTTTTCAAACATCTTACCTGACTATATTCATTCTCTGGTAGTGCTGATAAAAGTGCTTCTCTTGCAAGTATGTTACACATGAATAGATCTAGTTCATCTTTAGTTCCTGCCTCTAGATTGTCTTCCTCAATGATAGTCTTCTCATTCTTTGTAATCAACCAATAACTTGGTCCTAAACACAATAGATGTGTCTTCATCTTTTCTTTCCAGCTATCAAAATTTGCTCCATCAAACTTAGGGCTTTCTTTTCTGAAATTTGCCATGGATCTCCTTAAGTTGTTAAACTTTTCTTTCAAGGACCTGCTGCTCTGATACCAATTGTTAGAAAGTAAAGATCCCCAAGATAACTGAGAGGGGGGGGGGGGGTGAATCAGTTATCAGATAATTTATCCATTCAATAACTTTAAACAATATAATCAATGTACTGATCAACCATAGAAAGATAATCATACACAATTTCACAATAACACAAGATATGTTAACTAGGGAACCTCTTGAAAAGAGTAAACCCCGGTGGGAATGATGCCCACAAAATGATGCACTACTATGAAAGTTCCTTGTTAGAGGATGGACCCTGTTAGGAGTCTTATGAAATACATTCAGTACATATAAATCCCTGTTAGGAGATTTTGAATCCCTATTAAAAGATTCTAACCTGGTTAAGAGTTTATGGAAGACAGAAGGACCCATTGCCCAAACAGCTTCAAGGCAAGATCTCTGAACCCACTGTCCAAAAGATCTTAGAATTATTCAATAGAATAATATGAAATATATTACCTCCTTCACACTGTGCCAAAACTACACTCTCTGCTACACAAGATCACAATTCCAGATCTCTATACTCACAAGTCTTCCTTCATCACTGAATTAGCTCTTTTCTTCACTTCATGCATATATTCGCATCTCTCTCTTCATAGTACACATTACAATAAGGAAAAAATTACTTCTTATATACCAAACTCAAATAATTACAAATGAGTCGGTCCTCAATTACAAAATAATAAATTCTACACGCTACACACAGAATTCACATAAAACTGTTGGCTTCCAGTTACTGTAACTTTCTCCAAACATATCCTCAAAGTTTGCGCTATGAACCATGTCATCATTGATGAGTCTCCAACATACCTTTAACTATGCAAAATCAGATTCCATCCCAACTAAGAGATATCCTCCGATTTCTGAACATCGCTACAGAGAAACACTATCTAAACACTGCTTTCACAAAAATGCTCATAACTCTTACAAATGAATGAATTTATTTTTGTGCTGTTAACCATAGGTTAATAACACACCAAAGAACATACCATCAACTGAACAAAAGGCACTATGCAATACAACATGTGTACAAAACAAAACTGTACCTACTTTCCTGCTAATATCCAGAATATCACTGTGTTGACATCAATGACAATCCAAGTCATGAATGCAACAACAACTGCTACAGAATGACTGCCAAAACACTTTGCATTCATTCCTAACATCTTTCTCTTGTGATTCTTGTTGAGGCACTGACCCATTGGCTGATTACAAGGAATGCACCATTCATTATCCATAGCCACGTTATTCTGACTAGGAACCATGTCCCTTACTAGATTTGCAAAATTTAGAGGTGCAGGGTTATATGGTTGGAATGGTCTTTGATTAAAACTCTGTCTTTGTCCTTGATAGCCTCCTTGGTATGGTGGCTTACTTTGCTGATAAGGCTGTCCTTGATTCTGATATTGCTGATTAGGACCTTGGCCTTGTGGCTGGAAGGGTGGTCTGATTCCTTGACCTTGTTTCTTCAAATTGGTGACCTCTTTAGTCAAGATCTGCAATAAATTTGTCATCTCTTGCTGACTGCTTTGTTGGTTATTCTTTATCTCTTGTAGCTCTTGAGAGAAACTAGCTGTTAGCTCTTGACCACTGGTACTAGCCTGAGGTGCCAATATGGTGGGAATAGGGGTAAATGGAGTTATTTGGGCAGGTGCAATGGGTTGAAGGCTAGGAAAAATGGGCATTGGAGGCCTTTTAGTAATCATGCCTTCTTGAATCAAACAATTTTCAGCCTTCACAGCTATGTCAAAGGCTTGAGGTAGAGAAGTACCACCCATGGACTGGATCATGACAGAAATTTGACCATTCAAACTTTACAAGTAGTAAAGGAAAGCATGGTCAGCTGAAGGTCTTACTGATACTGGAATTCTATTCCATGTTTTGAGGAATCTACTATTGTAATCTGTCATCTGCTCTTGAGGGTCTCTCTTAATAGTTGTTAACTCCTCAACTAAAGACAAGTTATCTGATTTATCCTCAAAATGCTTACTTAACGCATCCCATAACTCATCCCATGAAGTAATGGAACCAACAGTTAGAGTTCTAAACCATTCAAGATCAACGGTTCTCGCTATACCGTGATCGTAACACGCGCATCTTTGGCTTGCGAAATGGTGAAGACCATCAGATCAAGCCGAAACTTAACCTTAAGGCAAATATTTTGTGCGCTGAGACTTAGGAAAAAATTAAACCACCAGACTTAGGGATTATGTTGCGCACATGCAAATTGGAATGACTTAAGTGACCGAGATAAAGGTAACATGAAAATATAACAAGGCTTAAGGCTTTTTTAGGGTAACGGCTAGTTTTTCCAAATTTTTCAACTGCAGACCAGGGAGTAAAAATAAATTGCAGAGGCTAGAGAATAGGGGATAAATCCATGAAAATTTTAGGGATGGTAGGCAAGATAAAAATAGAGGCCCTGGAGCAGGTTTTAGACAAATTTGATGCATAGGAAAAATTTGGGTAACAGAAACATCAATAATATATTTGTTCCTTCTCTTTGCAATCACATTTTGTTGAGGAGTTCTAGGTGTTGACATTTACCGCTTAATTTCATGTTCTTCACAAAACTTAGTGAATTCGAAAGATGTGAAATCACCACCTTTGTTAGATCTCAAGCACTTTAGACTCTTACATGTTTCCTTTTTAACTCATTATTTGAACACCTTAAATAAATAGAATGCATTTGATTTTTCTTTTAGAAAAGTAACCCACATCATCCTAGAATTATCATGAACAAAAAGCATAAAGTACATATCTCCATAATAGCTTCTTGTTCTCATAGGACTACACAAATCACTATGAATTAAATCCAAATTACTTTTAGATGAAAATGATTTAATGGTAAAAAAATATCTTGTTAACTTTCCCAAATAACATTCCTTGGACATGATATTGTGTGGTTTCACTAGTTGTGGAAAACCTATAACAATATTCATCTTACTCACTTTGACCAAACTATCAAAGTTAACATGACAAAACCTCCTATGCCACAACCAACTATCATCAACTCTTACAATCAGACAACTCTTTACTATAGTATTTAGATGAAATAAGTTACCTTTAGTCTACATATCAATAGCCATCAGATCACTAGATCTCCCAAGTATTCTACATACACCTCCTTTGAACTCTACAAGATAACCTTTGTTATTCAAGTTTTATACACTCAAAAAATTATAGCCTAGGATTTCTACCCAGTAAACATCATCACAATTTATTTTTCTATTTAGTGCAATAGATCCTATTCCTTTTACTAAGAAATGAGAATTGTTACCAAACCTTACCACTCCCCCATCACATTCTTCTAACTTAGCGAACTTACTCTGTCACCGATTATATGATGTGTACATCCACTATCTATTACCCAATCTTCATCATGATCCATGCTAGAAATCAATAATTTTTCACCATCTACAAGGGGATTTTTCATAACATCAAAAAAGGTAAATACATCTTCTTCATTATCCTCAAATTCCTCACCGATAAGCCCCTCATTAGTAGCAACAAAAAAAGTCTTTTTTTTCTTACCCTTGAAGCTTTACGATTTTTATTCTTATCACCATCTAGATACCTAACTACAATGTGTCCAATCTTGTTACATGAGAAGAATTTAAGATGTAGCTTTCCCTTGTACTTACCAGTTCCTCTAGATAGCCTCCTAGCAAGGAATGCTTCCAAATCATCATGTTTATTAACCTCAAACAAGATAGAATCATAATCATTAGAGTAACTTGACATAGAAGAAGATTCATGACTAACTTTATTTCCTTTCCTTGTAGGTGCAAGAGACATAGATGCCCTAAACTTAGCTTTAGCCCTTGGAACACTATTATCATAATTGCTAAGTTCAAAAGAAGGCGACGTTCCAATCAATTCATCAAGAGTGACAGTTGTAGTTCCTAAAGATCTGAAATCCTGAATAGAAAAAACCCTAATGACATAAAGAGGTAACAAGGCTCTCAATACTTTACATACCATATCATCTTCCTCAATAGTTCCACTAGCACTTTTGATAGTAGCAACCACTTCTTTAATTCTTTGACCATACTTCTCAATTTTTTCACCTTCAACCATCCTCATGTTATCAAATTTTCCTTTTAGGATGTCAACCTTATCTTTTTGCACATGTTTTTCATGACCATACACTAACTTCAATTTCTCACACACATCATAAGCAGTTTTGAGATCTTAGATATCAACAAACTCTGCATCAATAATATACTTGCAATGACTTCCATAGTTTTAGTATTTTGTTGTTGTTCCCTTAGCTGATCTTCTTTGAGGATCCTAGTTGGTGCAACATACTTATTAACAACATGATTAAAATATTGGTTACCCATACCTTTTAAATAAAGCTTCATTCTACCACTCCACATCAAGTAGTTCTCCCTTGTGAACTTAGGACATTCCTTCCTCATCATTCCCAGAGCTTGACCTCAAGTTGTTAAGCTTCTCCAAAAAGAGGACCAAAGCTCTGATACAAATTGTTAGTCCTAAGGGTCCAAGATTACTAAGAGGGGGGGTGAATCAGTGATCGAAGATATCTACAAATTTCCACTTCTTTAACTCAAAACCAACATTCACAAGTTTACCGATTGATAAAAAAATGAAACTTAATCAAATAAACGTAGTCATGCAATACATAACACAAATATTTTCATGTGGAAACAAAAATGGGTGAAAACCATGGTAGCAATGATGATCCAAAAATAATATAATCTTCTTAAGTATGCCATGTTAGGAGCTTAACCCTGTTAGGAGTTTACAATGACACTTTTAGGTGCCACCAAGTTTTGGGATTTACCTCTAGCCCTGTTAGGAGCTTTTCCTTGTTAGGATATTTTCAACTCAAGTTAATGAGCCACTTTGTTAAGATATTTATAAGTAATACCTATTAGGGTCTACCTGGTTAAGGGATTTGTAATAGGAAACCTATTTGGGTCACTTGATCTAGAAATAGAAACTCCTTTTCTTGATCAGATCCTTTGTAATACATGCATTCTTTCCTCATAAGACTCTAGCACACACTGGATTGATTGTACCTTCACATTCATGATCTACACAACCAAATATTTAATTTTATCATATAAATATCACTACTCAATCCCTAATCTTGCCACCACCCTAAAAACTCATCCAACACATTTGAAATCACTTTTTCAATCTTTGCGCTCATAGATATCATGGAAAAATACACATCCCAGTATAACAACCATCTTTACCAAATAAGTTCACCAAAGGATAGAACCTTATAGTTCATTATCAAGAACAATCAAACATGTTTTGACCAACTCAACCTTCATCTTGATAAAACATCTACCTCGATCAATTTAATGCCAACACATCACCATAAATGAATTGAGACACATCAGCATGATAGCTGGAACACGAATAATTCATCACAACTCAATTATTGGTCACCAATAGAAGATCTACCATCGGTAACTGAAAAATATTGTTGCCTTTCACTAAAACAACTTTTGTAACCAAAAAACATGCTTATCGGTCATCCAAATCACTCAGCCATAACCATGAGTTGAACACATTATCAACAAAACAATTATATGATCACACCACCTAACTCATTATAGATTTGTTGAACCTATCAAATCACTCATTTCTACTCACTAACTACTCTAGCAGTTACCCTAACATACTTCAATCAATCATAACTTATACAAATCATACATTCAATGGTTGTGATCATACATTTATCATCTAAAAATATTCCCAAGTCTTTGTTAAGGATCAAAACCACTTGCAACAGACTAAGAACACTAGGCCAATACTTGAAATCACTGAGAACATAATAATTGATCATCTCAATACTAATTTTTTACCACCACTACATCAATTATGCCAACAAATGGACCTTCAAATCTGATTTTGACTATAGCAGAGACCAAAGGATCAAGTAAGACTCTATATCTAGGCTTCTGATGCATGTAACTGATTGTTGTTAAAATATCAAACCTAGAGGATGAGGCTAATCTGGATAAACTAGTCCAGGATGAGGGTGGAAATTTGTATCTTGTCCTTTTAACTCTAAATTTGGTAGAAAGAGTACAAGTCCTGTAACTAGTTTTGATATTCTTGAATTGAGATCCAAAACTCCACTACATGTTCCTTCAAATAGAGGAAAAAGGGGCTTGCCTTGGTCAAGCCCCTATATAGGAATCAACCTTGAAATAGAATTTAAATTGCATAAGGAAAGTAATGTAAACAAGATAAATCTAAGTATTCACCTTGCAAGAGAAACTCTCATCGATGGATGTTAAGATTTGATAAACCCACAAAGATGCATCTATGTGTGGGTCTTGGAATGAATGTAGAATCAAGGATGTCTATAGAAATGCATAGACCTATGATCACCAATCCTAGATCTAGAATGATGATATGCTTGATAGCCTCAATGGAGAAGGAGAGAGAAGAAGAATAGATGTAGATATCTTCTTGCTTGCTTGAGAATCCCTCTACTTGTCCACTATGGGAGATAAACTTGAATCAATGAGAGAAGATTGTCTTGGCTTGAATAGATCTTGAAGAAATAGAGACATGGAGATATTGAATTGGATGCTTGCCTTCAAATCTTGAATCTACAACTTCAATAGCACAACCTAAATTCTTTGACTTGAAAGATATCTTTCTCATGTGTATTATGGATGTCAAAATCAGAGGCTTTAATGTCCTTTTATACTAAGTTAGGGATTCAATATTGTCAAGCCAAACTTAATTAAAGATATGGAAGAAACACCCTCACATTGGGCCCAAAGCCAACTTAGGTACAAAGCTCTATGACAAGGTTGACTTGGATGACCTTTTCTAGGACAAGGCCGACTTGGACGACCTTTTCCAAGAAATGTTTTAAAAGCTTGTCTAGGTCTAGGGGAGTGTGATAAGTTTTGGAGGAACAAAATGAAAGTTAGGGAAATCAAGCATAAAATACATTCAGACCTCAAAATCACCAAAATAGGTCTAAAAGTTCTTAGAGCCTCCAATTATAGATGCTAACTTTTTAGGATAGTACATTTAGCCCCCACTTTACTGGGACTATGAGTCAAACTCGTGATCATGATAAATTATATCCAATGAATAGGATGATCTCATCAAGGACAAGGAGACAAATAAGAACCAATCCCCCAAGTGACTTAAGTCCTCATCAAATCCAAAACATAGAGAGAGAGAGAGAGAGAGAGAGAGAGATTACCTAGCCTAGTAAGGTGTTGTCTAACTATGAACCAGATAAAGAAAGCACCACAAAATATGGTGTTAAAATTTATAGCATTTTATGTTATGCTAGTTCAATCTATTGAGGATTTTTCCTTAAGGGAAGTGTATCCAATAAGGGATCTAGAAAATAACGATCTGTCACAAGGGAAGGCAAGTTTCATTAGGGATCAAAAAGAGGAGGATCTGTCCTTAAGGAAAGTGTATCCAATAAGGGATCCAAAAGTAAGATCTATCCTAAGGGAAGGAAAGATTCATTAGGGATCGAAAAGAGGAGGATCTATCCTTGAGGAATGTGTATCCAATAAGGGATCCAAAAGGTAGTCCGTCAAGGACAAAATGCAAAGAGAGATCATTCTAAGATAGCATTGAATCAATATGTGTGTGAAAAATGTGAAACATAGAGAGGAGTGTATGCCCCCACATGAAAGCTATTACAAATGGTTTAATGGGAGCAATGGCTTTAATGGAGCATACATGCATCTTCAAGAAATGTTTCCAATATGAAACACCCCCAAGAAAGGACAACTCAAGGAAAATGAGCACATAAAAAAATAGAGCATGAAGGTATCTACCAACTCTGGGGTCAGTATGATCAGATGATAATATGTAAGATATTATATTAAAATGCAATTTCATCATCCCACAAAGGTAGTAGAAATACAATAACAATGGAACAAAAGCATGTAATAGTTACGAAGAGGAGTCTTTTTGGGTCAACATCACAAAGACCATAAAGAATAGGTAGATACCATTTTGCATCATCTCAATCAAACAACATAAAGGCACATTTACAAACTATAGAACATACACAACATAACATGTAATGACATATAGAAGAACTGTAATAAAATATAGAATAATGTTTACAACATTGTGATTCCTTTATCACCTTGTGCCAATGGAGAAAGAAGGGTCGTGTAAATAAATCTAAACAAAAGAGATAACATGAAACACATTACTAGGGAAGCATATTACAATAGAAAAATACACAAAATCCACTACATAAGAGGATCTAGTCAAGTGCATCACCTACCTCTCCATCTTGGTCTATAATGTTTAGGGAAGATGTGAAACTTGCAAGAGGGGAAACATTAAGAATGACAAATAGAATAATAGCCAGTTCCAAAGAAGGACCATGCTATAAAGATAGGTCACCATGTTTTTCACTAGGAGTGATAGATAACTGTTATGAAAGCATATATGGTAATTCATGATCAATATCAATAATCTCATGGTCATAAAAATCACTTGCATGAGCATAATTATTAGAATCAAGAACATGATCACCAAGAACATCTTATTCATCCAAATTAATTGTAATAGAATCCAAGATATGAATAACATTGTCATTTTTGTTCATTTTGATCTTGTTTCGATTCACTTCCTTTGTTGGCTCAAGTACGGGTTGGTCAAAGCGAAGAGAAGCATGAGTAGGTGTATGAGGTGAAGAAATATTTTGAGAAGGACATTGATAGGCTCTAGCATGACACTTGCAATGATGGTCATGAGCATGATGGTTGCATTTGGTTTTTCTATAAATTTTCTTTTGGATAGGATCAATGAACATCGGGTCCTTTTCTTCTTTAGTAGGAAGAATGAAAGGAACCACACCAGGTTGAGAGATAACTGGAGGAGAATGTTCATAAGCTATAGGAGGTGAAACATGAACATATATAAGAGGTGTAGCTAGTGTAGGAAGAAGTCCATGTCAAGGGAAAAGAGATGGAACTTCCTTAGGTTTACTAAGTTCACAAATCTTTTGGACCTTGTAGGCTCGATATGATCTAAAGAGATAGTTAGGACAAGTTTAAGTTGGCTGAGCCATAGAAGGCCAAAATAAATCAAGGCCAACTGAGTATTGAGGAACTGAAGGTTGATAAAGACTATGGTTAACAATCATTATTTCTCCATTACAAAGAAATTTAAGATATTTATGAATAGGAGAATTGTCATGCCTAAATTTTTTGGGCAAGAACACAACTACCATAGAATAAGTTTTTCTACAAAAAAAACTAGGAAACACCTTCTTACTCTTTTCTTCAAGAGGGCTACAACACTTAGGATTCCTGCAACTAAAAGCTTATCTCTACTCAGCCAAAAAACTGAATATCAAAAACTAGCAATCCATGGAATACTCTCCTCCCCACCATATGGCATCATGAGACCTCAAAGATCCTAGCCAACCCCCGAGCAAGGGGAGCCAAGCTAACTAGGGAACACACATGCATCCCTCAAATATTGAATATACAACACAGAACTTCATGAAACAACAACATATATGTGACACTACTATAACCATTTAACATGAAACCCCCCTATGGGAAAAATAGGGACAGCAAGTCATTCTTGCCTTCACACATGGCTTTGCATCATAAATTTTACTTATGTGGCCATTTACAAACCAGATCTACTAAGACCGATCCAACAAGAATGAAAATAAGAACTCCCATTAAAAACAACCATAGAAAGGAAACACTACAAGGAAAAACTCCATTTACACATTTCATGTATGCACAACTCTCATACTATTTTCTTGAAAGAATTCATGTAAACAATAACAAGGAGTTGAGGAGTCACCAACCTAAATACCAGGGAATGAAAGTTGTTTGATGAGCTCTCCTTATAACCAGTCTTTTCTCTCTTTTTTTTACCTCCATCCTCTTCCTTAGCTTTGCTCATCTCCAAAGTTGGAGAGTGGGTGCTGGGAGAACCTTCCCCAAAATTTCCCTAAATTCCCAAAATCTCTACCCACACTCCTTCCCATGCCTAGGGATAAGCCTGACTTCCTATCGGATGGTCTTCCCAAGGTGAGTCCCCCAAGAGTGGATTTTCGTCCATCTTGGAAAACCCACTTTTGGGAGGTCTCCCAAGTCAAAAGTAAGGTGTCCTATAGTAAAAAATACCCCTTACCCAATGGTCTATCAAGGGGACTTGTCATATTTGTGCTAAACACTACCCAATGTGTCCACATGAGTCTTCAAAACACCCTTCTAAGCTACCCTATAGATTTGACATGGATGTGACTCTTCCTTGGCTCTCTAATCAAGTGGCTCTTCTTGGGAAGGACAACTAGGTGACCCTTCAAGCTCCCCATGTGACATGCCAACACATTACACTAGCACAAGTAAGAGCATTTCACAACACACTTGACATGTCAATATAAATTCACAAGATATAAAAGGGAGAAATAATTTAAAGTACACACACAGACACACACACATTCACTTTACAAAATAAAACACATCCAAAATGAGCTCTTGTCTCCCTCTAGACATGACCTTGGTGTCATGGGAGACACAATACATGTTAGCTTGACTCCCACTAAATTCCATGGTTTTATCAATACATATCAATCTAAGATCCAAGATCTTATTTCTATATCATTTCATTTAGCTCATAACTATAAGGAAATAAAACATAACCCAAATAAGATGTAGTACCAATGCACCAGGGCCTTCCATCAAATCAAGTCAGAATGTATCATCTTGTAATAACATTATCTCAATTTAACACATGGTACTCAGTCATTAGGTTCATATCCTAGAATACACAATTTGTAAGTTGTTAAAAGAAAAACTTATTCTATGCTAGTTGTGTTCTTGCCCGAAAAATTTAGGCATCACAAGAATCCATAAATTTTATGGAGGCAAGCCAAGGAAGACCAAGTTTGACTTGAAATTAATCAGAAGTTGGGATGGAAATTAGGTAACATGTACAATTTTACCAAAAAATTCAACATGAAATGAAATGGAACCATGGGAAGTTTAAAGGAAACCATTGCAAGTTTGGATCATAACATCATATTTATCATATAAATCATGGTGCAATAATCTACTATAAAGATGTTATTCAGTTATCACATTCACCATGCAAGTGGGATCAATAAGGACACCACAGAAAGGAATTCCAACAACCTTTGCGATAATGTATAGGGCACCATCAGGTGCTTTAATTTTCTTAGTAGGGTCAAAGGTAATGCAAATCTCAGATGGAGGTTTAGGTTTAGGTTTAACTTACTCAGATTGGTTAAAAAAATGATTAGGTTCTTGATCATCATCATTATAGGAGATAGATGTTGGAGAAGAAGAAGAAGAAGAAGAAGAATAAGGATGAGGATGAGGATGAGGAGTAGATTCAATGGTGATGGTTGAAAGAGAGGGCAAAGGGTTGGTATAGATTTGCAAATTTTGGTTAGGAGGTGCAACAAATTTATTTCCATTATTATTTCCACCTTAGATACATATATAGTATTGAAATTAATAAGGTCTTGAATAATAGTTTTCAATTGTAACACCTCTCAGTATCATGACCAAGTTGAAAATGGTATTTTTATAAATATTTGGGATCAAATAATCTTGATTTAGGTTTAGATGGATCAATAGGTTTGATAGGAGGAAGTGTTAACACAATAGCATTAAGTAACTTCAACATCACATTATGCGAAGATTCAGAAAGATGAGTATAATTATAAGAAGGTTTAAAAACTTATGACAAAGGAGCCACACCATTAGATGTTTATGAAACTTGTTCATCAGCAGTGTGTTGGAAAAATGGTCAGTGCTCCCCTCGCGATTCATGGCATGGCTTAACCACCTCTTGTGTCTTCTACAAGTCTAGTGGTTGTATCGGGCATTAACAGGTCAATCTTTTGGTGCAACGACAACTCTTATTTCTAACAAGTGGTATCAGAGCTTGGTCATAGGTTTGGATCCCCTTGGGTAACGTTGAGGGGGAGATTTTTGGCAAAATGGTCAGCGCTCCCCTTGGGATTCGTGACATGGCTTAACCGCCTCTTGTGTCTTCTATAAGTCTAGTGGTTGTATCGGGCATTAATAGGTCAATCTTTTGGTGCAACGACAACTACTACTTATAACACAGTGTTGGATGAGTTGTTGAATTTGATGAAGGTTTTCTATTTTTTATTGTTTATTTTAAATTGTATGTGGAATTAGTCTTCTCATCGAGAATAAAAACCATTGGAGTGGTACTCTCAAATTGACTGACTTGAATTTGATAATGATGAAGCACTGGACACAATTGAGGAAAGGAAGATAATTTAGAAAAAGTATCTTATCTGTAATGTATTTTTTATAAATTAGAACTAGAAATATGTTTTACATCCAACATTAGACATAGGATAAGAAATATGATCATGAAAATGCTTAAATATACTAATGAAATCACTAACTTTTTCTTTAATACCTTTTTTACAATGCATTAAATCAGCCAAATAAATTTGAGGACCAATATTGTTTTGAAATTGTTGAATGAAAGAATTAGCAAGCTTGTAAAAGGAATCAGTAGAATAAGGAGGAAAATAACAATACCATTTCAAGGTTTTCTCTCAAAAGTTTCTAGTAAATAATTTTTCCATGAGCCTATGGTCATGAGATAAATCACTAGCCAAAGTTTGAAAAGTATTAACATGATTCAAAGTATCACCCCTACCATCATAGGTCTCAAGATGAGGAATCTCAATGTTTTGCGGGATAACAACACAAATGATATCCGAAGACAAAGGAATAGAAATATCACAAGTAGTAATGTTGAACTTGGATTGAGTCATGGATGCAATTTATTACTACAAAGAAGACACTGTTTGAGCCAAGCTATTAATGGTAGAATTAGTAGAAATATTAGTAGGAGGAGAAACATGTTATGAGAATTATTTGAGATTGAAGGAATTATTGAATATGAAAAAGAGACACTATGGTAAGTGGGCATGGATGTAGGAAATAAAACACATGGTATATATAAAGGAGGAGAAGGAAGAATAGTATTATGAAGGCTCACATGTTGATGCATAGGATTTTAATTTTTGATTGAAGTTGTTATGATAGGTGGAGTATAAGTGGACACACTAGGAATGGAAGTAGAGATTGGAAATGAGGTTTCAACATTGGTAGTAGGTGGAATGACACCTAAATCTTGAACATAATCCGTAAGGGGCTTGACATTGGTCTCAATGATATGAGAAATTATATGCAAGATGTTAATACCATGATCATCATTATCAATGAGTTTCCTTATGCATTCTACATCAGAAAAGACCTCGAGATTATCATTTTTTTGAGCTAGTCATTGTTCAAACTTTTCAAAACCATGAAAAAGTTTTTGGACTTGTATAGGAGGAACCCTTAAGGCTTCATCTTAATCATGAGAATAATGAGAAGAGTTATTCTCTACAACATGATTGATATCATTAAGATGCACGTTGTTCTTATTATGATTCCTAAGAAAGAAGGAGGGTTTGACGTCAAAGGAGCCCATAAGTCCACAACTTCTTCTAATCACAATATTATAGGTTTGACTCAAAGTGATAACACACATGCACAAGAGAATGAAAGGAAAGAGAAATGAAATGCAATTATGATATTTGAAGGAAATATGCAAAAAGAAAGTATTTTTAGGACAAGCACATGAACTACCAAATTCAAACTAGATATGAATGCAAACAATGTAGAAAAGATGTAATGTTAATAATAACTATCACAATGCATACAAAGTAGATCTAGATATTTAATTGCATAGAAAGAGGAATCTAACACCAAATCAGAAAGGAAATGTTATGACTTGGGTTCACCAAAATACACAATAGAAAATGGTGAGCAATGCTAGGAATGTAGATCACTCACCAAATTAGGTTGTATATTTGGAGAAATCTTCTCCCAACGGCTCACCCTAAACAAAAAGATTAGAATAACCCAAAAAGAATGAAGGGATGCTAACACAAGATCTAAGGGAGTGTGCAGAATTGGAGTTCTCTTTTCCTTAATGGATAATGAATGAATGTGTGATAGGATATGTGAATGTATAAAAGGAAATAAATGCTATGATAAAGGAAATGTCAACTAACAAGATATGATATCAGATTTGATGTATAAAAGTAAGTGCAAGGTGAAAATAGAAACAATGGACTTACCTTGAAGAAAGAGGAGGCAAATGGACCTTTAGATCTGGTTTTGACGGTTCCAAATATGTCAGGATCAATTAAGACTATAGACTTGGGCTTCTGATGCCTATAACTATTTTTTGTGAAAATATTAGACCTAAAGGATGAGGCTGACCTAGACAACCTAGAATAGGATGAGGGTGGAAATTATGACCTTATCCTTTTAACTCCAAATCTAATGGAAATTGCAGAGGTCTTGTAACTAGTTATGATATTCTTGGAGCTAGATCTGAAACTCAACAACTTGCTTTTGCACATAAAGAAAATGGGAAAAAGGTTGTGGAAATGGGTTGGCCTTGGTCAAGCCCCTTGTATAGGAATCAACCTTGAAATAGAATTGAAATTGCATAATAAAATTAATGTAAACAAGATAAATGTAAGTATCCACTTTGGAAGAGAATTCTTCATGGATGGATGTTAGGATCCAATAAACCCACAAATATGCATGTATGTGTAGGTCTTGGAATGAATGTAGAATCAAGGATGTCTATACAAATGTATAGACTTATGATCACCAATCCTAGATCTAAAATGTTGATATGCTTGACAACCTTAATGGAGAAGGAGAGAGAAGCAGAATGGATGTGTAGATATTCTTTCTTGCTTGATAATTCCTCCACTTGTCTACCATGGGAGAGAAGCTTGCAGCAATGAGAGAACATTTTCTTGGCTTGAATGGATCTTGAAGAAATAGAGACCTGGAGATCTTGAATTGGATGCTTGCTTTCAAATCTTGAATCCACAAATTCAATTACACAACTTGAATACTTGAACTTGAAATACATCTTGCTCATGTGCATTATGGATGTCAAAGTAAGAGTCTTTAATGTTCTTTTATGCTCATTTTAGGATTCAATATATTCTGGCCAACCTTAATTAAAGATCTTGAAGAAACACCCTTGTAATGGGCTCAGGGCCCACTTAGGTGTAAATCTCTAAGACAATATCACCCTGGGTGGTCTTGTCTAGGCAATGTTTTCAAAGCTTGCCCTGGTCTAGGGGAGTGTGATAAGTTGTGGAGGAAAAAAAGAAATGTTGTGGGAATCAAGCATAAATGACATTCAAACCTCAGAATCAAAAAAATATGGTCTAAAAGGTCCTAGAGTCTCCAATTATGGGTGCTAACTTTTTAGGATGGTACAAATATATTTAAAATAAAATTAAAAATTTGCACCTACTAAAATATAACTCTTTCCATTTGGAATCACCTTTTCTCTTAATATTTATCTAAAATAGAAGTGAATTATATCATCTTGACATGGATTCTTTCTTGTACTACATCTTATTTTTCCTAAAATATTAAATAAATTTAAGTACATTTCTATGAAAAGATAATCAAACTTATATTTTTGTGTTGATGATCTCCTTTAAGAAAAGAAAAAAATAGAAAATAAAAGCTAATTAAACTATTAAAAGATCTTTTTTTTAAAAAAAACTTAAAGGTCTACAAAATGGTATTTTTATATTTTAAAAAGTATCATTAATAAGAGGAGTTTTTTAAACATCCCATTTTCCAAATAAAAAAATGGTGATTGGACCCAAAGTGATATACAATGTACATTTAATAGACACTTCTAATTCAAAAAGTTCAGGCACATATCTAACTTAGTTTACCATGATAAATTGTAAGTACCGTTTTGGTGTGTAAAATTTCATGATTGTTTAGCACCTACATTAGTTTATTTTGAGTTTTGATATGTATAATAGAACTTCATGTGGTAATTAATGAACACCTAAACTTGAATATGGGTCCTATGCTATTTTAATTTCATCTAAACTAGATGTGAATTATTATTTATATGGGTTCTCCTTTTTTATTTATCTCCTTCAATCATTTATTTCCATTCATAGGCTCTATGTTACCATTTTGTGGCTTGTATGCTTTTTTAACTCAAAATTAGTTGTGTTTTGTAATTTGTTATCCTCTTGTCATCTGGGACCTTGACTTATGATTTGAGCCTTGATTGATGGGTATAGAATTCCTTGGGTGATCTATACCCAAGTATAGAATTCCCTACATAAAATATACCCTAAGTTTTGGGCCAAGATTCAAATGGGTGGCCTAGTGCAGTTCTTTAGAAGGTAATTAGATCCTGTATTGGCCTCCAATTTTTTAATATAAAAATATTGTGGGAGGTATTTAAGAACCTTATCTCTTATCATTTTGAAATAGCATGATAATATCTCAAGAGCTCTTCTACAATTTTGCATTCTATCATTATTAAGCAAGATTTCAAACATTTAAGGTGTTTTCAAGGAAACCTTCTCTATAGATCAAGCTTCTTTCCCTCATTGAAGGCCAAGAAAAGGAGTCCACCATCTAGGAAGAATATATATACACCATCAAGCATCAATATTCACTCAAGTCTTCAAATATTTATTTTCTTCAATTAAGCATTGTGGTAAACTAAAACATCCATTACACAATTTTTTCTCTTTCATTATTTCCTCTCAGGTTTTTGTGTTAATATAAAGCTATTGCATCAACATACTTGATCATATTCAAAGAAGCATTTGCATTACCAAGATATGATATGAATTATATTTTTAGATCTACCCTCTATTTTATGATAACACACTTTCATTTACTTTATTTCATTTCAAGGTTGATTCTAAATAGGGGTTTAACTAAGGAAAACCCATCTATACAACATTCTTCCCATTTATGTATGTGTAAGAATATATGTAAAATCTATCAGGACTTAATCTAGAAAGTGTGGGATCCAATAGACTGTCCTTGAAAGTTTTTTAAAAAAGTATAGGGTATACGACAACTATCTCATCTAATAATACCCCAAAGGAACCGGGGTCTAGAAAATATCTCTTCATTAGATCTACAAAGCCGCTAAGGTCTTCTTGACTTTACAAAACTTGTAAAATACCATGCTCAAGAATACCCATGCACATCCATACCCACTTCTCATCAAGAAGACTCTAAATTCTAAATAAGTACCAAATGTCTTAACCTAGAACAATGGATTGTCATAGATGAACATCACCATGGATTTTTAAGGGAAATCTATAAACCCCTTAAATCCAAAGAACATTAATTGAATCCATGCGAGTGCAATCATCCAAGTGGAAAAAGTACTACATGGACTCTAGACCTACTTGTAGATCAACTCCATAACAACCATCAAGACATGCATCTAATAGAGATAGACTATTCAAGAAGCTTCTAGATCATCCAATGATCAACTCCATATCATCCATGCATTCGAGGTAACAAAAGAAATGCCTTATAATATTGATGCATTGGGAATTATTTTTCTGACAACCAATAGCTCTAGATCAATATCTTTTCAACATGACCAACTTCATTTTCTCTTTCTTCACCATCCTTCAAAAAATTCCTTTTGTCTCCCAAAAAACTAATCAACTACAAGACATTCACTCATCAAAAGATTAATCATTAGTCAATTCCTTCAAAACAAATTTCTTCAAGATTTTCATGCTAATAAATCTTAATAGGAGAAAAACCTAGAACCAAAAGAACCATTAATATACGTAGGGAGAACCCTTTTAGGTAACCCCCACACTCTAAAACATCAAGCCAATGTATTATTCAAAAATAAGTTACAATACATTTTCAGGCTCTAAGACTTTACATTGATATTTACATCTTGCTTCATCCTAGAGAATATTTAGTAGCATATTCCTATAAAATGAACTCCTCCCATGTCTTCAAAATTAGCTAAGACACAAACATATATATAGAGCTTAACACAAAGAGGTAGGTTCCCATGTTTTTCAAAACTATCTTCAACACCTAAGAGGTAAGTTGTGTCATAATATTAACAACTTGCTAATTCCATGACATGTTGCTCATAGAAACTTCCAAGGAAACATCACCTATCTCATCAATAATGCTCATGTAGCCAAATACAACATAAGTAAAACATAGAAATTACCATGACCAAGAATAGGCACCTTCCTTACCTCATACCACTTGTCAAAAGTGAAATCCACAATAAATGCCAGTTACTAAGATATAACTTCAATGCATAATAGAAATTACAAACAATGACTCTTTAGTTGAGATAGGAAATAGCCAAATCAATTTCCACTTCAAATCGGAAAATATGATGATATCTTCACAAAACTAAGTGTATTCCAAGTAGGTGCCAATTTCCTAGAGAAAATAAGAAATGGGTATGTGCAAGATCATGAGGGGCCAAAAAGTGGCGATGTCAGTTCAAAACTTTAACAATGTAGCTGACGAACTTTTTTTCAACCAAATTTGATAAAATGAAAAGGGTATCTTAAGGATATTATCATCTTTCTATCGATATAATTGCTGTCAAATTTTGAATTCGATAAGTAATTATTAGTTATTTTCTAATTGAGCTACCTCTAAAGTGCTGATTTATATATTGATTGAAAAATGACTATAACTTTCAAACGGTATAACATTTTTGAAATCGAAAAAATGCATCACATTCTATGCTTCACCTACTATAAGGAAAAAAATAAATTTTGAATTTTTTAAAGTTTTGAATGAGTTAAGGTGGTCAGACACGGGAGTTTTTTTATTCTGAAAATGTTGTAGCAAAAAATTCATAATTAATTATTTTTTTATAATAAAATTACAAAAAAATATGCGTCACATCTAGGAATGAGTCTACTACTTATATATAAAATCTTATAATAAAATATTATCATTTGATTATGATTAAGGTGGTCAGACATACACATACTTCTTATTTTTTTCTTGAAATTTTTGTACTGCTACATTGAAATCTATACTTTTCACCAATCATACTAACTTTTTCTCAAAAAATGCCTAGTATTTTAGAAACTAAATTCAATTTTCTATAGATTCTATTCTTACAACTTTTTGATATTAGGTTCACAGCTAGTTGAAATTTTCACATCAAGTTGACTAACCCTGATTTTGTGATTTTTCATTGCCACTTAAGGGCATAGTTTGGCCCCTCATGATCTTGCACATACCCAAATATGCCATCTTATTGTCTGTCATGTAGGATGCCACCTCACCAAGATGTGCCACAAAGTGAATGGATACTTAATATAAATGAATTAATTAAATAATTCAACATCTTAGGACTCTAAGGTTGAAACACATAAAGAACAAAACTTCATATACCACATCCTCTTCCTCTTCTACACTAGCCTTTGTCATTGTAGAAATCTAATTCACAAATATTTAATATGAGGGTTACATTTTTTGGTTCAACTATTATGACACTTTACTCATGGTCTTGAGAATAGTGATCTTTTCACAAGACCCTTGATTTATTCTATATGCCTCTATTAATTTTTGTATTCTCTTAAAAATGAAATATTCTAGATGGACAATCTTGTCTCATGGTAATCTTATTCTCTACATGTTCCACAATATAGAAAACTTATAGATTTCTTAACTATTCTATGATTTGTCTCTAGCACATTAGTATTTTTTCCCCCAACCTCCTTTGATAATTCATTATATACATTTCCTTACTTGTCATAGTAGATATACCATTTTTTGAGACTCTATAAAACCTATTTTCTCTTCATAATGTCTTTTTCTTAGACACAATTATTTAATTTGAAGTTCAACTCATTCTACTTTCTTACTTTTCTTCTCTTTTTCCATTTGGCATCATGATTGTATTCTATGTTGCAGACCAATGCTAAAAATTTTGAGAATGCATTAAAGTTTCTACCATCTAGGACCATCCTTTTCTTTAGTGTTACTACAGAGATAAACCACTCCATTTTATGTTTATATTTTATAGGTTCTTATATCATCCACATTACTTCTCTAAACCTTCTATCAAATTATATAATGGATTCATTTTTACATTAGGTTAATTCCTATTATTTACTTACCCATTTAATTGGGGGATCTAGAGAATCAAAGTTTTTGAAAAATTCATGCTTCACCTCAAATTCCTTGTCATTTGACAGACATGTTTTGTAGTACCACTTAAAGGGGTTCACCTCTTAGGAAACCAATAAAGTCAAAAAAATTGTACTATCATGAATTTTAATCCAAATTTTCCATATTGATTCCAACAAAAAATGTGTTCTAATGCATAATTTATATCCTTCTAAAATATGGCTATCTTCCTTATCTTACTCATCTCATCTTATTCTACTATATCACTTGAATCTCCCCACTTAATAGTATAGGTTTTCCATAATTCTCATTAATTTATTTTATCTTATGATTTTTCCTTATTTATTGAAATTATTCTTGATACAAATAGTTTTAGAGGTGACTCTTTCTCCAGGGGTGATATCTTCCTATCATAGTACTTCATTTTGGGAGGTGACTATTAACTCACAAATTTTAATGGCTTATAAATAAATAAATAGCATCTTCTATGAATCAAAATAATTTTCTACATCTTTATCTCACTCCTTTGTGGCATTTAACTTTTTAACTTATTTATTCTCTCTTTTATTTCCTCAAGTACACCCACATCGACCAGCTCAGTAGAACCCTCTTTGATGTTCTTATTTCTCTTCTTTAAAATTACCCTCCCACATCCCTACCATATATATATTTTACCATGAAGGGAAATCACTGCTAAGGGCATCTAGGAACTCCTTAATTTGTAGATCCTATATGTGATAACTTGTGATAAGATTGCACCTCGAGTTTATGGCCCCTTGACTTGCTGAAACTGACACACCATTACAGAAAATGGTTTACACACCTATAGTACTTAATTTATTTATAGATAAAATATTACAAGCCAAACAAAGGATATGGAGAAAAACATTGATTCTTTACACTCTTCTATAAGGGAATTTAACTAAAACAATTCATACACAATGATATTTAAGTTATAATCATCAACCAAGCACACTATACCATAATCAAAGATGCATGATGTGAGGTCATACTGAAGGACACACCAAAATCAATAAGCCACACACCTTTTTCTCCTCTTTGTAATCCGTTTAGAGATGATTAAATTTGTATGAACTTTCCAACATAATTTGATAGACTTACCAACACATGTAGTGTTGGAATGTGAAGTCATCATTGATTGCTACAAGTTGTGGTTGAGTTATCATGGATTGCCACTATTTATTATTGATTCATGAATTGTGGTTGACTCATCATGGATAAATAGAAATTTTTAATAGGCAAATTATGATAAATAGTAATTTTTTCATGTGTTGAATATGTAGTTGTAAGAGTCATACATACTAAATTTAGTAATTTTTCTATAATTAGGACTCCACAATTTGGTTTTTATATGAAACTCAAAGTCATTATTTGAAGTACATTTTGGAAATTGTTGTAATTGTGAAAATTCTTGAAATAATATTAAAAGATATTTGGCAGTGGCCTTTTTCCTGGTGTAATTTCTACACTAGTAATTTTCATAACACTTAGATCTCCCACAAGATTTGGAACTATGAGTTTCCTTGTTTTCTTTCTTCCATCTCCATTGTATCTCCATGAACTAAAACAACCTCCTTAGTAGTTTTATAATTTTTCCTATAGTTTTCTTAACGATTGGTAGTGTGATATTACAAAAGTGGCAACAATCAAACCAAACTGAGATAGTAGAAGAAAGAACTAAACATCTAATTATTCAATAATGAGGTCTTGAAATAAAGGAAGGACTAATGTATTTTAGGGAAGGAGGAGAAGATTCAATAAAAGAAATATAAAAGATAATTGCAAAAGAGAATCTTTTTGTGAGAGTTGAGACAATAAATGTTATAAAAATAATAGAGAGAAAGAGATGAAACTAGACATAAAAATGGAAAAGAAAACACCCATAGTCATCAATATAACCAACCTAATGCTAAGAAAATTATAAAACAACTTGATTATCTTATGCAAGAACTTAAGAAAATATCACTACCAAAGATTAATAGGATAGGGTTTTCTAAAAATAGAAGCATGGGTGGCTCATAATTAGATCCATTTCAATCCCTATATAAGAGCTAGCAATAAGAAGGTATGACTTGATATATACATATGATCTCTCTCAAGAATCGACATTACCAAAGAATCATCATGAGATCGTACTAACCATTATTAGTGATATTATAATTTGGAAAATTATATTAAAATTTAGTTGTAAAAATAGTAAAAGATATATTATTTTCTACTTTGATGAACAAATTCTCTTCTTTCAAGTGGTTGGTCATTTTTTTGGTGTAATGCAATTTTAATTTCCTACATTTACTCAAGTTTTCTACTAATAATCATGATAAAGGCACTAAGATAAACTAGTATATCATTAGATCATATCCTAATTTGAAGAGGAAATACAAAATCTAGAGCTTCTAATACTACTTGATACAATGTGTAAGGTTTAACAAACCTTAAAGGAAATAATTGAAGACTCCCACTTTCAAAAAAATAAAGGGAACAAATAGATCCATATCAAGGAGTGTAAATAAAAAGGGTTGTGCTAAAAAATCAAACAAATTCTAGGTTTGGGTCTTACAAAATTGGGTATAAGAGACACTTAAGTTTGAATAAAGGTACAATAAATTCTAGAGATGGGAGTGTCTATCTATCAAATGATTTGTTAACTTTCGAACTAGGAATAGTAGAATATAGTATTGCATGCGCACACATAGACACACACACACAAATCAATCTCAAGGTTTTAGTTGCATAATTTATAATACTACCAACTTGTATTTTCCTCTGTCTACTTAACCATAAATAAAAAGATTTATTTAAGTTTAGAAATAAAAAATGCGTATACTCAAAGAAAATATTGATATTTGTGCATGAATTTCATATTTTTCTATTCTTTTGTGTCTTTTATATTTACTGAAGGGGAATTTTGTTAAATGATTTGTCTCAACAAGTTAGTGATACTTTGTAAAGATAATAAGCACTCACTATTATTGTAAATGACTTCTTATGAACATACAAAAAAATGGTAGTGAAAAATTACCTCAATATTTAAAATTCCAGTAAAGATTTCACAGTACTTCTTCAAGATCATCTTCATGCTTTAGAAAACAAGAAAAAATCAATTTAATATATTAAAAAATTAATTATATATTTAAAAAATATATATAAACAAATTAATCTTTTAGTATTTATTAAAAATTTAAACATTAAATATTGTCATTCAATTTACAATAATTGTTTATTATATAAAAGAAAATTTGTAAAATAATTTCAGAAAACATATCATAATAAAGTATAAAATAATATGAAAACTTCACTTTATATTATAAAACTCAATGCACCAACCTTTAAAGGTTATATACTCTCACTAACCATAAGTTAAGTATGAACTTACAATAATTTTAATCATTAAACATGCCAAATAATATATATTTGATAAAATTTCACTAAAATTATAATAATAAAATTTATATATTTAATTTTGTTGTGATACTTTAGCGTAACATGTCAATAAGTGTAATACTCTTGTGTTAATTTTTGTTCATGATTTGAACCTTGTCCATATTTATTTATCTTAACTTACATTTATTTAAAAATGTTTAGTAATTATTCATCATTATGATGACCTCACTTGCATGTACTTCGTATTGGAGTAAGAAGGACAACATCTAATTATTTAATTAATGAGGTTCTAAAATTACTTTTCTCACTTAGCTAAATGTAGGTTCTAAAATTACCTTTCTCATTCTTAGACGTAAGGAGGGATGCTAATTTGGCTAAGGCATTTCCTTCCTGATTACGCTCCCTATAAATGTGTGAGATCCTAAAATGGTAAAAAAAAAATTATAATGTCCCTAAGGGATCTCAACCATTTTCCCAACTTCCAATTAGGGGTGTGATCTTGTGTGATGACATTTATTGTTAATACAAATCACCTTCCACGTACACATTGCAAGCTTCAATGCCTAAACCACATTTGAGACTTAGAATCACTACCCTCATCTTGGCTTCATTATTTGAGGCCAATCCCACATGTTCATCCATTTTTTTTAAACTCTTTCCTTCATAGCCTCTATCAATGCACCCTACCCCACTCAAATTGGGATTACCTTTTGAAGCTCCATTGAAATTTATATTTACCCATCCTAGATCCAAATTTTCCCATTTCACTTTTTAATGGGGATCAATAGAATGATTAGCCTTTTAGATCCCCTAATGGGAGGGACCTACAAGCCCTTGAAATATTTTTTCATTTCATCATCCCAATTGGAGAAAATATTATATTTCAAGTTTTGATTTCTTGTCATTATCATAGAAAGCTCCACTACCAACCTTTCTATCTTTTCGACTACCTCCTCCATGCCCAATTCCTTTTCCTAAAATACTCTACTATTTTTTCCTTCCAAAATGTGCATATATTGCATGATGGTAGGATTTTCCAAATACTATAAAAAAGGTCTTTTTTTCTTTTTTGTGCCTCATACAACAAGTCATTCAGTATTGTCTTGTGGAAAAAGGCATTGGCAATTCAATTAGCTCATAATTATTGAGATGACTTCCTTCAACATACGTGTCGTTACTTTTGTTGTTATCTTGTACAAGGTATTACACAATGATTTCGGTCTAAAGTACTCTCCCAATTCAAAAATGTCTTTATTTTTGGGTATGCGGGCTAGGAATATATGGTTTAGGGGTCTCAACTTCCTTGTCTTTTTCCTAGATTCCTCTGCTATACATACTTCTATTTTCTATTAATCATTTATAGAAGAATTTGGTGTTCTGATCTCCCTCCTTGAGCCATATTTCTCTATACTTTTGAAACCAATATACTTCCTCACTAGCCATGGTTTCCTCTAATTCTCCTTTTAAAATTTATTCTTCCTCATAATCATCACTACTCGTACCTTTTTTAACTGCACTCTAACAAAATAATCTATAGAGTAAACACCTCCTCAGGCCTTGAATATCAATTCACTCTAGATGATCACAAGTTAAGATTTGGAAGGCAAGCCAAGAAACCATCCAAGCTTTTGGTAAGCAATATTTCCCACATAAAAAACTCATAGGTGAATCGTCCTTGGCTATAACCTTTTCTTTAACTTTATATCCTATCTAGACCTCATACATTCCTAATTTGGAGTAGCGCCATCTAACCATATTCTTCTCTAAACAAACAATTTTCCTATCTTTCAGTATCTTCTTGAGAATTTATTTTTCTTGTTCTAGCGCATTAATATTTTGGAAGGAATTCCATTTCCATCATTTGATGTCATTGACCTCTTCGATGCATACATAATCAATTAATTTATTTTTCCAATTCATCCTTTCCTTTCTAGTATCCTCTAAATGGTCCTATTTGTTGAGCCTATCATATCCTTCCTATGTTACTAGAGTAGTCCCCTTCTACCCTTTTGGATCTCCTAAGAGC
This sequence comes from Chamaecyparis obtusa, assembly GCA_027943335.1. Taxonomy (NCBI): domain Eukaryota; kingdom Viridiplantae; phylum Streptophyta; class Pinopsida; order Cupressales; family Cupressaceae; genus Chamaecyparis; species Chamaecyparis obtusa. Next base: position 284,364 of record BSBK01000015.1, on the reverse strand, counting down.
GATGTTCTTTTCAATGTTGTCAATGTTATTTGTGATGATGTCTATACTTTAAAAAATAGAATTCCACATTGTTGAACCATTTTAACTCTCCTTGGGAATACATATTTTAGAAAATATTAGCTCCCATGGCCAAGATCATTGGATAAATTTGTCTTATCCTTGTCCCACCAACTTCTTTTGGTTGACACACCTTGTCCCATCCAAAAAGTAGAAATTTTCTTTGATCTTCTAATCTATTCTACAAGACTTTCCTCATTATTTTGATCAATGTTTCTTTGATCGATTTGGTAATTTTCAAACATGAAATTGAAATATATTCTTATTTCCTATAGTGTCACCTTTATCACCATTATTATCCCTGCTAAGGTTAACCGTTTCCCCTTCCATGTCAGCATTTTCTTCTTGCAATTATCTATCAGATGGTCCTAGTATCCTTTTTTGTTAGCTCCTATAAATAATGGAATTCCCAACAATTTCTTGTTATCTCTTATAAATAATGGAATGTTATCTCCTAAGATCTTTGCAATTTAATCTTATAAACTAGATTGAATGTTGAGGAAATATACCTCGAAATTTTTCCAATTAATTTTTTTCCCTAAGGAACTTTTGTGTAGATCTAGAATAGACTTCATTACCCTCACCACCCCTCTTCTAGCCAATAAAAATAACATGGTTTTATCAAAAAAAAAAAAGTGTGATCTGATCCAAATTGGGCATGACACACATTCCTACCCGAGTCCTATTATTTCTTAGTCTTCTATGCTTCTATCGAAGGCTTTTTCCATTAAAATAAATACAAAGGGTGATAAGGGATAACATTTTCAAAGTCTTATAGATGTAGGGAAGAATCTCCATGCAACCCCATTGATGATGAAGAATAAATTGGGTTTATAATACAAGTATATATCTATTTTACCTATTTTCCCCCAAACCCAAAATTATTGACGACAAAGAACAAGAATTCTTTATCCACTAAATCATACACTTTTAAAATATAACTTAATTATCATGTTTTCCTCCAAATTTTTATGACCTGTATGAATGGCTTCATGAGTCACTACGATCCCTTCTTCTATTGATCTAACATGCAAAAATCCACTTTACAAAAGTGAGATAATTATTGAGAGGACTTCCTTCAACATACTTGTCATTACTTTTGTTGTTATCTTGTACAAGGTATTACACAATGATTTCGGTCTAAAGTACTCTCCCAATTCAAAAACATCTTTATTTTTGGGTATGCGGGCTAGGAATATATGGTTTAGGGGTCTCAACTTCCTTTTCTTTTTCCTAGATTCCTCTACTATACATACTTATATTTTCTATTAATCATTTATGGAATAATTTGGTGTTCTGATCTCCCTCCTTGAGCCATATTTCTCTATACTTTTCACACCAATAAACTTCCTCACTAGCCATGGTTTCCTCTAATTCTCCTTTTAAAATTTATTCTTCCTCATAATAATCACTACTCATACCTTTTTCAATCACCATATCATTCAATCAAACAAGCTCTACTTCTATTCTCTCTTTTTCTACAAACTTTTAGCGAAAACAAGATTTATTCAAGGCTTTCAATTTATACTTAACATATTTTAGTTTCTCACTAACTATATACATCCATGCATGATTGCTTGGCATAGTATCTTTTCACCATAGATAAATTAGACCTTTCAAACTATTTTCGCTTAGCCACACCTTCTCAAAGTTAAAGAAGCACTTTTCTAAAACTCTATTAGGTGTTAATTATAATTGGACTAGAAAATGATCTGATCTAGTTATAGAGAAAATAAAGGATTCAAGGGTAAATACGAGATGTTCCCAATCACTATAAAGTAGGAACCTATAAAGCCAAGGTTTCTATAATGCTTGTAAAGTACTTCATTTTATTGGTGTAAGTTTAAACATTCTATTTTTCAGGACAACATCCCTCTGGTGAGTTTTGTCAATAAACTCCTAGAAATTTGTCTACACGCATGTTCACTATGAGATCCCCCCTCTCTTTTCCATGTTTCTTATATTTGCATCAAAACACCCAACAATGATCATGTTCTATCCATTTATCCCTTAGATCATTAGAGACAATTGATCCCAAACTTATTTTTTTACTTTCTATAGTCATTATGCCATAAACATTAATGATGATAACACTTTCCTTATTTTGTAGATTCATCCTTCTCAAAGTTTTCTGGGATTTATCATCTTCTATGATATTCCCTTCCAAAAACATTGGGTTTTATAATGAACACAAAACCTCCAATGCTCCATATGGCTCTACGCAATAGCTCTTCCATTTCTTCCGTCTATATCATTCTCTTCTTACTCCCTTCACGACTCTATTTGGTTTCTTATAAATGGACTGTATCAACTTTAATTTGGTCCACTTTGCACTTTATTAGGTTCCCTTAACATTCTAGGTTATAAACTTTGATGCTCCTTGGGAAGGAGTATTTCCTTCCCAAGTCTTATATATTTTTGCCCCTCAATTTTTCCTTCTTCTTGTGTGGCTTTAATATGGCATCCTAGCTCTTCCATAGGGATTTCCCTATCCATTTCTAATTTTTTTTTCTCTCTTATCTTGTGTTATTAATTTATTATCAACTGGATTATCTTTCTCAGTTGTGGGAGTGTTGAATCCTTTTCTTCTATATCATCAAACTTGTGATTGGGCTCTTGAAGAATAGAATCTTCTTTGTCTAATTCTTCTATTCTTCTTCTTTTTTACTCTTTCCCTACTTCAGGGATTTCAAAATTCTTTTTATTTTTATTTTTTCTTTCTAGCATTCCAATGGTGAGTGTACTTTTGAACCACATTTAGGGCACAAGCTTAGGCCATCTTCCCTCTTAATTGACTAATACCAAATACCAAATACCAAATCATGAGTGTAGTTTAACTGATTTGGGTGTTAGTAGATGTCATAATCGATTTTGTAGACCTATGACTTTTTAGTTGTTTTTGTGACTATTGTGGACTTTTTGACTTGGTCCAGTTTTGGTGACCTTAGATAAATAAATTATATGTTAGATGCTTTACTAAGCTTATTAGAGGTATATTAGTTAATTTGTTAAAGAATGATAATTGGAAGTTGAAAATGATTAGATGTGTTTTATATGTTGATAAATATATCATGTCTTGATATGATTATGCATGCTCATTATGGAAGATTTTTCAAGTTGATTTGGTAATAGATTTTTGGGAACTAACCTACTGATCAAAATTTGAGTGTTGAACTATTGACAGGATTTGAGGACGGGGGTGTGGTCAAGGTAGGGGAGCCTAGCTCCTCGGTATGGATGAGTCCGGAATTTTATGAAGAAAAATATTCACTCACCATGTAGCTCATTTATTTGGATTTTTATTTCTTAAAAAGGTTATATTACTCTTATTTTGGAACGAAGAGCTAATAATTGTTAAACTATTCAATATTAGTTACTTTTCTTTAAAATAGTTAATATTTTTAAGACTGTGTAAAATTTCGGTTTATGTTTTCATTCTTTTAAAATTATATCTAATCTTCTGTGATGTCATAGTTGTGTAATTGTTTTAAGAGATGAATATCAATTATTGATGTGGAAGTCAAACAAGAATTGGAATAGGAGTCTAGTTTCATCACTTATCGCATCTTTCGTGGATCAAATTAGGCTTTTTGTTTTTAATAATCTTGTTGAACTGAGAGTTGACTGGGAGTGAGGGTCTATTTTTTTGGGCATGATGGACACCAAGAGAGAAGGTTATGTGTCATACCCTGACTCTACTCTTTTCATCTTTCGTAGTTTTCTTTAGGTTGATGTATTTGATCTAGTTAGTAGATGGGACATTTGAATTTTGAACATTGTTTTGTCTATTTTTCAGATAGTTTAGTTTAGAATTGTGAGATACATTCATCAATAGTACTGTTTGAGTATTTCAATTTGATTTTATTATGGATTTCAGTTATTCAGTGTTAACTATCCTGTTCTTTGTCTGAATTGTGGAATTCATAATGTGATTTCAAACTAACATAAGTTTTGATATTGGTAGCTGTTTATGATGAATTTTGTGCTACGGAATTAATGTGCAGGAATTTTAGTTATAACCAATGTTTATGAATATCAGCTGTGGATATTTCCTAACGAGTTTGGAATATATTTATATTTCAATAAACATGGTTTCTGTATACAATTTTAGTTATATTCATTAGTGGAATATGGTGTTTGCAAAGGGAAATTGAAGACATGTGTATATATGTATAATTTGGAAATTAAATATATATAAACATATGTAATTTGAAGTCATATGTTTATATATGAATTAGAAATTAAACATATATAAACATATGTATAGTGACCCTAAATTGTTATTGATTTTCAAAAAAATTGGTAATTACTCATAAATTAATTATTTATTTATATAAATACATGTGTGAAAATAGATTCACACATATATTCATATAGATATTGATGTGAGTAATATTGTCACTGCATATAATAATTAATTATTTATATAAATATATGTGTGAATTAGATTCACACATATATTCATATAAATTAGGTTTTGATCATTGGAATCAAATATTTTAGTGCCTTTGCAGCATTTGAGGACAGTTTGCATTTTATCATTTTGGCACTATGAAACATTAACAATGTTTGGCGGATGTTTGAGTTATGCATTAATTGGTGATTCGTGCCAAACATTTGACATGGCTCGTATGTAGCCAGGTGTGGGAGGTAAGTTGAGGTTAATTAAGAGACTTAAGTTGTTCTTCCCTCTTCACTGTACCAGTATGGAAGTTGCCGCTATTTGGGCATAAGGTTTTCTGAACTATGATTTCTTGTTGTGGAAATGTGGCTCGACAATTATGATGAAATTATTAATCGGTTTCTCTAGCCGATTCCTGGCTATTCTCTTGGCATTGTTTTCGGTTGGTTGCATACGAATGGGTTTTTCTCTTGTTGTGCCTGGCTTATTCAGTATATCGCCAGCAGTTTTGTGGTCCGGTTCGAGGGTTATAGCTTGGAATTGGGCTTCGATTCTCTGTTCTTTATGCAAGGTCAGGGCCAGCATTTCTAACCCTCTTTATCTATACGGTGCTACTATTCATTTGATGCTTCATTTTGTTCGATGTGGAATAGTTTAATATGAACTTGTATGATAATGTTTTGAGACAATGTTCTGCCTAGAATGATGTTAGAAATTTGAATAGAGAAATGTTTTTCGAATATGAGATTTAGACTTTTCTTTTCAATGCATACTCTATTTTTACTTTTCGTTTGGACGAGCTATGGGTGAATGTTAATGTGTCGAGTTTTAGAGTTGTGAAAACAAGTAAGGAAAAACAGTCGCTCTTGTGATAGATTTACGACAGTTCGAATACAAAAGGAAATCGGGAAACTTGTTTTGAGTATTTTTATTATGGAATAGTTTAGTTCGGTTGCGTCACAGAGTTTCAACATAGTTTTGATCGTCAGTTGATTTGAAATGGTTTCAAAAAGATATATATATATATATATATATATATATATATATATATATATATATATATATATATATATATATATATATATATATATATATATATATATATATATATATATATATATATATATATATATATATATATATAACAGGGTATGCGATCGAAATGTATTTATAACTTTTGTGAATTTTGTGGAAAGTGTGTTATGTATAGAAAACATGTGTCTGTATAGAACATTGTTGAATAACATTTATGTTCTTATTATGTAATTGTTGCTATCAGTTGGAGCAAGAAATTGCTACAAGGTCATTTTCTTTTCAGGAACCATTATGATTTGAGAATTTAGATCTCTGCATTTTATTACTGTTCAATTTGCAACAATATGGTACAGGAAACATGGATTAGTATAGAGGATGGTCACTTGACTAATTTAAGTGGACCATTAGGTAAGTGTGCTATGTGCATAGGATATTAACTTATGGGCCATTGAATTTAGTAATCGTGGTACATGCTCAATACTAACCATAGATTTCAATTTGATTCCTCTGGAATATTTGAGGTATTGATTCATGGATATAATGTAATTTGAATTTCGTTACTCTGCTATTATGATAGTTGGGTAGTTGAGAAATATGAAATGAAATTGTGGATACAGTTACTATCTCTGATCTGTTTCATTACCAGAATGGTAGAATCATGTGGATAATAGATTGATTTATATTTACATGTACATGTCTGGAAGATTCAGTTATGTTGTGATGGTTGAGAATTCAGTTGGTGAACACATATTGAGGTGGCTAAACTTGGGAAACCAGTTCAGTTGACAAGTGATAATCCTTAAAATTAACTTGGTGGGGAATTCATATTAAAAAGATAATTTGCCTCTCCTATGTCTATGATCTATGTGATCAAGAACAGAGTATTGGGCTAAGGCGTTGTTACGTTTTTAAACAAGTACAATAGATAGCTGCGGCGCTGTTATATTTCTGAACGAGTACAACAGTTTACCTTTCACTGTAAGATATATCATGAGCATAACCATGGATGCAGTAGCATGATTCTTCAGTGATTATTCACCTCGGTATATATGTGCATCATCAAACTGAATTCTTATTGTGAGTTTATTTCTTTTTTTGTCCATGTTAATGATTTGTCTCTTGTGGATTTAAAATGGAATACTTGTGCTATGTTTAGTTGGATTTTTATATATACATGTGGTACTAACCTTGTTGCAGGTAGACTGCGGTTGTATCTTGGTGTATATATGCTGAGCCCTTTTTGCTTGTGTTGTGGTTGTTATATTGCTTTTCAGGTTCTAGCAGAGAAGGAACAATCTAGTATAAGCAGGCAACTTTGGATTAGATATCTAGGACTGTGCTTGATATTGAGAAATTCTTCATTATGTTGTACTTTGTAATCAAATGGAATAATCTTTGTATCAAAATTATGACTCTGATGTACTCAGATGATGTATTATTTGTTATTGATGTAAACTGTCCTAAGAATATTCAGCTGATGTAACTTGAAAAGATGTTTTGTTAATAAAATAAAAAAAATTGGTTCTCTCGTAGATAATTGTTTTTGTGTTGCACTATGGTTTGTTTTTATCATGGTGTTACATTTGGTATCAGAGCCTAGGTTTACGTTAACTAGGGCTTCAGGTTATTGGGTTAAACTCGTTAAGTTGCGATATTAACGGTAGTTTGTTCTTAGGTTATCTATATGCCTCCCCTCACAAGAGGATCTCAAGGACACGGTGTCCCGGTTAATGCCAATGTTGGTAGAGGCAGGGGCAGGGGCTGTGTAAGAGTTCTAGGATGCTAGAATGCAGATGGAAATAACCCCATTGGTCAAGGTGATAATATTGGAAACAATCAGGGTAACCAAGGGGATCCTCATGCTAGTGTTCTCCAACGTATTTTGGAACACTTGGATAATATTGAGGCTAATAACCATGTTCCTAGTGGGGGAGCAAATCCTCAGGTACCTCAGGACCAGGATAAGAATCCTCCTATGGAGGAAAATCCTATTATTAGGGCACAGATAAAAGATTTGTCCAAGATTAAGGGACCACTATTGTTTGGAACTGAGGAAGGCACTGCAGCTGAAGCATGGCTGTTAAACATTGAACGATGCTTCATTTTACACCATTACCAGAGTAATGTGAAAGTGAGGTGGACTGTCATGTAGGTCAGGAACTTTGCATCCATCTAGTGGGAACAGGAGTTGGAAAAGTTGGGAATTGTTATCTCTCAGGTGACTTGGGAGCTCTTTGTGGAACACTTCAAGGAAAGATTTATGTTCGAGTATTGGCAGCAAGCTTGAGCTGAAGAGTTCTTTGACATTATGCAGAAAGGCTCTACTGTATAAGCCTATGAGCGGAGATTTTATTAACTCAAGAAATACTCGGGGTAGACTAAGAATAATAAAGCATTGATTCAGCATTTTATTAGGGGACTTAACCCCAAGATTGGTGAAGAAGTAAGGACCTTCAAACCTATGACTATGCAGGAGGCTTCTGAGCGAGCCAAGCTTATTGAAATGAAGTCAGGGTACCTGGGTCATCTTCTAAAGCTAGTGTGAATCCGCCTACTCAGAGTGACAATAAGAGTTAGAAGCAGCCTCAAGGAAGTTCCAAATTTAGATTCTCTGGTGAGAAGTTCCAAAAGAGGAAATTTGATAAGTCCTTTCAATCATACAAGAACTCAAGGGGTTCCGAACAATCTAAGCCATCTTGGCAACCTCAGAGTTTCCAGAGCAATGCACCTTCTCAGAACAAGGACTTCAAGAAGTCTGTGGTTTGTTTCCATTGTGGTCAACAGGGGCACTATCAGGCTCAATGTCCTAATTGGGACAAGCAAAAGATCGGGACTAAGTCACCCAGGTCAGAGGCTATAGTGGGTGATTCTGCTAGGAACCACCATATATTTGCTACCTTGGATCAGAAATAGGCTGAGCATCGGAATACGGTTATTGAGGCAAGAGGTAATACCCAAGGTAAGGAAGTATCTATTTTGTTTGATTTTGGAGCTATAGATTCATTTATTTCTTCTAGCTTAGTTGCACAAAGTGGAATTCCAGTGGCTAGGGCTGATATTAAGTGGCAAGTGGAATTAGCTTTGGGGTCTCAAGTGGAAGCAGGTGTTATAGCTCCTGGTTGTAAGGTTGGGTTAAAAGCCTTTACTACTTCAGTGGATCTTAGAGTAATTCTTTTGGGATCTTATGACATAGTACTAGGCATGGACTAGCTTGAACAACATCAAGCTGTGATTGATTGCAAGAATAAAATCATCAGGTGTGTGGATGATATGGGTTCAGCTAAGTTCATTTCCGGGTTTAAAAGGCCTGTCTCATTGAGAACCATTTCAACCAATCAATTGGCTAGAAGCGTTCATAAAGGCTGCAGATTATTTTCCATTTATGTTAATGATTTGGAGGATTTTGTAGCAGGAGACACTACACTTGATCATCCAGTGTTGCAAAAATTCTCGGATGTCTTTGTAAAATAAATTCCTGGTATACCTCCCAAAAGGGAAATTGACTTCCAGATTCATTTGGTGCCAGGAACTGAGCCAATTTCCAAAGCTCCTTACAAAATGACAGCCCAGGAATTGATTGAACTTAAAATTCAGCTTGAAGAGCTTTTGGAGAAAGGACTGATATGTCCTAGTGTGTCGCCCTGGGGTGCACCTATCATCTTTGTGAAGAAAAAAGATGGGTCTTTGAGGCTTTGCATCAATTACAGAAAATTGAACAAAGTCACTATTAGGAACAAGTACCCATTGCCAAGGATTGATGACTTGTTTGATCAGGTCAAGGGTGCTCGAATCTTTTCAAAGATTGATCTCAAGTCAGGGTATCACCAACTTAGAATCCAAGAGACATATATCCATAAGACAACATTCCACACCAGATATGGACACTACGAATTCTCAGTGGTGCCATTCGGTCTGACTAATGCACCATCGATCTTTATGAGTCTAATGCACAATGTACTCTGAATGTACTTGGATAAGTTTGTTGTGGTCTTCTTGGATGACATTTTGGTATATTCTAACTCTGCTGAAGAGCATGAACAACACTTAGAGCAGATTCTTGGATGTCTCCGAAGGAACAAACTTTATGCTAATCTAGAAAAGTGTGAGTTCTTCAAAACTGAGATTTGCTATTTAGGCCATATCATCATAGGGGATGGGATAGCTGTTGATCCTTCCAAGATTCAAGCGATTGTAGATTGGCCAGCTCCAACAAACGTTTTAGAGGTTCGTAGTTTCATGGGATTAGCAAGCTATTATAGAAGATTTGTATCTAACTTTTCCAAGATTGCTCATCCAATCACATCTCTACAAAGGAAAGGGAAGAAGTTTGTATGGACAGAGGAGTGCGAGGCAGCATTCCAAAAGCTTAAGGAATGTTTAACCAGTGCACCTGTTTTAGCAGTATCTGATCCTTCTAAGGAGTTTGTTGTATGCACAAATGCTTTATTGGATGGCATAGGAGCAGTATTGATGCAGGATGGTCGGGTGATAGCTTACGAATCCAGGAAACTCAAGAATCATGAAATTAATTACCCTACTCATGATTTAGAATTGGTAGCAGTCATGCATGCTTTGACTAAATGGAGGCATTTTCTCCTTGGTCAACGGTTTGAATTGCATACTGATCATTGAAGTCTCCAGTACCTGTTTACATAGCCCAACCTCAACGCTAGGCAGCGAAGATGGATAGAGTTTTTGTGTGAGTACGACTTCAAAGTGAAGTATGTGCAAGGAAAGGAAAACGTGGTGGTTGATGCTCTTAGCAGAAGACGCCATGAATTAGCTTCCTTGATTTTGACAGTTGATTTAAAGGAAAAGATATTGCAAAACCTATCAGCAGATCATTGGTTCATGGATGTGAAGGTAGTGATTGATAGTGGTAGTGCGATGGAGGGTCGATTTGAGGGATATTCCATCAATCCTGAGGGGTTGTTGATCTACCGAGGCAGTGCTTATGTTCCAGATATGGGTGACTTACGTAATCTTGTCATGTTAGAAGCCCATAAAGCACCTTATTCAACACATCCAAGAGTCAAGAAAATGCACGCTGACCTCAAGCAACATTATTATTGGCCTAGGATGAAGAGAGATGTAGCCAACTTTGTGGCAAGGTGTCTGGAATGCCAGAGGGTTAAGGTAGAACATCAGCATCCAACTAGTTTATTGTAGTCGCATAGCATTCCAGAATGGAAATGGGACGCCATTTCAATAGATTTTATAGTAGGTTTTCCATTCATTGCTAGGCGGCATGATGCAATTATGGTAGTGGTGGACCGCTTAACTAAAGTGGCTCATTTCATTCCTATTAGATCTACCTACAATGCTACTTTAGTGGCCAAAATTTATATGGAGCAAGTGGTTAAGTTGCACGGAATACCTAAAAAGATTATATTTGACAGGGATCCTGTGTTTACTTTAGTAGTTTGGAGGTCTATGCAAAGGGATTTGGGTACTCAGCTAAACTTTAGCTCAGCTTATCATCCTGAAACTGATGGGCAAACTGAACGTGTTAATCAAATTCTGGAAGACATGCTCAGAATGTACGTCATGGATAGGCAGAATAAGTGGGAAGAGTACCTACATCTTGTAGAATTTGCCTACAATAACGGATATCACAGCTCTATAGGGATGACACCGTTTCAGGCATTGTATGGAAGACCACGTAGAACGCCTCTTAGCTGGGACAATCTTGATGACAGAGTACTCTTAGGGCCTGAGTTACTTCAAGATATGGAGCAGCAGGTGAAGAGAATCAGAGAACATCTCATCACTGCTCAAGTTAGGCAGAAAAAGTACGTTGATCAGCATAGAATTGATCGCCAATTCATGGTTGGTGACAAGGTGTTTCTTAGGGTAAGACCACGAAAGAGCCCTATTCGTTATGGAAAGGGATCTAAACTACCACCTCGGTTTGTTGGTCCATTTGAAATCCTGGAGCAGATTGGACCAGTTGCCTACAAATTAGCCCTACCACCGAAACTTTCACGCATTCACAATGTCTTTCATGTTTCAGTTTTACGTAAGTACATTCTTGGTATTGCTCATGTTCTTGATTGGGATGATTTACAGATTGTGGATGGACAACTTATGATGGAACCAGTGCAAATCCTGCAAAGCAGAACTCTGAATTTAAGGGGAAGAAGAATAGAACAGGTAAAGGTTCTATGGGACACAAGTGATGAATCTTCTGCCACTTGGGAAGATTCTGGGTTGATGAGAACAACACATCCTTTCCTCTTTGCTGACTTCCAGGAGGAAGTCAAGGATTAGTGGGGGAGGGTGTCATGCCCTGACTCTACTCTTTTCAGCTTTCTTAGTTTGCTTTAGGTTGATGTATTTGATCTAGTTAGTAGATGGGACATTTAAATTCTGAACACTGTTTTGTCTATTTTTCAGACAGTTTACTTTAGAATTGTGAGATACATTCATCAATAGTACTATTTGAGTATTTTAGTTTGATTTTATTATGGATTTCAGTTATTCAGTGTTAACTATCGTGTTGTTTGTCTGAATTCTGGAATTCATAATGTGATTTCAAACTGACACAAGTTTTGATATTGGTAGCTGTTTATGATGAATTTTGTGCTACGGAATTGATGTGCAAGAATTTCAGTTATAACCAATGTTTATGAATATCAGCTGTGGATATTTCCTAACAGGTTTGCAATATATTTATATTTCAGTAAACATGGTTTCTGTATACAATTTCAATTATATTCATCAGTGGCATATGGTGTTTGCAAAGGGAAATTGAAGACATGTGTATATATGTATAATTTGGAAATTAAATATATATAAACATGTGTAATTTGAAGTCATATGTTTATATATGAATAATTAGAAATTAAACATATATAAACATATGTATAGTGACCCTAAATTGTTATTGATTTTCAAAAAAATTGGTAATTACTCATATAAATTAATTATTTATTTATATAAATACATGTGTGAAAATAGATTCACACATATATCCATATAAATATTGATGTCAGTAATATTGTCACTGCATATAATAATTAATTATTTATATAAATATATGTGTGAATTAGATTCACACATATATTCATATAAATTAGGTTTTGATCATTGGAATCAAATATTTAAGTGCCTTTGCGGCATTTGAGGGCAGTTTGCATTGTATCATTTTGGCACTATGAAACATTAACAATGTTTGGCGGATGTTTGAGTTATGCATTAATTGGTGATTCGTGCCAAACATTTGACATGGCTCGTATTTAGCCAGGTGTGGGAGGTAAGTTGAGGTTAATTAAGAGACTTAAGTTGTTCTTCCCTCTTCACTGTACCAGTATGGAAGTTGCCGCTATTTGGGCATAAGGTTTTCTGAACTGTGATTTCTTGTTGTGGAAATGTGGCTCGACAATTATGATGAAATTATTAATCGGTTTCTCCAGCCGATTCCTGGCTATTCTCTTGGCATTTTTTTCGGTTGGTTGCATACGAATGGGTTTTTCTCTTGTTGTGCCTAGCTTATTCAGTATATCGCTAGCGGTTTTGTGGTCGGGTTCGAGGGTTATAGCTTGGAATTGGGCTTCGATTCTCTGTTCTTTATGCAAGGTTAGGGCCAGCATTTCTAACCCTCTTTATCTATACGGTGCTACTATTCATTTGATGCTTTATTTTGTTTGATGTGGAATAGTTTAATATGAACTTGTATGATAATGTTTTGAGAGAATGTTCTGCCTAGAATGATGTTAGAAATTTGAATAGAGAAATGTTTTTCGAATATGAGATTTAGACTTTTCTTTTCAATGCATACTCTATTTTTACTTTTCGATTTGGACGAGCTATGGGTGAATGTTAATGTGTCGAGTTTTAGAGTTGTGAAAACAAGTAAGGAAAAACAGTCGCTCTTGTGATAGATTTACGACAGTTCGAATACAAAAGGAAATCAGGAAACTTGTTTTGAGTATTTTTATTATGGAATAGTTTAGTTCGGTTGCATCACAGAATTTCAACATAGTTTTGATCGTCAGTTGATTTGAAACGGTTTCAAAAAGAAAATATATGTATATATATAACAGGGTATGCGGTCGAAATGTATTTATAACTTTTGTGAATTTTGTGGAAAGTGTGTTATGTATAGAAAACATGTGTCTGTATAGAACATTATTGAATAACATTTATGTTCTTATTATGTAACTGTTGCTATTAGTTGGAGCAAGAAATTGCTACAAGGTCATTTTCTTTTTAGAAACCATTATGATTTAAGAATTTAGATCTCTACATTTTATTACTGTTCAATTTGCAACAATATGGTACAGGAAACGTGGATTAGTATAGAGGATGGTCACTTGACTAATTTAAGTGGACCATTAGCTAAGTGTGCTGTGTGCACGGGATATTAACTTATGGGCGATTGAATTTAGTAATCATGGTACATGCTCAATACTAACCATAGATTTCAATTTGATTCCTCTGGAATATTTGAGGTATTGATTCATGGATATAATGTAATCTGAATTTCGTTACTCTGCTATTATGATAGTTGGGTAGTTGAGAAATATGAAATGAAATTGCGGATACAGTTACTATCTCTGTTCTATTTCATTACCAGAATGGTAGAATCATGTGGATAATAGATTGATTTCTATTTACATGTACATGTCTGGAAGATTCGGTTATGTTGTGATGGTTGAGAATTTAGTTGGTGAACACATATTGAGGTGGTTGAACTTGGGAAACCAGTTCAGTTGACAAGTGATAATCCTTAAAATTAAGTCGGTGGGGAATTCATATTAAAAAGATAATTTGCCTCTCCTATGTCTATGATCTATGTGATCAAGAACGGAGTATGGGGCTAAGGTGCTATTACATTTTTAAACAAGTACAGTAGTTAGCTGCAACGCTGTTATGTTTCTGAACGAGTACAACAGTTTACCTTTCACTGTAAGATATATCATGAGCATAACCATGGATGCAGTAGCATGATTCTTCAATGATTAGTCACCTTGGTATATATGTGCATCATCAAACTGAATTCTTATTGTGAGTTTATTTCTTTTTTTGTCCATGTTAATGATTGGTCTCTTGTGGATGTAAAATGGAATACTTGTGTTATGTTTAGTTGGATTTTTATATATACATGTAATACTAACCTTGTTGCAGGTAGACTGCGGTTGTATCTTGGTGTATATATGCTGAGCCCTTTTTGCTTGTGTTGTGGTTGTTATATTGCTTTTCAAGTTCTAGCAGAGAAGGAACAATCTAGTATAAGCAGACAACTTTGGATTAGATATCTAGGACTGTGCTTGATATTGAGAAATTCTTCATTATGTTGTACTTTGTAATCAAATGGAATAATCTTTGTATCAAAATTATGACTCCGATGTACTCAGATGATGTATTATTTGTTATTGATGTAAACTGTCCTAAGAATATTCAGCTGATGTAACTTGAAAAGATGTTTTGTTAATAAAAAAATAAATTTGGTTCTCTCGTAGATAATTGTTTTTGTGTTGCACTATGGTTTGTTTTTATCATGGTGTTACATTACGGAGCTTGAAGAGGGAGTTGGTAATGGATTTAAGAAAAAGGGGAAACACAAAAGGGGATGACAGCAAGGAGAACTAGGGAGAAAGGGGAGAAGAGTAGAGGATACAGGAATCTGCACAACAAAAAGGAAAGGGAGCACATCTTAATACATCTTCCGCATTAGATCCAGGTTCCCCTCTATATTTTGGTTTTGCAAGCTCTGTTTGTTCTAGAATTAATTTGTATAAAATTATTCTGGCTATCTGCGTATCATTTCCTTAAGGATCTCAGCTTTTCACAAGCTGTACCCACACTTTCTTTCTGTTAATTCATAACTGTGGTGTCCATAATTCCTCTTGTTGCCTTCACCGTATATCTCAGAGCTTTAGTTTATTTGTTATCACTTGCTATACCCCTGAAGTAATCAGTTTGGACATGAGCTGTATGGAGGAGATTTTTTTTTGTTGTTCTTTTCTTTCTTAGAATCTGCTTAGTCTTTTGGATAGTGATGTGTAGAGCTGGCCTTTATTTGCGTAGACTAGCTTTATGTATTTAATCCATAGGCTAATTATATTTTGCGTTAGATTTTAGTTTAAACTCAAATATCTTTTCTTAAGACCTTTCTTATTAAGCGCAACTTGCAGACTGCGATCCTCTTGATTGCTTGGTAGATTACTTTGTGAAATGTCATGTCCTGGCTATTTGCAAAGGCTTCTATGTGCTTGTGCGTTATGACCTGCCTAAACATGAATACCGTAGGTAGAGTTTTGAGGCCTCTTATTTGCGAATACCTTCATAAACCATACTCTCATAATCATTTCTATTTTAAACACCTCAGTTTAGTTATTAGATTCGAGCTGGTTTTGGAAGGACTTGCAATTGTCACCTAAACTGTTCTTATAATTTCTCTTTTTATTTACTTTTGCAGAGTCTTGGGAATTTGAATATACTCTGTTTTGACATTATTTTTTTCCATAATCAGCACCCTGCGTAGAATGTTAGGGAGTGAGCCAGTTTGGGATATTTTGGGTATTTCTTTTGGTTGTTAAACAAGCCAAACAAAAACAAGAGATATAAAAAAAAAGAAATGTTTTGTTCAAATACAATTAAGGAATTGTCATAGATGCTGTAAGTTCTGTTCGAATTAGCTAGTATTCTTTCCTTAAGACAATTTGGCATGTCCTCCAAGTGATAATTTGGTGGAATTTAGGGGGTTTTCACTTAAGTCTTCTTTGAAATTGAACCTGGGTTACAAATCATTTCTGGGCATGTTTATAAATTCCAGATTCGTTGAAATTTATCTTTTCTTTTTCTCAATAACCGCCTATAATATTTGAGATTTAAGGACAATCACAACCTATAAATAGAGTAAAATGAAATAGAGAAACATTTTATAAAACCAGTAGCTATTAATTTAACTCTTTTATCTGGTATATGAATTCAGAATATTAAACTATTGAGACATGAAAATTACACAAAAAATTAAATTGTAGATCCTTGAAAATTTAGATAGCACATCAACTTGTAGAGACATGAAATTATATAGAATTTTTGGGTAGATGTGACTGTATGAAGAAATTGGGATAACCGTTATGTGTTTCTCTGGAATTTTATAATTAGTTTGTATCTTTGAGAACTTCTATGGTTAATATTTCAATTTAATTACTGTTCTCCTTAGTTAAATTTTTTTTTGAATTTCAGAAAGGAATTAGAGGATGTGTTAATATTATTATGTTTTTGAATTGAATTGAAGCGTAATTTGGAAATAGACAAAGAAGAGTAAATAAGTTTTTTTACCTGTCAGTTTTTACTAATTTGAAAAGATTCTTTGGCCAAAGATTATATTCGCATATGTTTCATGAATATGCTTGGTTAGTGTTGTATGTTCTCTCTGCCATTTTGTGATTAGGATTTCTATTTCAGACTATAGATTGTTATAATAGATAGAATCACAGTTGCTTCATATTCTTCCAGCTCTTCAGTGTCAAGTTGCTAGTCTTCTTGAGCAGGGTCGGTGTGCTTCCATTTCAGGGTAAGCCCCGAGGGAGCTAACCACTCCATGGTTGGGCGGAAAAAGCGCTTGGGCCACACTCCCGTCTCAAGATTTGCAAGTGGACGTGTTGTCTAGAGGCTTAGGGGATGGGGATTGACATAGTGTGATGCCTAGATTCCGTTATTTGATGGTTCGGGAAAAAGAAAGTTATTTTTGATGTAATGTATATGTTTGAAATTCAACAGAAGGTCGAAACTTTGTAATAAAGATGTATTATTTCAGTTTTAAAGTTTGTACTTGACGACCGAATGGTTGAATGTATTAAGTTGTAAACCTTTGAAATTGTTGTTAAATGACACTTATGGTCGAATATTGGGAAAAGTTATGGTAATCTATCAGTTTTATTTTGTCGACTATAGCTTTTTTTTTCTTATGAAATGTCTTTCTTTATTCGGTGGATTTTTGGTCTTTACAGTAAAAACTAGAAACCACCACATAGTGTAAGTTTGGTGCTACTTATTTCTTGAAATTTGATCACCATTTCTTTACACAATCAATATGATATATTAAATTTGAATTTTATTTTTGAATTAATTTAAAATAAAATAAAATGTATTTAATTAATTTAAAGTATATAATAAAAAATAAAAAAATAATTTTAAAATTAATTTCAAATTGTACGTAACTATATATATATATGCATATGTACGTACCTATATATATATATATATATATATATATATATATATATATATATATATATATATATATATATATATATATATATATATATATATATATATGTATGTATGTATGTATATATGTATAGATACATACATATATATGTATGTATATATGTATAGATACATACATATATATGTATGTATATATGTGTATATATATATATATGTATGTATGTATGTATGTATATATATATATATATGTATGTATGTATGTATGTATAGATAGATACATATATATATATGTGTGTGCGTGTGTGTATATACATACATACATACATACATATACATATACATATATGTGTGTGTGTGTGTGTGTGTGTGTGCACACACACACACACACACATATATATATATATATATATATATATATATATATATATATATATATTACATCTTATGTAACAAATAAATTATGATTATTATTAAAAAAAATTAAAATAAAAAATATTTTATTGTTATTTTAACAAAAAACATTCTTACTAGTATTCAAACAATAATCATTATTACTCAATCTAATTAATATTTTAAAGCTTCATACTATGCAACTTGTTATAATTTATATTTTTTTAAATATTATTTTATTGACTACAAAATTAAAGGCAAGTACTAGCATGTGGCACTTGTTGTTTTAATAATACAAATGCTTTCAAAAGAAATCTAGAAGAATGTGTTATTTTTCTTCTAGATTTCTTTATATTGTAAATATTTATATTAAAAGATCTATAATTTAAAAATATCAAAATTCTAAATTCACATTTCTTCTTCAATACAAACTAAGGAAGTTACTCAATCTTTAAAAGAATGATTTTGATTTTGAAATAAATAGTGATATAGAAGTTAAACAATAAGTGTTCTTATAAAATACATTGTCATTCTAAATTATACTCTTGTATGAAATATTATTTTGAAATAATATGAAGTTATGACCTTCATTCTCAAAATTTGCAACTTTAAGCTATTTAATAGAAATTGAGAACTATTTTAAAAAAGAATACATTTATAATTATTAAACATATAAATAATTCAAATAAAAATAATAACTCTTAATAAATATAAATAAAATAATATTTTTTTAAAAAAAATCTCAAAATTGAACAACTATAAACACTAAAACAATTAGATAGACGAGACTTCCTCAAAATATAAAAATAATTAACTATAAACGGTATAACAATTTAAACAAAATTAATAAAAACTAACTCTAAATCACTTCTAGATAATTTTCAAAAACTGAATTTACCACTCTCCACAGCCTATTTTTTTTATAAGTCCAGAAAAATCACTTGCATTGCACAGCTTTAAATGTGTTCAAATATTTATGGTGATTTAGATAGTTTTCAAAAACTGAATTTACCACTTTCCAAAGTCTATTTTTTTTATAAGTCCGGAAAAATCACTTGCATTGCACAGCTTTAAATGTGTTCAAATATCTATGAAACTGCCTTGTCATGAATTCGTTATTCCTACGAACTTTCCTAAAGTAATCTTGTAAAAAACTGTACAATTTTTTCCTTAAATAAATAAACTCAGGGACGAGTAAAGGTACCTGGTATTGGAGTACTTGAAGAGCTTCCCTGATGCAGAAAAAATGATGAGCTCGATCTCCGCATCGCAGAGAATGGAAAGCTCCTTCGCTTTTTTTATCAAACCCTTCCTCCGCTTCGAGAATCTCACATGCCTCCGCGGTGCTTTCTCTATTTTCTTCAGTTCAATTATTTCTCTGCCCATTTTAAACCTCAAATACTTTACCTGCAAAGAGATTTTTGAAATTACACAAAAGTTTTCAAAGAACAACTCAAATACTTCACCTGTAAAGAGCTTTATGAAATTACAACAAATATTTGTAAAGATCTTTTGAAACTACACAAATATTTTCAAAGAACTTTTAACATTATTCAAATATTTGCAAAGAACTTTTGAAGTTACACAAATGTTTACAGAAGAGCTCTCGAAATCGCACAAATATTTGCAAAACTAGCAGAACTAACAATTCTCTTACTAAAATACAGGAAAATGTTCATACCGGCGACTGATCTGCGCTATGTTTATGACCTCAAACCTTTCAAATGCAACCTTACGTATTGAATCAAAGTTAAGATAAGATGCTATTTTAGGCAATTTCTATCTCTTTCGCAGGGTAGTATACGAAAAATATAATTCCGGATTTTTCTGAAGTTGCCGAGCTTTCCTCTCGGAAATGTTGTGCAGCAAGATCAAAGGCATTTTGAGATCTACAAAATCGACTCAAAGTTGTCCGGACCGAATTTTCACCATCCACGTTTGGGATTGTACACTTCCATTATATGCGAGTGAGGCTTTATCTATTAAAGAGTCGCAGTCAGTTAAGATGGAGGCTTTACCTGCAAAGAGCTTTTTAAAATTACAACAACTATTTGCAAAGATCTTTTGAAATTATACAAATATTTGCAAAGATCTTTTGAAATTATACAAATATTTTTAAAGAACTTATCAAATATAAAAATATTTTCAAAGAACTTTTAAAATATACAAATATTTGCAAAGAGCTTTCGAAATTACACAAATACTTACAAAGAGCTTTCGAAATTACACAAATATTTGCAAAACAAGCAGAACTTAACGAATCCCTTTACTAAAATACAGAAAAATGTTCGCACCGGCGACTGACCCGTGCTCTAGTTATGACCTCAAATCATTCAAGTGCAGCCTTACGTATTCAATCAAAGATAAGATACGAAAAGTAGATGCTATTGTAGGTAGGTTCTATCTCATTCGCAGGGTAGTATACGAAAAATATAATTCCGAGTTTGCCTGAAGTTGCCAAAATTTCCTTTCTGAAATGTTGTGCGGTAAGATCAAAAGGCATTTTGAGCTCTACAGAACTGACTCGAAGCTGTCCGGATCGAATCTTCACCATCCACGTTTGGGAGTGTACACTTTCCATTAATGGCCAAGATGACAATATGAGTCGCAGTCAGTGTACTCTAAAAGTAAAGTTCTTTCATTAATGGTCGCTCAAAATTGCAGTTGATAAGATTTTCACCAATGGCTGTGTTATCTCTCAGCAGTCGCCGTCAGTCAGTGTTCCTTCATGCTACAAGTCGCTGTGTGCGATGAATCTGCACATTATTGGAGCGCCTCCAGTGAACGGAGACTGCAAAATATGTATTCGTTGTTGTGGTCCCACGACTTTACTACGTGTTTAATTGTTGTCGGCAGGGAGTACCTTTTTTAAAAGTTCAAAAGATTTTTTTGTTGCCATTTACCTTTTTTCTCTACGGTTATTAAATATAATTATAGGGCATTTAATTTTGAAGGTAGTCTCAGAAAATGCATTTGATTATACAATTTGTTTGTATTGGTTAAATAATTTAAAATTCACAAAATAATTGTTCTGTATTTTTTAATTTAATTCATTAATGAAGTTAAATTGTTTAATTAGGTGCATTTTGACTCCTACATAGACATTGTTGTATGCACGCACATAGCTCCCACCTCATTGTTATCGTGAACATACTTATCATTATATCATGGGCATACATGGCTATTTGGTATTGTATGAAACAAAAATTAATGTGACTATCTTTCAATCACAATTATTAGCCGACAAGACTAAACCATTTGACTTTTTTTAAAACTATGAATTTTGAATTGATGTGGTGGGTTGTGTTGATTTGTAAATGTAGTAGCTTTTTTTTAAAATTGCATATTAAATTTCTTACAATGTCAAGGACAACAAAGTTCACACAACGTCTTTTCAATGAGAAGGTCTCGAAGGGGAAGGAAACCGTGAGCTCTTTAAGTTCTTGAATGAAGAGTGGGCTGACATGTTGCTCTCAAAACACTTATGAGATGACAAATGACACTGCGGCTAGACTGGGGGGGGACTGCGAACGGTGATGTGGCTGACTCCAAGTCCAATTGTTGGGCTAGTTTTTTTAATTACAATATTAACTTTAAAACTTTAATTATTGTTATTAGCCCCGTGTGGCATAAGTTACTTTTTATGCTGGATTATTTTAAAACTATCTCGTGGATTTTTGAAACTAAGTGGCTATGCTAGTTTGGTTTTTGCATTTTTGTTTTTGATAGAGGTAGATGGTATGTGTGCTTTACTATCATTTCTTTCTAAGGTTGGATTAATTTACTGATAATTCTTCTTAATTAGCTATCCTTTGTACCACAGGCCAACACCCTCTTGCTGCTGCTTATTTCAAAAACAAAGTTCACACAACAACAAGAAAATTGAGGGAATTTGCACATTATAATTTCTTCAATAACTTAATGTTTTGGAAACCTATAAATTGTCAAAAAAAAAGTCAAAACAAAAGTGTATGTACGCTATGACAAAGATTAGGCACAATATAAACTAAATTTAAACTCACAATATTTATAATAGTATCAGTAGTAGTATGCAGCCATTGTAAATTTGTCACACTGCACATATAGAGGAGAAGGGGGCATTTTTTTATATTTTCATTTCAAATCTTAGTACTAGCTTACACACACACACACACACGCACATACATAGATATGTGTGTGTGTGTGTGTGTGTACACACATACACATACACATATAGTTGCGACACAATATGGAAGATATCTTCTGATTTTTAATTTTGTTAAGGTTAGTGTTAAAATATTAATTTAATTTTTATTTTAGGCATTGTTAATTATTATAGGTGTTGTTAATTATTTTTAAATAGATGGCATAACTTAAAGACATTTTATAATTTTATAATTTGTTAAGGTTAGTGTTAAATTATGAAGTTGATTTTTAATTTTTAATTTTTATTTTAGCCGTTAATTATTTATATATAGATGGTGTAACTTGAAGACATTTTATGATTTTTAATTTTGTTAAGGTTAGTGTTACAATTATGGTTATGTTTACTATTTTACCTAGGGTAAATGGAAGGGTTATGCTTAAGATTAGGGTTAGTTAGAATTATCATTATTATCATATTTAACCTTAGCATTTAACCTAGTGTCAATGGTAGGGACATGGTAACAGTTAATTTGAATGGTTTAAGTTACGAGTAGTATAATGTTGACTACAACAAATTAGAGTTAGGGTTAGGCTTATGATTAGGTTGAGGGGTTAGTGTTAGGGGTATGATGAGATTAAGGTTGTGGTTAAGGATAGGATGCTATGTTTACAGTTAGGATTAGTATCATATTAGGATTACTATAACAATTATGTTTATAATTTTACCTATGGTACATGGTAGGGTTATGGTTACGATTAGGGTTAGAGTTTAACCTCAGGAGTACTATTATGTAAATGGTTACAATTATAGTTAAAATTAGTATTGTGATTAGTATTTGGGTTTGGGTTACCTTTAAGGTTATTGTTAGTGTTAGTTCTACTTTTAGTGTTAAGGTTAGTGTCATTTTTATAGTTAAGGTTGGTGTCAAGGTAGAAATTAGGTTAAAGTTATGAGTAGTATAATATAAATAACAATAATTTGGTTTAGGGTTAGGGTGAGGGGTCTGAGTTAGGGTTAGGATGAGATTAAGTTTATGGTTTAGGATAGGATACATTTTATGAACTATAACTGATTTGAATACATTGTATAACTTGAAGATCCATGATTTAAGATCACTGAGTTGTTGATTAGATATGTAAGATGGTTAAATTAGTAATATGTTGTCATTGATGTCAACTAGTTTTGACAGTACTTATCTTGTAAGTTACTATACCCAAACATCTGTAGAAGAAGTAGAAAGGAGATGAAGAACATAATATATCTACATGAGGAAGATGGATATGACATATAAGAATAAGAAATAAATTGGGTAACTTATGGATGAGTCTATGACCTTATGTTATTGACTTAATTATGTTGCATTCATCTATGATGAAGGATAAAGAAAAATGCACAAGGCAGTGTTGTTGGTTAAAGAACCATTTCAGTATACAATGACGTAGTGTAGTGTATACCGATCATAGTACAAACCGAGTATGTGTTCACCAACACATTTCTTTGTTAACTGAGCAGAAGAAAAGAACTAAATGACTAGTTTAGGCAATGAAGTTGATGAGCTGTAAAGTACATCGAAATCATAGATGAAGATAATGTTTGTTACAAAGATCGATGACTAACATAATTCGAAGAAGATCTAATGGATTGAAACAAATCATGTTACTGACACATCAGCCAAGGAAGGTTTAAGCGAAAAAATCAACAAAGGAGATTAAGCAGGAAAATCTAATGGATGGAATTAAAATGATTTACTCATCTATTTAAGAGACTACGATTTCACGATGAAATCATGTCAGAAGAAGGATATTGTAGAAGATATTGCATGAACAAGCTTCATGCATGCCTAATTAGACTGGTTAAGGAGAACTGAACTGCAGAGATTACCGAGTGTCAAAAAGCTATTATCGAGCGATAGTAAGTTACTAAACACTGATTGAAATAGAATTGAAATATTGATCAAAGGATTTGAATGAGCTTAATATAGATCTGATAATCTATAATTGAAGTTGTGTTGTAATCAGATCAACTACTGTTACATTTTAACCATTGTAAACAGAGAAATCTCTTAACAAAGTGGGCTAGAAAGTCTTGTAATGTCATTCATAGAGTGTACATTTGTTATCCTGTCAACCCCATAGTGAATGCTGGTTGGACGATAATGGTTGGTCTAAAATCCTCTAACAAGGTCACACCTCACAGTGTGTTTGTAACCTTTAACAGGGTTGGGTCTTCACCAACCTCACTTCAGAAGAGTGAACAAATTTTTGGGTTGCCGGTCCCAGGTGGTTTTTCCCTTCACATGGTTTCCACATTAAATCTCTTGTGTTATGTGTTGATTGTGATGATTGTTTGTTATCATACTTTTCATGTTGCATATTGGATTTAATCGGTAATCATCATATGTTATTAACTGGTAATCGGTAAAAGCACAGACAAAATACTATTTTAGTTTACCGAGCTGCAAAAGTTTTAGTAAATTATTTTTGGATATACATTTTGTGATTGGGAGTGTGGATAATTGATTCACCCCCCTCTTAGTTATTCTAACAATTGGTATCAGAGCGTTGGTTGCTTAGAACAAAGTTTTAAGGACTTTGGCACAAAGATTTCAAAATGTATAAGAGGAAAGTGCCAAAGCTGAACAAAAATAACTTCATAGTATGGAAAAGTTGAATGAAGCTGCATGTATTTGGAATTTGGAATTTGGAATTCTACCCTGACACTAATGGAGAATGGCTACATTGAACCACCCACTGGTCCCTTGACCCTTGATCAACTGAGGGATAGGCATGAACATAATGTTACTATGATGGAGATTGTTGCTGCCTGTACCAATGTCGAATTTGAAGATATTAAAAATTGCACTACTACTAAAGGCATGTGGGATAAACTTGCTCAAGTTTATAGTGGTGATGTGAATGTCAAAAGAGACAGAGCTGAAAGCTTAAAGGTAAGATTCAATGACATGAAGATGAAGGAAGGAGAAAATATTGTGCAGTATACAAATAGACTTGAAGAGGTAGTACATGCTATTAGAGCATCTAATGGTGTTATTGATAAAGAGACAGTGGTAAGAAAAGTTCTCAGAACCTTATTGCCGGTTTATGCAATCAGAATATCTGCAATTCATGAAACAAGGTCTACATCTAGTAACAACCTTACTCTTGATAATCTGATTGGTAATCTTACAACCTTTGAACTAAATAACTTTGACAATAGTGTTGTACAGTCTGTTGAATCTGCTTTTATGTCTTCTCTAAAGATTGGTAAGTCTAGTAGAAAAAATAAGAATGATGATACAGGTAGCAATACTGATGATGAGCTTGATGAACTTGAAGCTCTTATGGCCAAAAGGTTACCTAAAGGTAAAGGAAGGTATAGAGGTAAATTACCTTTAGCATGCTTTAATTGTAAAGAGGTTGGTCATATTACTGCTAGATGTCCACACAGGAAAGATGATGACAAAAACAAAGATCGATCTACTGAAGGAAGCTATGGGAGACGAGGCAACAAAAGTTACCGACACTACAATAGAGACAATAATGATAAAGGCAAGAAGGTGTGATACATTGTAGAAGAAGATGTCACTGATATCGACATTGATGAAGATGTGGAGGTAGTATTTGTTACAATGAAGGATGAATCGGAAGAAGATGAGAGGTATGTAGAGACAACACTTATCTCTAAGGTTAATAAGAATGATACATGGATTATAGATAGTGGCTATACACATCACATGACTAGTGATGAAGAGAAATTTGATCATCTTGAAGAACACAATGGAGGATCTATTAGAATGGGTAATGATGCACCTTGTATGGTTAGAGGAAAAGGATCCCTAATGATAAATGATAAAATTAGATGTGATAATGCTTATTGGGTAAAAGGTCTAAACTATAATTTGCTAAGTGTGGCATAGCTGAACAATTCAGGCCACCAAGTTTCTTTTGAGAGCAAGAAAGTGAAGATATATGATGCTAGAGGAAGACTTATTGGAACTAGAACACAATCGAGAGGTAATTTGTTTTATCTTGATAATGATCAGTCTTCTTGTTTAATGATGAAAGATGAAGATGCATGGTTGTGGCATAAGAGGTTATGTCATGTGAATTTTGATAACATGATTAAGATCAGTAAAAAGAAAAAGGTTAGAGGTCTGCCTAACTTATCTAAGCCTGATCATGTTATGTGTCATGAATGTCAGAAAGGTAAAATGACAAAATCTAGTTTCAAAAGAAAAGATTATTCAACAAAGAAATTACTTGAGTTAGTGCATACCGACCTATGTGGTCCTATGAGAACTCAAAGTTACTATGGAGATAGATACTTTATTCTTTTTGTTGATGATTATACCAGATTAATGACAGTCATGTTCTTGAAAGAAAAATCAGAGGCATTTAAGATGTTCAAGTGGTATAAAGAAAAAGTTGAGAAAGAGACTAGTAAAGAATTGAAATGCTTAAGATTTGACTGAGGTGGTGAATTTATTTCTGATGAATTTACTAACTTTTTTAATGAGCATGGTATTAAAAGACAGGTCTCTGCACCAAGAACACCACAAAAAAATGGAATATCTGAAAGGAGGAATAGGTAAATAGTTGACTATGCAAGGACATTGATGTTACAAAAGAATGTTGCTCAGACATACTGGAGGGAAGCTGTTAGCATAGCTGTTTATGTTCTAAACTGAGTACAACTAAAGAAGGACACTAATAAGACACCCCATGAGTTATGGTTTGGTCACAAACCCACTGTAAGTTATTTCAGGATTTTTGGAAGTAAATTCTTTATTCTAAAAGATGAAAGAAATGGGAAGTTTGACTCAAAAGGTGATGAAGGGATATTTCTGGGATATTCCACTAAAATTAAAGTATACAAGTGTCTTAACAAGGTAATTAATAAAATGATTGAAAGTATTAATGTTCGAGATGATGAGTTTGATTATAAGAATGCAGAGGTAAGCACAAAGGAACCAGAAGACTACAATAGATTCAGTTACATTGAACAACCAGAGTACCTACCGATGCAGTAGACAATGACAACCAGTCTGCAGGAAAATAATACTGAGGAACAGGAAAAAGAAACCGACTAGCAGGAAGAACTCACCGAGCAAGAAAATGAACCTGCACAGGATGAACAAGAAAGAAGAGATTGAATACTGGTGAAATTTGTCAGAAGTCATCATCCTAAGACACAAATCATTGGAAACAGACAAGTTGGCATGCAAACAAGGAGTAAAGTAAGACAAGGTACATGTCTAGTTTGTGATTATGAACCGAAGAATGTAAAAGTTTCATTAGAAAATAATGAATGGGTTAATGCAATGAAAGAGTAAATAGAATAGATAGAGAAGAACAAAACTTGGAGTTTAGTACCAAGACCTAAGGATGAGAATGTTATCGGTACTAAGTGGATATTCAGAAACAAGCTTAATGAGAATGGAGAGGTAACAAGGAACAAAGCTAGGTTAGTATGCAAGGGATATGCATAGGAGGAAGGAATAGGTTATGGTGAAACATTTGCACCTGTTGCTAGATTGGAAGGATTCAGAATGTTACTTGCATATGCTGCACACAAAAAGTTCAAAGTTTACCAAATGGATGTCAAATCAACTTTTTTGAATGGGATACTTGAAGAAGAAGTCTACATAGAACAACCTGAAGGGTTCGTTGATCCAGAAAACAAAGATGTGGTATGTAGATTATATAAAGCTTTATATGGTTTGAAGAAAGCATCGAAAGCCTATTATGAGAGGCTGCATAACTATTTGCTGAGTATAGGATTTGTTAGAACAAGTGAGAACAATAATTTGTACATGAAAGGAAATTCTGATGATACTATCTTGATCGCTGAGATATTTGTTGATGACATAATATTTGGAGGACAAATTGCTGATGAAATAAAAAGTGAATTTGAAATGTCTATGTTATGAGAGATTAAGTTCTTTCTAGGCTTACAAGTGATTCAACAAAATGATGGTATATTCATCACACAATCTAAACACATAAAGGAAGTCTTGAAGACATTTGGCATGGAAGATGCTAAACCTGTGGGAACACTGATGGCTACTGGATGTAAACTGACTACAGAAGATGGAACTACTAAGGTAAATTAGACACTGTACTGATCCATGATTGGTAAGTTAATGTATGTAATTAATAGTAGACCTGATATAGCACATGTTGTTGGAATAGTTGCCAGATTTTCTACAAACCCTAGAGAGTCACACATGGTTGCTACAAAGAGAATCTTAAGATACTTGAAGAAAATTGAAGATCATGGACTGTGGTATCCTAAGAAAGGCAAGATTGAACTGAAGGTGTATACCGATGCTGATTGGGCTGGAAATGTGGATTATAGAAAGAGTACCACCAGAGGAGCATTCTTCTTTGGTGAAAGACTTGTTACATGGACAAGTAAGAAATAGGCTTGCATTTCTTATTCTACAATTGAAGCAAAGTATGTTGTTGCTGCTACTAACTGTTCAAATATTGCATATATCAAGCAAGTGTTAGAAAGACTGGATGAGATAATCACTTAGCTGGTGATTATATATTGTGATAACACTAGTGCTATTAATATTTCAAAGAATTCGGTGATGCACTCTAAAACAAATCATATATCAATTAAGTATCACTACTTAAGGGAACAAGTACAAAAGAAGCAAGTTAAGCTAGAATTTGTTACATCAGAAGAACAACTTGCTGACATATTTACAAAGCCTCTACTAAAGGATACATATGAATAATTGAGGACTAGACTTGGGATCTATCCCCTATCTACTGGTCACTAAGGTGATCTGGAGGTTGCATTAGCCTAATCTTATCAGAAGATCATACATGTTGATGCAACATAGTTCACACTTTGGATTTCTGTCTAATGTTGTGAAAAGGTTGAAGTACTGGAACTGATTTGCATAACAGTATACCAAGATGCAGAGAATGTACTGAACAATAGAGAGTTACATGGCTACTACAGAGCTGTATGTTTGTATTGCTCTTTGGCATTGCTATCAAAGGGAGAGAGATCAATATGAAGAATACGGATCCAAAGACAAAGGGAGAGATATATAGAAAAGGGAGCTGAAAAGATCATATCTACAAAACTTAGTCTGCACATGCAAATGCTCTTATGTAACGTAGTGATTAAACATATTAAGCTAGGGAGAGCTTGCAACATTACAGGATTTGTTGACAGAGTTGTAGAATACATGTTTGGTATGTGTATGGCATATTTCATATTGCTTGTGTTTCCATCAATGCCAAAGGGAGAGATTGATGAACTACAACTGATTTGAATACATTGTATAACTTGAAGATCTGTGATTTAAGATCACTAAGTTATTGATTAGATATGTAAGATGGTTAAATTAGTAATATGTTGTCATTGATGTCAACTAGTTTTGATAGTACTTATCTTGTAAGCTACTATACCCAAACATCTGCAAAAGAAGAAGAAAAGAGATGAAGAACATAATATATCTACATGAGGAAGATGGATATGACAAATATGGATAAGGAATACATTGGGTAACTTATGGATGAGTCTATGACCTTATATTATTGACTTGATTATGTTGCATTCATCTATGATGAAGGATAGAGAAAAATGCACAAGGCAATGTTGTCAGTTAAAGAACCATTTCAGTATACACTGACGCAGTGTAGTATATACCGATCACAGTACAAACTGAGCCTATGTTCATCGACATATTTCTTTGTTAACCGAGTAGAAGAAAAGAACTAAATAACTAGTTTAGCCGATGAAGTTGATGAGCTGTAAAGTACATCAAAATTAGAGATGAAGATAATTTTTGTTATGAAGATCGACAGCTAACATAATTTGAAGAAGATCTAATGGATTGAAACAAAAAATGTTACTGACACAACAGCCGAGGAAGGTTTAAGCAGAAAAATCAACAAAGGAGATTAAGTGGCAAAATCTGATGGATGGAATTAAAATGATTTACTCATCTATTTAAGAGACTGGGATTTCACGATGAAATCATACCGGAAGGAGACTGCAGAAGAAATCGCGTGAATAAGCTTCATGCATGCCTAATCAGACTGGTTAAGGAGAACTGAAATGGAGAGATTATCGAGCGTCAGAAATCTATTACCAAGCGACAGTAAGTTACTGAACATTGATTGAAACAGAATTGAAATATTGATCAGAGGATTTGAATGAGCTTAATATAGATCTGATAATCTGCAATTGAAGTTGTGTTGTAATCAGATCAACTGCTGTTACATTTTAACCATTGTAAACAGAGAAATCTCTTAACAGAGTGGACTAGAAAGTCTTGTAATGTCATTCATAGAGTGTACATTTGTTATCCTGTCAACCCCATAGTGAATGTTGGTTGGAAGATAATGGTTGGTCTAAAATCCTCTAACAAGGTCACACCTCACAGTGTGTTTGTAACCTTTAACAGGGTTGGGTCTTCACCGACCTCACTTCAGAAGAGTGAACAAATTTTTGGGTTGCAGGTCTTAGGTGGTTTTTCCCTTCACAGGGTTTCCACGTTAAATCTCTTGTGTTATGTGTTGATTGTTTGTTATCATAATTTTTATGTTGCATATTGGATTTGATCGGTAATCATCATATGTTATTAACTGGTAATCGATAAAAGCACAGACAAAATACTATTTTAGTTTACCGAGCTGCAGAAGTTTTAGTAAATTATTTTTGGATATACATTTTGTGATTGGGACTGTGGATAACTAATTAACCTCCCTCTCAGTTATTCTAACAACATTATGTTTACAGTTAGGTGGTGTATCATATTTAGTGTAACATTAAGGGTACAGATTATGTTAAATTAGTAAGCACTTAGCACAGTTAGGGTTTGGGAAGAGGGTTTAGAGTTAGGTGTTCTATTAGTATATTGGTTATGTACAAAGTTAGGGTTAGGTGTAGAGTTAGTTTAACCTCATGGTAAGGGCTAGGATGTAAGGTTTATGGTTAGGTTTAAATCAGACATAGTGTTATGGTTAAGGTTAATATTTGGTTGACTGTTAGAATAAGATTAGGGATGTGGTTACCAATGGGATGTAGGTTTTAGAGTTAGCATTAATATAATAGGTAGTGTGAGATTTAGGTGTAGAGTTAGAGTATTTGGTTAGGGTAAGGGTTTGGTATAGTTTTATAACATTGATTAGGGTTAGGGTTAGAAGTAGTGTTAGGATCAATGTGAAATTAGGGCTTGAAAATGGATGTGATGAGAGATGATATGTAGGGTTTAGAGTTGGGATCAATATCGTAATTATTAGTATTAGAGTTATGATTAGAGTTAGTGATGTGATGTAGGATCACGATCATACTTAGTAAGAGTTAGAGTTAGAATTAGAGTTTTAGTTAATGCTAATTATGGTTATCGTAAAGGATAACATCTAGGGTTACTTAATGTTAGTATTATGGTATATTTAATTTAAGTTTACAATTTTGTGTTAATGTTATTAAAATAATGGTTATGCTTATGATGAATATTATCAGCTAGATTAGGATTTTTCTTAGAATTAGCATATGGTTTTTATACAAAATTTAGTGCCTAACATATCTATGAGATGTCCTTTGTAATTATTTTTTCATATTTATTTGGCACATCCATTGAAGGCATCCTTTTTATGGAAAACATTTTTAACAACCATTAATATTTTAAATACAGAGTTCAACAAACTATGTTATAAAACCTTGAAATAATAGTTGTAAACATCACTTGAATAGTGAAAAGAATTTATCTTTCTTTTGTTCATATAACTTACATAGATGAAAGGAGAAATATAAGTCCCAGTACAATAATTTAGATGAAGTAAGAAGTGTGAAAGCCAAGATAAGAGTGAACTATATACAAGATATTTCTCTATAATGATGTAAGTACATCACATATTCTTCAACGATTAAGATGCATTGCAAACTTTATTTGAACAATGATCATAGTAGACTTCTTTCATCATTGATAGGAATGTGTCTACTTTTGTAGTTGTCCCACGCTCAACTTTTGTAGCATCTTCTATCTGCATTATTTTGAGTTCTTCAACATAATCAATTGATAATGATGTGTTCTCCACATCTTTGATTATATTTGTGCACGAGTCTAAAATTATTCGTACAAACTTGTCAAATCCTGTCTCAAAGAAATCATTTGAGGCCATCAAAGCAGTCAAGCTCATAACATTGATGTTTGACTCCCTGTCAGAGGAAGCCATAACTTGAATGGTATGCTAAAATTTTTTAAACAAACATCAGTATATATAAATAATCAAAATAAAAGTATAGTTAATTAGCAGGAAAAAAATTGAAGTCAATAATATTTAGAATAATCTATAATAGCTGACTTAGTATGATGAAATATGAGTAAAACCATTTTAACAACCAGAAGAAATAAAAATAATAATTAAGTAGCAATGTTGCAATGTAATTTGGAACTTTACTTGTTTTTTTTTTTGATTGGTAAAAGGCCGAAGCCCTAGAAGTTTTTTATTAATATAAATAAATTTTATAGTGTGACCCCGCTCGCTGCAAGCACGGGTAGGAAAGAGTGGCATTGAGAAAACCTCCAGCCTTGCTTGGGACTAGTGGTCCTATACGTATACATAATTACATGGGCATACCCACGACTCGACAGTAGCCAAGATTTGTTAGATACATAAATACCATGGGCATACCCACGTCTCGACATTTGTTGAGATTTATGGAAATGATAGATACATAAATTTCATGGGCAATCCAACTACTTAATGATTTCCTATGAATTATTACAATTACACTCTTTTAGTGGGCATACCCACCTTTTTGTAAAATCTTACAAATGCTGCTTTTACTGAGCTGTCTCTACCCTTTAATGATTTCGTAAAATATCGTTCTCAAATCTGCAATGGCCAGATGCATCCATTGCTCTATAGATATTAAGCCTCTTTGATTTCCTCACTCTGTTCTTTAAATCTTTAATTAGCTGGAATCCCTTTCTCCTTACGAATTTTAGTACCTGTATCATAAAATAAACACCACTTCCATCTACAATGGTTATCTTACATCCACTAATATAGATATATCCTCCAATTGAGCATTTATATTTTGGATTTTTATGTTATGATAATGAGTATTTCTGAAAAGTAGTTTGAACCCAATCAAAATACATAACTAATTCTATTTGTAATCTCAACCTTTATATCCATGTGTAAACTATAAATTAGTCCATTCAAATACAATTATCACTAAATATTCTGAACATTAATTCTACTGCTATCTTGATTTACCTTTGTCCATTAATATCATAATAGGAAGGATATAAACCTATATTCATGCCCATAAACCAAACTGAGAAAAAATAAAGAGGCTATGACGGACTATTATATATAATTTCTAAACCTATATTCATGCCTCACTTTCACAGAATTTCTAAATGGAATAAACCAAAGACCATGCAAAAAGAGATGTTCTTAGTCCTATTATTACATTGGCTTATCCTTTAAAAACTCTTTAGATATACTGATCCATTGTTACCACTCCGTTAGCCCCTAGATTAGCTAATTTGTCTACCTCTGAGTTGCCTTCTCTGAAAGTATGTCTGATTTCATACTTTGTAATACTTTCCATTGATAAAGTAATCTCTTCTATTTTAGTGTTCAACATCCAGTTGGGAGTTTTTTTAGTGTGAATGGCATTGACGATAATTTGAGAATCTCCTTCAATAATTACTTTTGTAATGTTGAGTTTCTTACATAATTTAAGCCCTTCTAGTGCCGCTATACACTCAGCCATATTGTTTGTCATAGGACTGATGGGTTTAGAAAATCTAGCGACAACTTCTGACTTCCATTTGTGAATGATCCCTCCAATACCTGCTTCCCCTGGATTTCCTCATGACGCTTCATCAAAATTGAGTTTGTACCATCCTACTTTCGGCGGTACCCATTTACAAGAGGCTCTGTTAGTTTTAGTTTTGGGACCCCCCTTACCATAAAGGGGAGGGATT
Organism: Chamaecyparis obtusa; assembly: GCA_027943335.1. Lineage (NCBI taxonomy): Eukaryota > Viridiplantae > Streptophyta > Pinopsida > Cupressales > Cupressaceae > Chamaecyparis > Chamaecyparis obtusa. Next base: position 250,197 of record BSBK01000015.1, on the reverse strand, counting down.
GCTAATTTTGGCCATTTACTCCTGATCTTGTTATCCTAGCTCTTGAATGAATCCTCGTAGCTCAGTTTGTCCCTGAGTTTGCTGTTAATAATTTCCACAATCGATGCTTCTATCTTGTTTGTAACCGAATTCCAAGTTAATTTTTGATCCATAAAAATCCTTCTATTTCTTTCTTTCCATAATTCCCATGCTACTATTGAAGGTGCTATTATCCATATAACTTTAAATAAATTATCTTTATAAGGAGAAGGCCAAGCTTTAAGGTTGCTGATTAGATCACAGTGCTGAGTAGATTTCCATCCTAAACTTTGATGTAACCAATTCCAACATTTTTGTGAGAAAGGAAAATTAAGAAGGAGATGGTTGACATCCTCGGATTGGTTTTCACATAAAGGGCATCTCGATGGCCCTTCAAATCCTAATCTATTGAGCCTGTTTGTTGTAAGAATTCTATTTTGTAGAGCCGCCCAGAGAAACATGCCCACTTTAGGGAGGCAGACTTTATTCCAGCACAGATTCAAAGGAATGTCTATATTATCCATATTTTGATCCTTAATAATTGAATTGTAACCCTCCTTGACAGAGTAGTTACCGTTATTTGATCCTACCCATATTAAGGTATCCAGTCTATTTTTAAGTGTTATCTCTCTATCTTTCAATAATGCCAAAAGGATTTTCTTTTCATGCCATACATCGTTTATTTCTTTCAGATCACTCCAATTAGTAGCTTCCTTCTTACATAGGTAATCCTTAAGATGTAAACCTATGCCTCTCTTGCATTCTTCCATGAATTCCTTGGAGAAACCTAGTTTGTTGAGGGGAGTCAAGCCTACCCACGAATCATCCCAAAATAAAGCTTGATCACCTGCACCTACATCCCAAGAGAGATATTTGCTAATAATCCCTCTGCAATCCTTAATAAAATTCCATATCCGTGATCCTTTCACATGTGAGTGTGACCTGAAGATATTGATGGGATCCATGTCAAGGATGTACTTGTGTAATAATATGGAAGCCCATTTACTACTTGATTCTTTGTACATTCTCCATATAAGTTTAGCCCCAAGCGCTTGATTTTTCCATAGTAGGTTTTTGATGCCTAGACCTCCTTTTGCTATTGGTCTGCATAGGGTGTCCCATTTAATCAGGGCAAGTTTTTTGTCTTTAGATGGACCCTGCCAATAAAATTCTCGAATTTTTTTATCTAATTCCTTTTTAACGTTAATCGGAAGGGGTAGGATAGACAGATGATACGTGGGTATGGTAGAAAGGAAAAATTTGATCATTGTCGACTTACCCGCTTTAGTTAGCCATTTACCTTTCCAAGAGCTTTTCTTATTTTGAACTTTGGTTATGACTTGTTGCCAAAGTTTGGATGATAGGAGACCTTTATCGAGGTCTATCCTAAGTATTTGCATGGGAATTTGCCAATTTTGTACCCCATCATGCTACAAATTTCCTTTTCAATTTTTGGGCACGTATTAATAAAGAAATTTTTTGATTTGGTAGGATTAACACATTGCCTTGAAGCTTTTGCGTAGAGGTTTAGAACTTCTTTGAAGGTTCTCGCTTCTTGTCTGTTAGCATATCCTGGTAGAATCATGTCATCTGCAAACTATTGCTGAGTGATATTAGGTATGTTTTCTGAAGCCTTCAAACCCAGGATTCTCCCTTCCTCTTGTTTCTTTGTAATTGTTCTACCTAATACTTCCGCCATAATGGCGTAGAGAAAAGGGGAGAGCGGATCCCCTTGCCTAATGCCCCTAGAGATACTAAAAAATCCTTCCGGGGAGCCATTGATAAGAATTGAAATTTTGGGAGTCGAGATGCAGTTAAAAATAAGGTTAACCCATTGTTTAGAGAAGCTAAAGGCTTCCAAGCATTTACATAGGAATCTCCAGTCTACTTTATCATACGCTTTTTGAATATCAACTTTCATTAGCATACTAGGTTCCTTTGTTAATTGGGTAGTATGAACTATTTCTTGCGCTATAATAATTCTGTCCAAAATAGATCTGTTTGCTACAAATCTCGTCTATTCTTCTGAAATAATTGTAGGAAGAAATTTTTTTAGTCTATTTGCTAAGCATTTGGAAATAATCTTATATATGGTGTTACATAGGGACATAGGTCTAAAATCCCCTGGATCTGTACTTTCATTCTTTTTTGGAATTAAGGTAAAAAAGGTGTTGTTAATTTCACTTAGTAAAGAACCCAAATTTCTAGTTGCTTCCACTGCTTGGCAAACCTCTACTCTGACAAAATGCCAACATTTTTGGAAGAAGGCAGCTTGGAAACCATCTGGTCCTGGGGCTTTATCCGGATGGAGTTGAAACACAGCAACTTTAACCTCCTCTAGAGATAGCTTACTGTTCAATATTTTGTTGTCCGACTTAGTAATCAACTTAGGAATGGCTTTAAGCATTTCATTTTGGGCATTAATGTCTATTGCCTCTGTGTTACTGAGAAGGGTTTTATAAAAATTTGTAAGAACATTTGAGATTTGAACCGGATCTTCATAGATAAGTCCCTCGGTAGTCTTGATTTTGGCTATTCTGTTAATACTCCTTTTATAGTTAGTTGTATTATGAAAGAATTTAGTGTTACTGTCGCCCTCCTTAAGCCATGACTTCGTGGATTTTTGTTTCCAAAAAAATTCTTCTTTGAGGAGGATATCATTGAATTTAGCCATCAGCTCTTTTTCCTTGTAGTAACTAAGATCGTTCATACCTTGTTCTATTACTATATTGTTTAAGTCAGTTATTTCTTGTTCTAACTGAGTTTTCTCTTCGAATATATTTTTAAAATTGTTCTTGTTCCAATCTAACGCTTTATTTTTAATGATTTTTAACTTTGCTGTTAAGCAGAACATTTTCGACCCTTTAACTGAGATTTGTTTCCACCAGTCCTCTAAGAGGTTTATGAATTCAGGGTTTTGGAACCACATAAATTCAAACTTAAACAGATTTCTCAATGGTTTGGAATTCTTTGTAATGGTAAGTCTGACAGGGAAGTGATCCGATCCCGCTTCTGGGAGGATCTCTGCACTGACTATCTGATTAAAGTTATCGGGGTTTGTTCTAATAAAGAATCTATCTAGCTTTTCAGCTATGTAGCTGAAACCATCTCTTCTGTTATTCCATGTATAAACTCCATTAATTGTATTGATGCTTATTAGATGATTATTTGCAGCCCACTTGCTAAAATCTTTATGGGCTTGCGATATGTATTGAGAACCCCCATACTTTTTTTCTAGATTTATAATAGCATTAAAATCCCCTCCAATGACAAAGGGGTGTTCTTGATTATCGGATAAAAAGTTTTGTATCTCCTGCCACACTCTTCTTTTTTCTTGATTTGGAATTGGCCCATATACATTGATCAGGTTAAATTTTAAATCTGATTTTAGGCTCTTAATTGTTAGTACCATCCAGTTATCTTTAGTAAGAGAGGGTAAAGCCATCACTTTACGAGCGTCCCATAGGACTACCAGTCCGCCTGAGTGGCCTGCTGCCCAGGCATATTCTGATTTCCAAATACCTAATCTTTTATTAAATTTACAGCTATCCTCTTTGTTTAGCTTAGTTTCCTGTAATAAAATGATCTTGGAATCAAAAAATTTTAAGTATCTTTTGATTAATCTTTGTTTGTTAGGGGCATTGAGACCCCTAACATTCCAAGTAGTGACTTTCATTGCACCTGGGGAAGGAACTTCCCCATCCTTGTGTTCAGAATATCAGCTATCTTTTTTTGGTTGCCTGCATTGCCATCTAGAGATCTCAGTTCTACGGCTGATTTCCTACCTCTTTTCTTTTTGAGTTTATTGATATTAGGTGTGCTTAGACTACCTCTGGTCAAGGCTATGCCCAATTCTCTATTTTCATTAGTTATTCCGAAGAGACCTTCAATTGCTTCTTTAACCAGTGTCGAATTACCAGAAGACTCTATTAACGAATTGGCCCGATTATTCGGGCTTATTTGCTCATTAATAGTATGAGCTAAGGGATCAATTCTATCTATTATCTCCTCACCAAAAATTTCCATTACATCTACAGCTTTCCTTGATAAATCCAAATTTAAAGATTCTATTTTTAGAGGGATTGAAACAACTTGTTCCTTCCTCTCATCGATGATTGGATCATTTTTTATTATATTTTCCTTATGCTTTGTAATTATATCATTTTGTCTTATATTATGCCTATCTATAATTTTTCCTTTGGTTTTTTTATCTGATTGGTTCGAATATTGATCCAGATTACCCAGAGGGTTATTTTCATATACTTCCTTTACTGAGGAAGGCAGGTTTAGACTATTGTCCTCATCCTTATTTTCTTCTATGATACATTCTTGAATTTGTTTTATTAGGATTTCATTTTGAAGTTTTAATTCATCAAAATCACTAATCTCATCCAAAAACAAGTCCATAACTTCATCCGTTAATGATTCTCCTAAGTAATTAATTAATTGATTTACCTCCTATTCAGTTTTATTAACCTGATCCACTAGTTCTACTATATTAGCACATTCAGGTTTTATAGACTGTTTTGTTTGTAAATCAGTCCTATTACTTTCGTGTTGTATACATATTTTGTTATTATCTTCTAGCTCTTTGCATTCTAGTTCAATTCCCTTAGTATTGGATTCATACCTAATAATGCTTGATGTCTTATTAGTTATTGGGGATGAAGCATCATCTGTTTGAGGATTATCTAGGTTTTCATTAGGTATTGCTGGAAATACAACTTTCTGTGACGGGCTGAATGCATTGCTGGGTGGCAGAGAGGGGGCAGGGGTACTTTCAAGTACTTTGACTATGCTTTTAGAATTACCTTTATCTTTATAGATATCAGTAAAAATTTTGTCCTTATCCAAACCTGTTTTAGAGATAAAAAAGGTAGAATTCTCCTTATTATTCTGAGAATGAGTGGATACCGAGTTGTTTATACATGTGTCAGATAGTGCTAATGGGAAGGGCCTATCTAATCCATGATTCCTTATAGGAATGATAGAAAATCCACCTTTATCCTTGCAAAAATCAACCTCCATTTCTTTAGTAAGTTGGGTTAAGAGGTTTATGTTTTTGAGTGATTTCTGGGAATTAGCTTTAACTTCGATAAAATTTTCTAAGATTGTGGGACTGATTATAACAGAGTTAGAGCCAAAATTTAATTGTATGGGTGAGATGTATTTTTGATGGAAGTCCATTTCCACAATGATTATTTTGTCAACTTGATTAAGTGCTTACTCAACAATCCTAATGAACTTCCCGATTTTATTGCCTATTGTACTTATGTTTCCATTATTGGATAATTCTAAAGATAGATTTTTTAGAGAGACTACCTTTCTACTCTAAAATTCTTTAGGTGCATTGGATTAAACAAAGGCTTCCAGTCAAACAGAGAAAAATGAATGTTTCTAAATTTGATATCCTTCTTTTCCATAATGCTATTCTTCTGTTCCTTTTTTTTGCAATCTATATACATGAAATAATCCAAAAGGTGTGATATACTTACCTCCTTCGGTAATTGTAGTGATAGTTCTGCCATCAAATCATTAACATGTACTCTCGAGCCATTCCAGATATAGATCACACCCATTTCTGCTAGGTGCTTTTGTTGCCGCAAAATGGTATTATTATCCAAAAAGATAGTTTCAAAGTACCGAACATGATTGATCTTACCTGTTTTCTATTGAGTACTTCTTCTGTGTAGAGGTGAATAGGCTGCAGACTTTAAAGCTTTATGAAATAAATCATTGTTACAATCATTATTCATCCTGTTATTGCTATCTAAAAATGATGATTTCCTTTCCATCTTTCTAAGGTGAAGAGGGCAGTATTTTGTATTGCTAATCATTAAGTCATGGGTGCAAAAATCTCTTCCTATTTGTTTAGATTTCCCCCCACAAAAGGGTGGGGTTTTGGAGAGATAGGGGTAGGGCTTTATAGCTTTGGAGTGATTCACCTCCATCTTGTGCTGCCGGGCCCTATAGCCCTTATCCCCCAAAACTCCATTCCTTTTGTGTGGGGGTGAGTATATATACCTGCTATTTCCTTCCTTACTAAGCAGTTCAAAAGAATTTTTCAAAGATAAACTGAAAGTGCTATGAACTGGCGAGGGCCTTAATACCTTATTCTTACCTTTAACCATTTTCCATGTATGATCTTGCTTAAATGTGCTCACAGGAGGTGCTTGGGCAGATAAGGTCCTGCCTTCCCCCTTAGCAGATAGGGGATCATCAGTTCTGCATTGTAACAAATGCCCAGTATTATCTACCTTAGCGATCCCGTAGCCTAAGACTGGTTTAGCATACCTGGTCTTTGCAAAAATTCTTAGCTGCCTGTCCAAAGATTGGACTGAAAATACCTTTTACCTTGATACCCTACTCCATGAAGGGATAATGTGATTTTCTTTTGGTTCTGTGCCTAAATTCGAAACCCTAGCCGAAACCTTATGCTCTTCTTTCCGTGATCCTTCCTCCATTTGGAACTTTACTTGTTACTTATAGTGGAATAGTATGTATTAATATGTGAAAAAAAAATTATTTAAATTAATGAAAATATGGATATTGAAACATGGCATGATTTTGATTATTGACACTCATTGAAGCAAAAGTGAACATAATTTCCCAATATCATCTACTAATTTATTGATTAAGAATAATTGATCAGAATTTTGACATAAAGTAGGAGGCTAATCAATAATGTAATATCTTAATAGAAATTTGAAAATACATCATTAGAGTACATGATTGATTTTCAAGACATATGAGTTTGATTTCTTATGATTTTCTATTGGAAAGTTGTTTCCCAATTTTCCTATTTTCATAGAGGTCATATGTGAATGGTTGCATTATTCTCAAGCCTTCTAGAGACTTTACATGAGATACAACCACAAATGTCAATCCTACTCTTTCCATTGGGACTATATCAATTGTGGCTTTTGAAAGAATTAGTCCTTGATATTTATGAATTGTTAATGCACATGCCAACCTTAATGGTAATTGAAATGTTTTATCCCTTTGCACTGGTGCCATTGGAACTAATTTTGGATTATGTTCATCAAATGGTATTCCAGAATAATTATCAATTTCAACTATGACATATGCTAGTGGTTTATGTGGACCACTTCCTAGTTTGTACACAATATTCCAGATATATCACAATGCTCCATTGACAAGACCGACTTGTATCCAAATATTTATAGTCAACATCACCCTTGAATCTTTACTAGAAAAAAACCTCTAGATCATGTTTGTCTGCTAATAAATCTTCAATTGTATTACCATTCCTTGACTTAGTTGCAAGACTATGTACAACTAGATGCCTCAAAGAATACAACATCCTCATGTTATGGTTATGAACATTTTCATTTGTTGAGAACAAATGCACTGTCTTGCCAAAATCATCATTGGTTGCAACATCTAACCTTACAGGGGTTCTCATCATAAGAAAGTTCCAGTCATCTATTTTTGGATCTGCATCTCTCATATTTGTCAAAAGCTGATGAAATCTTTGTTGATGGATTTTTTCTCCATCTTGCATAAATATTATATCTGATGTAACCACTATTTTGAATTATTTCCATAGTAAATTTACCCGCTTATGGCTAGCATATGTCAATTTATCACTTACTAGATGTAAATAACCCAGATCACCAACCAAAATAATATATATACCTGAAAGAAAGTCATGATAAATTATTTTCAAGACATCTACCAATATCATATGAAGATAGTGTATTGGGTTATATTAATAGATATAATTTAACATAAATAGCGTAATTGATATCAACGAAAGGTATACCTGAAAAAATTATGTCAACACTTTGTAGAAATTCTTGTCTCAGTTGAAAATCTATATTTTCTAGAAATTTTTGACCAATGAAGCTCATTTCATCAATCAAAATATATCTGATGTGAGCCATTTCTTCTTGAAAAGTTGTAATTTGTGTTCCCTCAAGCTGACCAAAATCTTTTATAGGTATTCACAACTTTTAATGTGTTAGATAACTGAGAGGGGGCGGGGGGGTGAATCAATTAAATTAGTTATCCTACACTCCCAAGCTCTCAGATCTACTTTTCAAACATCTTCAACAAAATAATCAACTCGTTAAGATATTAACATTAAATTTTGGTTCATTTACCGAATGCTAGTAATTTCCAAAAGTGTGTTTACCGATTAATCAAATATGAAATGTGTAAAGTAAACTATCAATCCAATCACAAAAAATAACACATAACACAGATTTTAACATGGAAACCATGTTAAGGGACAAACCACCTGGGACCGGTAACCCAAAATATTTCACTCTTCTGAAGTAAGCTCGGTTAGGAGCCAACCCTGTTAAAGGTTACAAACACATTGTAAGGTGTGACCTTGTTAGAGGATTTACTACTAACAGTTCTCCCTTGACCAACATTCACTATGGGGTCAACAAGAAAACAATTAACATTCCTTGAATGTCATATTGAAATACAAACGATTGTTAAGTCCACTCAGTTAAGAGATTTAGCTATAACAATGGTTAAACTAATACAGTAGTGATCTGATTCAAATACAACTCAATTTGCAAGTATTCAGATCTATGCTAAGATCAATATAAATCTTTTGATCAATAATTAATTCACTCCATTGTATTTTCCAACTTACTTCACTAGGTGTACAATTCTCTGATGCTCGCTAATACCTGCAGTTCATCTCAGTTTTATCTATAACTAGTTTGATCAGTGGTGCATGAAAAATGTCTTCATATAAATTCTCTAGCAGTCTCAATTCATCTAGCAGATTCAACAATCAATCTCGTATATCTTAAAATAGACTTGTAAACCATTTTCATCTCATCCATTAAATTTTGCCTCTTAATCTCTGTCATTCATTTTTTCTGCTTTAATCTTCCTTGGTAGTTGTATAAATAACACATTTCAATCTCTTCTCTTTGATTATCTCTGAATTTTGTCAATCATTGATCCTCATAACAAACTCTATGTCTTACCTCGAAATCATAAGCATCTTCCAGCTCATCAATTTTAATCAGCTGTTATAAACATTTAATTCTCCTTTTACTCGGTTAGTACAGAATGTGGACCAGTGATAACTAACTCGATTATTACTATCACTCGGTATACACAAGACTGACTCGGTGTATACAAAAATTGTTAATTACAGACCATATTAACTTGTTCAATTCTGATCTCTTCTTCATAATAGAATAATGTAACATGCTCAAGTCAACAACATAATGCCATAGACTCATCAATAAGTTACCCAATGTATACCTTATCCATATCTATCATATTCATCTTGTCCTTATGTAGATATATCATTTCTTCACAATTTCTTCCCTCTACAGATGTTTAGATGTTTGTAACTATCAAGATAAGTATAGTCAAAACTAGTTGACATTAATGAAAACATTTGACTGATTTAATCATCTTACATATTACTTTAACAGCTCGGTGACCTCCTGAATCTTCGTCAAGATATTCAATCAAATGTAGGTTAACAATCTCTCCCTTGGGCATTGATGGCAACACAATATGAAATATGCCATAGAATACCAAACATTTTTTCTACAACTATATAAATAAATGATGTAGCTTGGTAAGCTCTCCCTGGCTTGATATTTAATATGTTTAATCACTACAACATTTCATGCAAACTCTCCCTGTGAATTTTATCTTCTTTAGTTCACTTGCCAACAAATATCTCTCTCCCCGTGTTCTTGAAATCCTTCTCTCCCAAATGACATTTCATAGAAATCTCTCTCCCATTGACAATAATGCCAAAAGGAAATATTCAAAAATCTCTTCAGTAGCTAAATATTATTTCTATTGTTCGTTCCAGATCAAGTACCATCATGTACTAACATACACTTCTCTATTTTAGCTTCTACAATCTTCACATCCTTCACAACTTTAGGAATCCTAAGGTGTGAGCTACATGCATCAACATTATTTGATTTTCTTATAAAGTATAGGTTCATGCAACCTCTTAATCACCTTAGTGACTGATAGATAGGGTATGGACCCCTAGTATAGTCCTAAAGCACTCAAAAGTATCATTCGGTAAGGGTTTAGTAAATATATCTGCAAGTTATTCTTTAGACTTCACAAAATCCAGTTTCACTTGCTTTTCTTGTACTTGTTCCCTCAAATAGTGATACTTTATTGATATGTGCTTTGTCTTTGCATGCATCACTAAATTCTTTGAAATATTTATGGCACTTGTGTTATCACAATATATAATCACTGGATCAGTGATATCCTCATTCATTCCTTTCAAAAATTATTTTATACATGCAATATTTGAACAAATAGTTGCAGTAGCAAAATTCTTTGCTTTAGCAGTTGACTAAGAAATACATGCTTGTTTCTTACTTATCCATGTTACAAGTCTTTCTCCCAAAAATAATGATCCACTGGTAGTACTCTTCTGGTCATCAATATTTTCAACCCAATCTGCATCAGTGTAAACTTGTAGTTCAAAATTGCCTTCCTTCTTGTACCATAACCCATGATGCTCGGTGTTCTTCAAATATCTCAAAATTCTCTTAATAGTAGTCATATGTGATTCCTTAGGATTAGCAAAAAATCTTTCTACAATCCCAACTGCATGTGCTATATCAGGTCTGTTGTGTACAACATACATCAATTTTCCAATCATTGATCTATACAGTGTCTGATTTACCTCGATTGATTCATCATCTTTTTTTAATTTGCATCTGATAATCATAGGTTTTCCAACTGGTTTTGAATCTTCCATTCCAAATGTCTTCAATAGTTCCTTGATGTATTTTGATTGTGTGATGAATACGCCTTCACTCTCTTGTAGTATTTTCAATCCAAGAATGAATTTAATCTCTCCAAACATTGACATTTCAAACTATTTTCTCATTTTAGCAGCAAAATATTTGTAAAGATTATCATGTCCTCCAAATATTATATCATCAAAAAAAATTTCAGCAATAAGTATATTATCATCAGTTTCATCTTTCAAATATAAATTGCTATTGTCACTTGTTCTCACAAAACCAATACTAATAAGATAAGAATGTAATCTTTCATACCATGCTCTCGGTGCTTGTTTCAGTCCATACAATGCTTTGTGCAATTTGTAAACCATGTTATTCTTATTCTGATCAATAAAACCTTCAGGTTTTTCTATGTAGACTTCTTCCTCAAGAATTCCATTCAAAAATGTAGATTTCACATCCATTTGATAAACTTTAAATACTTTATAGGAAACACATGCAAGTAATATTCTGACTCCTTCAAGTCTTTCTACTAGTGTAAAAGTTTCACCATAGTCAATTCCTTCTTGTGCATATCCCTTACATACAAGTCTTTCTTTGTTTCTAGTAACTTCACCATTCTCATTCAACTTGTTTCTAAATATCCACTTTGTTCCAATTATATTTTTGTCACTCAGTCTCAGTACCAATGTCCATGTTTTTTTTTTCTCTATCTGCTCAATTTCTTAATTCATTTCTTTAATCCATTCTTAATTCTCAAGTGCTTCTTTAACATTTTTAGGATTAAATTCACAAACTAAACATGTGTTCTATCTTAACTTACTCTGTGTCATCATGTCAACTTGCTTGTCTCCAATAATCTGATTCTGTGGATGGTTTCTTCTCACAAATTTTTCCAATACTTGCTCTCTTCTTTGTTCATCAGTCGGTGTAGGCTTAATTTCTTCCTCAGTAACATCTCCCTGATTCTCGGTTTATATTTGTTGATGCTTGGTAGCATTTTCTCGGCACTTGGTAGACTCAGCATATGGCTCAGGTAGATAGTCTGGATGCTCAATATATGTAAATCTACCATAGTCTTTTGGTTATTTCCTACTTTCTTCATCATCTTTCTTAGCAAACTCATCACTTTCACATTAGTACTTTCAATCATTTTGTTAGTAACCTTGTTCAAACATTTGTATGCTTTTCTCTTGGTAGAATATCTTAGAAATATTCCTTCATCACCTTTAGAATCAAATTTCCTATTTCTATCATCTTTCAAAATGTAACATATGCTTCCAAAAATTTTGAAATAACTTACATTAGGTGTGTAGCCAAACCATAACTCATACAGAGTCTTGTTTGCATCTTTCTTCAGTTGAACTCGGTTTAATGTGTATAGAGAAGCGCTAACAGCTTCTCTCTAGTACATTTGTGAAACATCCTTTTCAATCATCAGTGTGGCACAATCAACTATAGATCTATTCCTTCTTTCTGTAGTACCATTCTACTGTGGTGTCCTCAGTGTACAAACTTGTCTTTTAATTTTATTCTCATTACAAAAGTTAGTGAATTCATCATAGATAAACTCACCTCCTCTATCTGATCTCAAGAATTTTAAATCTTTTTTAGTTTCCTTTTCCACTTTAGGTTTACAGCACTTAAACATTTTGAAAGCTTCACATTTCTCTTTCAAAAACATAACTGTCATCATCCTAGAGTAGCTATCAACAAATAAAATAGAATATTTATCATAATACTAACTTTGAGTTCTCATAGGACCACACAAGTCAGTATTCACCAAATCCAAAATAACTTTAGAAGAATAGTTCTTGCTCTTAAAATTAGATTTAGTCATTTTCCCTTTCTGACATTGATTACACATGACATGGTTAGGTTTAGCTAGACTCGGTAAACCTCTAACTCTTTTTTTCTTACTGATCTTAGCCATGTTATCAAAATTCACATGACATTATCTCTTATGCCATAATCACACATCTTCATTTCTATCCAACAAACAAGAAGTTTCGGCATTATCAAGATAAAATAGATTACCTTTGGATTATTCACCAATACCGACCAACTTTTCAGTTTCAGCATAGATCTTCACCTTTCTACTTTCAAATACAACTCGGTGACCTGAATTATTCAATTGTGTTACACTCAATAGATTATTGTTAAGTCCTTTCACCCAATATGCATTCTCACATCTGATCTTATTGTTCACCAAGATAGATCCCTTTCCTTTCACTAGAAAAGGTGTATCATTTCCTATTTTAATAGATCCTCCATTATAGTGTTCAAGATATTCAAATTTATCCTCATCGCTAGTCATATGATGTGTACATCCACTATCAATAATCCATGTATCATTATTGCTAACTTTAGATATAAGTGTTGTTTCAACTTACCTTTCTTCTTCTTCTAAATCTTCTTTCATAGCTATGAATACCACTATAGACACCTAAAATTATCCATTCACACTCTAATATTAATTTTTATTAATATTTTCCCTTAACATTATAGTTAACTTTTATTAATTAACTATATTGTATATTCCTCTATTTATTTAATTAAATTTAATTAAATTAAATAAATTCATTTTTCTTTTGCACTCTAATATTAATTTTTATTAATATTCGCTCTTAACATTTTAGTTAATTTTAATTAATTAACTATATTGTTATATTCCTCTATTTATTTAATTAAATTAATTTTAATTAAATAAATTCATTTTCCCTTTGTATTTAAATTTTATTTAAATACTATAATATATTAAATTCAATTTAATATATTATCCCTCCATTTCCCTTTATAAAATAAATTTTATTTATTTTATTCCTCCACTAGCCTAAAATTCTTCTAAACCATGATTAAATTAAATTTATTTTAATTTAATTCATTTTCATTTTTCCTATGCTTACCTTTTGTTAGTATTCTTCTAATCTTGATTAAAAGATGGATTACCTCTAAATATGTGCACAATCACATTTTCCAAGGTGGCCACCTCTCCATCTTTTTTCTCCACCAATCATTTTCAAATCCCTTTTTCCCTCTTAAATAAAATTTGACTTTTGCCACTTCATCTTTTTCAAACCCTACCTAACATCTTTTTGTCTCTTAATCCTATCCACTCATTTTTTTGGCCTCTTAATCCTATCCACTCATTTCATTTTGCCTCTTCATCTTTTCCAAACCCTACCTAACCTTTAATCCTAGCTACTAAGAATTTTGCAAGCACAATCATTCTAAGCATTTGTATCATTATAGTAATCTAGCATTGTAGCATTTCAATTTCTTAACATAGTTTATTTGCATTTTCATTCTTAGTTTAGATTTCAATTCTTCCATCATAAATTAATTTTGATTTCATAGCATAGTTTTAATCTTGCATTCTCATTCATAGTTAGTTTGCATTTCATTTCTTATTCAAAAAATAAAAAATATATTGCATCATTTTGCTTGTGCACTATCTTCTTCATAGATCTTGCACTTGCATATCATTGTGAGATTTGGGGCAAGTTTCTCATACTTGTCTCCAAAACCTTCATATTTCATTTTATAGTTTTGTATTTAGATTGCATTTCATTTATGTTGGGAGAGCATACCCACAAATAATCTTGAAGAGAAAATCAAACAAGGTTATTGGGTGCCTTTGTTTTAACTCATTGAGGTTGTAGTGAGATTTACTTATTTTGTTGCATTTACTAACATCTAATGTGATTGTTTGGTGTTTTGATGTTTTGTATTTGCAGAAAATAGGTGAAAATTTTCATTGCATATATTTTGGCATGCCTAATGGGACCCTCTTCCCTATTGGATCTACACTTTTGAAGATTTTTCCATGATAATGCTTGTGTAGGTTGAGTTGAAGACAAAATCTAGGGTTTTTTGAAAGATTTGATCATATCTTTCAAACGGTTAGGATTTTTGGTTTGAATTATTTTTTTCAAGTGGGGGATCATCATAGTATGTCTCAGTCCGAAGCACAGATTTTTTTTATCCTTTTTCCCCGAGTTAGAATTTTTTTATGATTTTCAATGAAAATTCATTTTTGGTCACAAATCTCCATATTTTTTGGAAATCTTTACATTTTTAGAAAGGTCTGAGAATTTTACATAGGGTACATTCTTTGTGTTTTTTATTTTGATGCACAAATAGGGCTCTAAAATTAAATCTTTCAAAACTGGTCTGTTTTGATAAATCAAGTCCCTACAACACAAATTAAGGAATTTTTTCAAAAATTTTACATTTCTGAAAAGATCTCTGTTTTTGAGTAGGGGTCTTTGTTTTTCATTTCAATTTTTGTGTCCGAAATCATAGGGAAAAAATTAGATCTTTTTGACTAGGTCAAATGCAAAAAAATAAAATTTTGTAATGAGTTTGCAGTTTATTTGCACATTGTTCAATGCATGGTTGAATTTTCTTGCAAGTTTTTGATATTTTCAATATTCTAATAGTGTTTTTGCAGAACGTTTGACCAAGATTAAACATTTTGAGACTACTAATCAATTTGTTTTAGTAGGATGTTGTTTGAAGAGCTTGAAAAAATTTGAGACTACTAATTCATTGGTTTTGTAGGTTGCGTTGGAGGTTCAAAGAAACATTGTTTCTACCTTAATTTGATTATTATAGGCACCTAGTTTAATTATTAAGGTTCATTTCTTGTGATTTCATTGGGTAATAGGAGAGTATGTTGTTTCCTCTTTAAGGGGAAATCAGAAATCCTGACCTGCTTAATTTGGTCATTAGAAAGGAATCTTGGGTAAATGAACATGTGCTTGATGTTTTTGGGAGAAACTATGGAGTAGGAGAGTATGCTCTTTTCCCTTGAAAAAAAACAAAAATCTTGACTTCCATTAGCTATCCATCTTACTTTCCTTGCATTTACCTTTAGAGGGTATGCCAAGAGAGTAATCTTTTGGGAATGACCCAAGTGGGGAACAAGTGAACCCGGCTACACCACCCCACTATAATAAAAATCTTTCTTCAATCCAAAGAGAGGGAAGATGTGGCTATTTCTACTTCTAATGCTTCTTCATGTGTAGGGCCTAGTTGCCTAAATCTTGCTAAGAAAGACTACACTTGATTGGGCACTTATTTACAAGGGAAGTACATTCAATTTGTATAGGGCTGAGAGGTCTAAATCTTTGTTGTGAGACTATACATTTTGGGTGCTTGTAGGGCTATAGGCCTAAATTCTACTTGCATAACTACAAGGGATAGTCATGAACGAAGGACCTTACTAGACACCTAAGGACTTAGAGGCCAACCATTTTAGCTATGTGACTTCCTTTGTGCTAGGATTGATCCAAGTGGACTTACCCGGATCACCCCAAGATAATCACCATATGTGTTCCTTTGGATGCTAAAGATTGAATATGGCAACATGGAAAGACATGCCCCACAAGCATTGTTCTTTTCCAATTGATCCATAACTTGCATAGTCCTAGGAAAGGCCATTCAAACACTTAATTATGGGGCTAAAAACATCAAGTTTTGGGAAAGGTTGGAACACCTCCCTTTTGACCTTAGGTAGAATGTGTTTGAAGTGTCTTCGATTGTACTAGACCCGTGAAAATATTTTGGACATACACATTGCACTATTATTTTATATCATTTAGACTTGTCACAATTGCTTATATCCCTCAAGGTTGCTTTGTCCCTTGTGGGATTTTTTTAAGACTTTTTTTTTTTCCCTTTCTTGAGTATGAAAATCATTTCTTGCCTTTGAACAAGTTGGTTAACCAAGTCATCACTTATATAGACTATGTCCCATATCTCCAAGCACAAGAAAGCCAAGATCCCACTACCTTTGGCCAATAGAGAAAGGAAAGAAACCAATCAAAAAGCTAGGAAGTATCAACATATTGTCAAATCTATTCAACAAGAGCTCCAAGATCAAGAGAAGGTTGACAAGATTGTCTTCAATAAAAATCTCTTTAACTACTTGCATAAGCCTGGCATAAACCGAGACTTTGTCAACTTTGAGACCTATGATTAAACCTTCTCCTTTCATACATCCTTCATCATCTTAATCTTTCATAATCCATCCCCACTCTTACTAGAGCATGACATCATTTCCTTGGACCTAAATCAATCATTTTTCTTCATTATCCTTTGATCCATCTTCATCATTAAACCTAGGTGGAAAGATTTATCAAAGTGTTTTAGAGATCCTAATCTTTAATCAAAATCAAACTTTGTCACTTGAGAACATCAGTCTATCTTAAGTGGCATAATCTAATAAATCCTATCCCCTTCTTTGCTTGTGATCATTAGTCTATCTACAAGTACAATGAAGGTTTTATCATTTCTTTTCACATGATCTCTTTTTCACTAAGGTTGTCCTAAACCTTTGAACCCAATCAAACCATTTGAGGCCCTGCCCTCTCCAATCAATCATCAATGCTTCATCCAATACAATCAATCAAATCTTTGAGGCCCAACCCTCTCAATCAAAAAAAGGTCTAGACTGTGCTCCCAAACTCATCTATCTTCATCCTTTTCTTTCTGATCGTATGGTTGTAACCCGCTCACAAGCTAAGATGACAAGTCGACATTTTCTAGATAATGAGAATCCCTTTTCCTCTGTACCTCTTGGAGGTTTTGGGATGCTAGATATAACTAATTAAGTAGAGATTGAAAATGAATATGTTGAACAAGCTGAGAAATCTGAAATACTGCCAAATCCACAAGTTGATGACTTTCTCAAAGACCCACATAATGTGGAGATGATTGAGAAAGTGATTCAAGCCAAGAAAATAGAAATATTTATCAACCTTGTCTATGATGGGGTCATAGTTCCTGAGACTTTTGATGAATCACTATTTTATAACAATATTACTAAAGAAGGTGTCTCCACAACAATTGTTGCAGTAGTTCATACTACACCATCTCAAGAAAAAGACAAGGTCATTTCTAGTGGGCCTTCTACATCAATACCTATATCAAAAACACAATCAACATTTATATTAACACCTGAACAAATCCAAAAAATTATTAGTGCTATACCTAATACCACTTCACACACTAGCACTCATACAATGACAAATGCATCTACTCCTTTTGATGCTAGTGTCTTGAATGTGGGTAAAACATCATTGTCGAGAACATCAATTCCCCAATCTTCAGTTAACTATGTTTCATCATTCTTTGGTGTTCCTTTTGGGGTCCTAAAAACATCTACCCTAGCACCATCACAAGCTTATCATCATGTACCTCCTCCCACACTTGGACTTACATCAGCTAGGTTTTTGACATCACAATTTGGAGGAGGACAAATTTTTGGTTCACATCTTACAAATCACAATGCTCCTGACTTCGCGAATCAAATCAATGAACTTAAAAGCCTTATCCACAAAATTCAAAGAGGAGGTAAAAAGGAATTTTCCCTTGAGGAAATATGCCCTTATCTGTTTGATAAATCAATTAATATGATGCCTTTCCCTGCAAACTTTGAGATCCCTAAATTTGATAAATATAAGGAAAAGACATGTCCTATCCAACATCTCAAAGAATTCTATGTTTCTTGTTAGGAAGTCTCCCATAATGAAGATTACCTTAACAGACTATTTACAAGGAGTCTTGGAGGTTCGACACTCGAATGGTGTATGAATCTACCTCCTGGATCTATATCCTCTTTCCCTGATCTTGCAAAGAAATTTGTTACACAATACTCATAGTATTGAACATCAAGCATCCTTAAGTGACTTATGAAACACTAAGAAAAAGAATGAGGAAATTTTTGCTAGCTTCCTACAAAGGTGGAGACACCTAGCTAATAGAATGCCTTGGAAAATGTTAGATAATCATCTTATTGACATCTTTACTAGAAATATGGTACCTGAAATGTTCTTCCAAATGAAAATGACCACTCCTAATACTTTTGAAATTATTGTTAGGAAGGGAAAAATAATTGAAGATGGTCTCTTGCAAAAGGGAGCCATTAAACACTATACTCCATCTCGTAACAATGACAAATCAAAATTTTGGACTAAGAATAAAGGGGTAGTCAATGATGGAGTGACCGATGCTAAACATGTTCAGAATGTTCAAGCATCTAACCAAGGTAATTTTAATCAAGGTAATGGAAACAATCAAAATCGTAATCAGCAAAATCAAAACACCTTCGAACAATAATCTCGCAATCAGGGCTATCTATTCCCTCGCAATAATAATAACAACAACAACAACAATAATTCTGCTTCACATCCCCAATGACAATTCACTTCTCTTGCAGAACCCTTGGATGTTATCTTTCGAAAGCTTGTTGATCATAATATGATGACATATCCTAATACCTGACGATATGATGAAAATCAACCCAAACTCGCTTGGTATAAGGATAATGAATATTGTGAATATCATCGCATCAAAGGTCATGACATTAAGAAATGTATGAAATTCAAACACTATATCCAGGACCTTATTGATGATGGTAAAACTAAGGTTGAAGGTCATACACCTTCATCATCCAACGTGCAACTTAAGATCTACAATCAGCCATTCCCTAATCATAATCAGAACAATGCCTCATCTTCCAAAAATATGCCTTATGACTACACCAATAATATTCAAGGCTCTAAAATCCAGGACAATGATTGCTGTGGCTTTGACTCTCTTTGTGGTCGCATAGAAGAATCTAAGAATCATGTGTGCACTCTCAAGCTTAAAGCTGCTGATTTTAATGCTACCACTAGAAGATGAGGAATTATTGTTCAGGCTATTGATCCACCCACTACACCATCCACATCTGCTAGGCCCATTTCATGCTATGACCTCCTGGCACAACTAGGGAAGACTCCCGCACAAATATCAATACTTGAGATACTTCATACATTGCCTATACATAAAGAAGTTCTTGAAAAATCCCTTACTGAATCTCGAGTCCCTAAAAACATCAATGCCTCCCAGTTCCAAGCTATGATTGTGAATCTAGCCACACAATCACATCTTGTTTTCATAGATAAAGACTTTTGTGGTTCTGACCCTTATCATAATAAGCCTCTTCACATTGAATTCATCATTTAATCCACCAAAATAAAAAGAGTCTTGATAGATAATGGATTTAGGTTGAATCTTTGCACTATGAGAATGATAAGAAACATAGGACTTTCAAAAGATCTCATTGATATAACAAAATGCATTACTATAAAGGCTTATGATGATAGAGAAATAGAATCCAAAGGATTGATCATGCTTCCTTTACAAGTGGGCCCTGCTATAATTGAGACTTCTTGTCATGTTCTTGATCTAGATCTCCCTTATAATATACTTTTGGGAAGACCTTGGATACATGCTATTTTAGGTGTACCATCTACATACCATCAATGTTTGAAATTTCTGCATCATGGACATGAAATTACTATCCCTGGAGATCAAGAATCATTTCAGTACTACAAGAATTTGGAAGAAAATCAATCTTATTATTGTCCTTTGAATGAATTAAAGGCTTCCACTAAACCTGCTCCTAAAAAATCTCCCATTAAAGAAACAAATAATGTATCTAATAAAGGAAAAGGTAAAGTTACTGAGGAGAAGATATATTAATCAGAAAAGAAATTACAATTTATAGATCAAGGAATGGGAGAGTATAAATTTGAGAGTTCCTTATGCATTGGACAACTTCCATTGTCCCCAAGGTCCTTTGGTAAACCTAAACAAATTTTTCCTAAAGGAAATAAGGAAACTATGACATGCAAAAAGACTACTTTTGAATACTAGGGATCCCTTGTAGATGAACTGTTCACATGGAGAATGATGTATTATCTTGGCTTTTCAACGATGATGAAGAGAAACTAGTGGAAATTCCTAAGGACAAATACCCAAAGGTCACTCCTATTATCGAAAGCATGGGATATCATGGAACTGGCCTGGGGGAAAATGAAAATGGGAGAAAGAAAATTATTAAAGCATCTAGCTATCCTCGAGGCTGAGGATTGGGCTCCCTAGAAACCAAGGTGTCTTTGGCTAAGGAATTTTGTTCAGCTGAAACTAACTCAGACAATGATGAAGATTTCTATGAAGTCCCTTTCCAATATATTGAAGATGATCTCATCAACTCTAACCGTGTCCTAGCCATCACTGCCATAGACCTTTCATCCCCGACCATTCCCCTCAAACACCCTGAACTCATCAATTGGGACCAAAAAGATTCACCACTTGATTTAGACATATGCAATACAGATGAGGTAGTACTCTCACTATTTGGACTTAAGAATCTCCAAGATCATGAGAACAACATAGTCTACAATGAGAAAGCCTACTTCTGTAGCCAAGTCAATTCTCTTACTCTCAAAAGTGAAAATGAAAATAGAAAATAAAAAAGAAAATAAAACACCCTCTGGTGAAAACCTCCCTGAGGCATCTTTGGGTGAAGAAAATGAGAAAATAAAGACCACATCCTCTAGTGAAAACCTTTCTAAGGTGCTATAGGAGGGAGAAGTTGACTTTCCATTCATGTCAGAAAAATCCTCTATCCTAATTGACGATACCATAGAGGTCAATCTTGGTACTACAGATAATCCTAAGATCACATACATAGAAACATCACTCAATGAGAAAGAAAGGAAAGATATGAATGAGTTTCTTCACAAGACACAAATAAATTTTTCATGTTCATATAAAGATATGCCTGGTTTGGATCCTGATCTTTTAGTACATCATCTTGTAGTGGATCCTACAATAAAGCCTGTCAAGCAAAAATTAAGAAAGATGCATCCTCAAGTTGCCTTGCTTGTTAAAACAAAATTACAAAAAATGCTAGATGCGGACTTTATACAACCTATAGATTATCCAAAATGGGTCTCTAACATTGTACCAGTGGGTAAACCTTCTGGGGGCATAAGAATTTGTACTGACTTTAGAGATCTCAACTTAGCATGTCCTAAAGATGATTTTCCACTACCTAACATTGATATTATAGTGGATTTGACTGCTGGACATGAGATGATATCTCTTATGGATGGTTTCTCTGGATATAATCAAATTAGGATAGCAACTGAGGATAAACACAAGACAACTTTTACTACACCATGGGGTACATTTTGCTATCAAGTAATGCCTTTCGGTCTTCAGAATGCAGGAGCTACCTATCAAAGAGCTATGACAACGATCTTTCATGACCTCCTTAATGTCATTATGGAAGATTATGTAGATGATTTTCTTGGGAAATCCAAAACACAAGAATCACATATAGCCATCCTTTCCAAAATCTTTGAAAGATTGGAAAAGTACAAGGTATAATTAAATCCTAAAAAATATGTCTTTGGTGTTCAGTCAGGTAAATTGTTGGGGTACATTATGTCTCGATGAGGGATTGAGGTAGATCCTAAGAAGGTAAAAGCCATCTTAGATATGCCACCCCCACAGACATTGAAGCAAATTCATAGTTTTTAAGGCTGACTTTAATCTATTCATAGATTTATCTCTTAGTTGGTAGATAAGGTGCATCCTTTTTCACATCTCCTACATAAAAATAATAAGTTCTTATGGGATTGTCTTTGTCAAAAGGCATTTGAGTAGTTGAAACAATACTTAGCTAACCCACCAGTGTTGGTCCCACCTATTCTATGTCGACCTCTAATTCTTTACATATCTGCTACATCAGTTGCACTTGGTGCCCTTCTTGCACAACTAGATGATAATGGAAAAGAGAGTGTTATTTATTACCTTAGTAGAACACTTCTTGGTTATGAATTGAAATATACTACTATTGAGTGAGTATGTTTGGCTGTGGTATTTTTCATGCAAAAACTACGTCATTACATGCTTAATAATAAGACACAACTTATTGCTAAGGTTGATCCTCTTAAGTACCTCTTATCAAAAGTTTCTCTTAGTGGATGCACAATAAAATGGGTTATGATCTTGAGTGAGTTTGACATTATTTATGTAGATCACAAAGCTATCAAAGGCCAAGTAATCGTAAATCAGTTAGCAGAAGCTCCTATTCAAGGTGATCATCCTATTGTTACAGATTTCCTAGATGAATCAATCACGACTATCACCTCAAGCATACAATGGAAACTTTATTTTGATGGATCTTATACACAAAAAGGCTCAGGAGCAGGATTATTGTTTGTGACACCAAAAGGAGACATCATTCCTAAGTCTTATAAGCTTACATTTCCTTGCACAAACAACATTGTAGAATATGAAGCTCTAGTAGCTGGACTTTATCAAGCTATTCACTGGAAGATCTCTAACTTGCTTATATTCGGTGATTCTCAATTAGTTGTCAAACAAGTTAATGATGAGTTTCAAAAAAAGGATGACAAGCTCCTTGCTTATCACCACATGGTTGAGGATCTAAAGGTAGACTTCACAGAAATAAATTTTCAACATATCCCAAGATCTAATAACAAAGCAGCTAATGCAATGGATACCATTGCCTCTTTGATAGATATGCCAGAAAATAGTCAAAGGTGTGAGTTTCTTGTTGAGAATCTTATGGTCCTTGCCTATGACCAACCAGAGTCTGAGATGGTATGTGAAATTATCGATCCTGATTCCCCTTGTACCAAGACATTTATTTCTACCTTCGTGATGAGGTCATCCCACTTACCCTTTCCACTAATCAACACAAAACCTTTATCCGTTGAACTTCCCGTTACACTATCCTGGGTGACACCCTTTTCCGGAAACACTTTGATGGAACTCTTCTTAGATGTTTGAATTTAGAGGAAGCACAAATGGCCTTAGAAGAAGTGCATCAAGGAATCTATGGGGCTCATTCCAGTGGACTCACCTTAGCTAAAAAATTGTTGCGTACTGGATATTATTGGCCAACTATGGAACAAGATGCATACCACTTTGTGAAAAAATGTGTTCCTTGTCAACAGCATGGAAATTTGATACACACTCCCTCTTAAGAGCTCCATCCCACCATCACACCCTGGCCCTTTTCACGATGGGGTTTTGACCTTGTAGGACAAATATACCCTAATTCTTCCAAAGGCCACAAATATATCCTTCCTGCTACTGAATACTTAACTAAATGGGTTGAAGCCATACCCCTCACTTATACTATAGGCAAGAAGATTTCCAAGTTTATCTTGAACTACATCATCTGCCGCTATGGCATCCCACAAGATATCCATACTGATAATGGAATCCCTTTCAAAAATTAGGATGTCACTGAGCTTTGCAGAAAATTTGGCATAACCCAACATTATTCCAGCAAGTACTTCCCACAAGGTAATGGTCAAGCAGAGGCTACTAACAAAACTATCCTAAACATCCTCAAAAAGATAGTCAATGATGCTGGCCATGATTGGCACCTTCAACTAAATCTTGCTCTTTGGGCCTACTGTACTTCCATATGTACCCCCACTGGCGCCACCCTATTCTCCCTTGTTTTTGGTTCTAAAGTTGTACTTCCCATAGAAATTGAGCTCCCCTCTCTTAAAATCTCCCTAAAGAATCTGATAACTAATGAGGAGTATCAAGTTGCCCACTTACAAGAATTGCAACTCCTAGATGAATGATGCCTTAATGCCCTGAACCACCTTCATGTGTATCAAAATCACCTTCGCTTGTAGTTTAATAAGAAGATCAAGCCCCGAGAATTTGAAGTTGGTGACCTAGTCCTATAGCATAACATGAGAAATCTTAAGAACCATGAGAAGAAAGGAAAATTTGAGCCAAAATGGTTGGGGCCTTTTGTGGTTACAACTAAATTTGGCTTTGGCGCATATTAGATAGCTACACTAGAAGGAGATCTGCTCCCTGATCCTATGAATATTATGCATTTGAAGAGTTTCTATACATAAGAATTAGTAGTACCCATGTCCAGCAATTTATGATCCTAAAAAAATCCTAAAAATTATAAAAAGTCCTAAAAAATCCTTAAAATTATAAAATGTCTTGAAAAAATCATCATCCTGGTGAAAACCTGGTAAACAGACGCCTTGATGACCAAAAAAAAAAAATGAAAAAGAAAAAAATGCAATAAAAATCCATCCAATGGTGAAAACCTGGCAACAGGCACCTTGGATAAGTACCATGGTGAAAACCACTTGTTGACGCCATGTGTAATTCACCTAGATCCATTGTCTATTAGGATACATTCTCCTATCCATTCTTTCATTCCCCTCCTATATCTATGCGGGAGGCTAATCAAGTTCACCTTCCATCTCGCTCACTTTTCACACACTCACCTATGCAGTTGACCCAATTCTCTTGAGCTCCATTGTGATTAATGACACTCTCTCAAACTCACTGGCTACATGCACCCTATTACAAACATATGGAGACTAATTACCCTTGTTGTCATTTGATCTATTGGTTTTGCCTTGATACTTATAAACAACCTTGAATCAATCATCATTGGCCCTTTAGGATACAACTTTCCTAAGAAGACTCATCCAATCCTAAATCTAAGTATCAACTTTGTTATGGGCAAGAACTATGGACTGAATGACTGCTTGGTCATGAGGCCTTCCCTTTTGTTCTATCTTTTTGTGTTCAATCACACCTACTCTAGATGACCTAGATCTTCATATCTTGGTTTGTTTAGATAGGTTTTGGGGTTGTTTCACAACCTTTTATGGTATGATGTGTCTTTTTGTTTAAGTGTCTAGTCTACGCATTTGAATCGTGTTATCCTTGTTTATCTAGCATGTGGTACATGATTCATATGCAATATCAAAATAGGATATGCTCTCCCATGTTGACACAATGATAGTTTGCATTTAGGCTCATTTTGCCTTGGAGGCCTTCTTTTATTCACATCCTCTAACCTCACCCTTCCTTTCGAGAAAATTGTCAAAATTTATTTTTTTGCTCAATTTTCTCGAGGGGGCACATCCTTTTCCCATCGTTGCTTAGGCATCTTGGGGCATCTTGTTTTCTTCTTCTTTGACGTGATGTCGATTTCGACACTGCATCAAAGAGGGGCAAAATGTAGACACCTAAAATTATCCATTCACACTCTAATATTAATTTTTATTAATATTTTCCCTTAACATTATAGTTAATTTTTATTAATTAACTATATTGTATATTCCTCTATTTATTTAATTAAATTCAATTTAATTAAATAAATTCATTTTCCTTTGCACTCTAATATTAATTTTTATTAATATTCGCCCTTAACATTATAGTTGATTTTAATTAATTAACTATATTGTTATATTCCTCTATTTAATTAATTAAATAAATTTTAATTAAATAAATTCATTTTCCCTTTGTATTTAAATTTTATTTAAATACTATAATATATTAAATTCAATTTAATATATTATGCCTCCATTTCCCTTTATAAAATAAATGTTATTTATTTTATTCCTCCACTAGCCTAAAATTCTTCTAAACCATGATTAAATTAAATTTATTTTAATTTAATTCATTTTCCCTTTTCTTATGCTTACCTTTTTCTAATATTCTTATAATCTTGATTAAAAGATGGATTACCTCTAAACATGTGCACAATCACCTTTTCCAAGGTGGCCACCTCTCCATCTTTTTTCTCCACCAATCATTTTCAAATCCCTTTTTCCCTCTCAAATGAAGTTTGACTTTTGCCACTTCATCTTTTTCAAACCCTACCTAACATCTTATTACCTCTTAGTCCTATCCACTCATTTCTTTTGCCTCTTAATCCTATCCACTTATTTCATTTTGCCTCTTCATCTTTTCCAAACCCTACCTGACCTTTAATCCTAGCCGCTCATTCTTTTGCCTCTTAATCTCCACCATCCATTTCTTTTCATTTTCTATAAAAGAAGGCCTCTCTCTCATTTGTAGGCTACTAAGAATTTTGCAAGCACAATCATTCTAAGCATTTGTAGCATTATAGTAATGTAGCATTCTAGCATTTCAATTTCTTAACATAGTTTATTTTGTTGGCAATTTGGCTGAGCTGAGTACATAGATGTTGTCATTATGGAAACATATGATCCACATGAAGAGCACAAAGGTCAGAGAGAAAGTATAGCAGAGTGCATTGCAAATTTGTCTAAGTGCGAGACAACATTTTCACCAGTGTACCCAGACACATTTTTTGTTTGCGATGTTGACCGAAATAATTTCAATGCTTGCACACTTGAACATAGACTCTATGATGTCTAATGATGACCCATCTCAGAGTGCAAGTTAGTACGACATGTACGGAATTAGTTATGACAGTTTTATCGAAGACAATGTTAAGCTGACAGGATAGTTTTGAAGACAGAATTGGTAAAGAGTTAAGGGTTTATTTTTTTTATCAAAATAATGTCTTAACAATATAAAGAGATGACATCCCAAATGTTAACCCTTAGATAAAAATATATGGAAGCTAACCATGTAAATTTATTAGCCTTAATAACTTGTATATATGTAATTGTAAATTGTAAGACAAAATATAGAGGATGTGGTAATATTATAGTGATATGAACAAGTGATATGATGCGAATGTAAGAGAAATGAAAAGATATTGATGCAAGTAGCATAAGGTTATGTACCTTAATCCATTTTTTTAATTAGTATACATTGTACATTACTTGTTTGGGCAGTGGGCTCATCTGGTAATCAGATTTTGTATTGACAACTCCTAACAGGGTTGAGGCTTCTAACAAGGCCTATAGTCCCTTAATCAAGATTGATACACTATATTCTTGTAATAGACTCCTAACAGGGTCAATATCCTTAACAGGATACTTTTGATTAGTGGATCTTTGTGGGTACCATCTCCACCAGGGTTTTCCCTTGGCCAGGGTTTCCTCAAGAACACATCATGTGTTATGAGTTCTTTAGTTTTATTGCTATGCATGTTGTTTAGCTTCTTATGTTATGCATGTGTAAAGATAATTTGTTATATCCATATTTGGGAAAAAGATAAAGTTTGTAGAATACTGATTCACCCCCCCCCTCTCAGTATTCCCTATTTTTAACAATTGGTATCAGAGTTTAGTTACTCGGAAAAGAATGATTCAAGGAAAGCCTAGCAGCTTAAGTAAGATCTCTATGGGTATGGATCAACTACAAGAGAATCTTGAAGAAGCTCTTGAATAGATTGATATGTTTACTGATGAAAGAGACACTCTGAAAGGGAAATATGATGATGTGAAGAACCTCATTGAGAAACTGAAAAAGAAGTTGGAAGATCTGAAATCAGAAAAGGAATTTGAAATTCTTATTGAAGATTGTGATGACAATTTAGAAAAAGAAAATGTGATCCTTAAGCATGAACTGAAGATAGCAAAACTAAAATTAAGTTTGAAAGATGGAAATAGCAAGAATGAAGAAAATCTGAGATCTGAGAATGAAATGTTGAAGATTGAAAATGAAGAACTGAAATCTAAACTTGGCAATGTAACATCTGAACTTGAGAAAGTCAATTTGTAGTATGCTGAACTTGAGAAATACAACAAGATTGTGAAAGGCTAACTGACTCAATCCAAACAACAACTTGAAAGGCTATATTCAAATAGTGAGAAGATCAATGAACAAGTATCTTTTGGGAAACCATCCTATGATAAGACTGGACTTGGATTTAACATATTCAGAACAAATGATGAGAACAAGGAACCAGATCTAAAAATATCTAAAAGTCTAGATGAGAAGAATTCTGATGATATCAACAAATCAGAAGAACCACCTAAGAAAGAAGAATAACCCAAAGGTATGCAAAGAGAATTCAAAGGTAGATGTTTTGGTTGTAATACTATTGGTCATATGAAGAGAGATTGCACAGGTAAGAAATTTAAACCTCTTAATGGTTATTGTTATAATTGTCATGGTTTTGGACATAGAGCTATTGAATGTTTAGGAATACTAACAATGCAGATAAGAGACCTACTGAAGATATGAACAGAAGAAATGGAGTAGTATGTTATAGATGCAACAAGGTTGGACACATTGCTAAAAACTGTAGATCACAAATCAATTAGCAAGGACCAAGATATGGAAACAATGAAACTGTTGTCAGATATGCAACAAGATTGGACATACAGAAAGATTTTGCAGAATGAACAACAGAGGTTTTTCATCCTAACCATAACCCTAGAAATCATGAAAGAAGAAATGAAGATGCAAGAAACAGATAGAAAGGTTGTTGTAGTAATGCAGATGAAGTGAAGTTTGTTAAAGGCACAAATCAAGGAGACATATTCAAGATTGAAGGTAATCAGAAAGGTGAAGTATCAAGTGGTAAGAATGAATCCTTACCCGACCTATCTCGAAGCACTTGATTTATGAAAATTACAGTAGATTAGGAACTTAGAATTAGTGTAGAAGTAGATTTATGATGAATTAAGTCTTGCATAGTTAATGTAAGGTAGTTTATGATATACTGATGCTATGGTTAAGAATGCAAAAGAAAATATTATGTTTTGTGAGATCGCAAGAAGTTTTAAGTTTTTGTAGGTTGATAGAAACAAATTTTTGGGAAGAAGGAGCAAAAGAATTGAATGCAATGTTAGACCTAAGTGAGATTGAAGTAATAAAAGGTTATGATCGATGTTATTTGATCATCAAAGTGAGTTGAAGTGTTTAGGAGAGCAAAGAGTAGTGATTGGAATCATTTTGCAATGATTTGGTGAAGGATTTGAGCGTCGAATCTACGCAAGCCCTAGAATCATGAATTTGAGGTATTTTACTTGGCAGATCTTTGAATCGGTATAAAAGAACTAGAAGCAATCATGGATGTATCTTTAATTCATAATGTCAGAGACAAAAATAGACCTAGAATGAAGAGGGAACCAGTAGAACCCTTGGAAGAAGATAACCCTAGTTTAGCATTATCATCCATACCAGACAGAGTTTTGCATTTGGAGAATGTGAGAAGTTATCTTGGATGCAAGTTAGAAACCATCAGTGATAGTGATTTTACCAATGAATATCAAAAGATTTACAATCAGGATATGTCATTGAAACAAGGATATGAACATTTGAAAGACAATGAGATTGTTAAGTATGCATTGCAGTATGAATTTGACAATGAAGAATGCACTAAGATTATTTTGAGTAGAATTCATGATGGAAAGTTTTGGCTAGAGGATAGAATGATAGACATTACAACTAACTTGATTCATGAAGTCACTGGACTATCTAAAACTGGTGGTATTCCTTTAAATGAAAAGAATATGAGGAAAACAGTCATGGACAACACATAATCAACCTATAACGGCAAAGGAATTTTGATTAGCAAGATCAAACAACATGATGTTAGATATTTATGCAAGTTTCTAACCACTAAGTTTTGTGCAAATTCTAGAGAAGATGACATGGCAGCTGGAATGGTACACATAGCCTATTTAATGTGTATTGACAAGGTACTAGTTGATATGTGTGAAATTCTGGGAATACAATTGTTTGAAAACATGGAGAAGACTAAGAAAACTAAGTATGCACAATTTAGATTTTCATCCTTAATCACATACATGTTTTTACACCTATTGAGAAGATTTTCGTACACCATTTCAAATGATTGGAATGATGGTGAATCTACTATGGAAAGGATAAATAAAGTATATATGAAACATGTTATTGGCAAAGTGAATGAGAATGCTATGTTAGTGATGAAGACATTTCAGAAATTGGTAATCAGCAGATCAAGGATTCTACAGTCTATTGTGGAGAAATATAAAGATGATATATGTTTTATGGTTGACACTGCCTTTACCTATATTGAAGTAGTGGAGCCTAGAATTGAGTTCATAGACCCTCTTGGCTATGAGATATCTGAGATAGAAATAGAAGAATATGTTGGCAGGTTACTTAAGTGTAAATTGGACACTTAGTGCAAAAGGTTTGGAACTTTTGAAGAGAATTTCAACTTTACAAAAGCTATAATTGAGGAGAAGCAATCTAAGAAGAGAGTTGACACACTAATACATTTGGGGGCATTTTGCGACGGCTATGTGTCACAATTGCGATAGCTATGTGTCGCAATAGCAACACCCATAGACGTGCTATTTTTTAGTCACAAATTGCGACGTCTATGGGTAGCCGTCGCAATTGCGACACATATCCTGTCGCAATGTGACTAAGATTTGTTAGCGGCATGGCCGTCGCCCCCCCATCGCATGGCTTTGGAGGGCCGTCGCAATCGCGACGGACCTCCCAAGCAATTGCGATGGGCACCTGCATCGCATTGCGATGGGTTTCCGTCGCAATTGCGATGCCCGTGGGTGGATTAAAAAAAAAAATTAATTTAATACATTGCTAATGAACCACATTAATGCTTTTTTCTTTCAACAAATGAGGACAGCCACTGTAAAGACAACATGATAATGTACACTCACTGTAAGGACAGTCACAAATGAGGACATCTCACAGTGACTGTCCCTAGTGTAATTACCACTTGAATGTATTGCTATTCAGCCACATTAATGCTTTTCTTCTTCAACAAATGAGGATAGTCACTGTAAAGATAACATGATAATGTACACTCACAGTGAGTGTGAGTGTACATTATCATGTTGTCTTTACAGTGACTATCCTCATTTGTTGAAGAAGAAAAGCATTAATGTGGCTGAATAGCAATACATTCAAGTGGCAATTACACTAGGGACAGTCACTGTGAGATGTCCTCATTTGTGACTGTCCTTACAGTGAGTGTACATTATCATGTTGTCTTTACAGTGAGTGTACATTATCATGTTGTCTTTATAGTGTCAATATATGCATTATTACTTAAACTGAAGAGTACTCTAAATAATATGTCATTGTGGAGTTCTGATTGCTTCCAATTTGATATACGCTTGTTCTACTTATGTATCCAGCATCATGTAAGAAAAGTTGATGCTTTTAAATAGATTCATTTAGCCATGAAATGCCTGTGCATGTTACATACAAGATTCCAAGGCCCAAAACTGATTACTCATTATAATTCATGTACAGAATGATAATCAACCACAACGAGGCATGCGTAGGCACTGCTTAGATTTTGAGGCATCAGAAGCTCGTAAAAGAAACTTGACCAATGGCTCATGGAATGCAACAAACTTATTGCCTAAAACAGGAGCATTGGTAACCACAGATGATGGTTTTGAAAAGAACACTTCACCATCAATGTCACGTGAGGGAACTGCAATTTCTGATGGCAAGTAACTTGTAGTATATAAGAGAGATGCAGGTACAGATGCTGGGAATACATTGCTAATGAACCACATTAATGCTTTTTTCCTTCAACAAATGAGGACAGTCACTTTAAAGACAACATGATAATGTACACTCACTGTAAGGATAGTCACAAATGAGGACATCTCATAGTGACTGTCCCTTGTGTAATTGCCACTTGAATGTATTGCTATTCAGCCACATTAATGCTTTTCTTCTTCAACAAATGAGGATAGTCACTCTAAAGACAACATGATAATGTACACGGGCTGTAAGTGTACATTATCATGTTGTCTTTACAGTGACTGTCCTCCTTCAAGTGGCAATTACACAAGGGACAGTCACTGTAAAGGCAACATGATAATGTAGAGAAACGTTGTCATTTGTATTTTCAACAGTGCCGAGAGAGATTCCCTCCGCAAAATCACAGCTACAATTTCTGAGTATGTTGGGTTTATTTTTCTTTTGTCATTATTATGTAATCTGGTATTCAGCTGTTACAGAGCTAAAATACCCAGAAATGAGGACATATTTGTGTTGAATTTATTGTTAGCGGCTTTGGTTATTTAGAAGTTTAATTTTATTTGTTCATCTTTCAAGCACAAACGTTTTGTGGACCGTAACATCTTCATTGTTTCGGGTATGCAATGAAACAGTCGTAACTTGCAACTACCTTCACGGTACTTGTGTACATTATCATGTTGTCTTTACAGTGACTGTCCTCATTCAAGTGGCAATTACACAAGGGACAGTCACTATGAGATGTCCTCATTTGTGACAAGGACAGTCACACATGAGGACATCTCACAGTGACTGTCCCTTGTGTAATTGCCACTTGAATGTATTGCTATTCAACCACATTTATGGGCCCGTTTGGACCACAGCACACAGTAGCATCTACAGAGAAGAATATCCCAGGTGTAACAAGTTGTAAGAATATACCAACAATTCTAAGAAGTTCCCTAGCACATAGTAGCATCTACAGAGAAGAATATACAACATGAGGGCAGCCACTATAAAGACAACATGATAATGTACACTCATTGTATGTGTACATTATCATGTTGTCTTTACAGTGACTGTCCTCATTCAAGTGGAAAATACAGAAGGGACAGTCATTGTGAGATGTCCTCATTTGTGACAAGGATAGTCACACATGAGGACATCTCATAGTGATCGATTGTCCCTTGTGTAATTGCCACTTGAATGTATTGCTATTGAACCACATTAATGCTTTTCTTCTTCAACAAATGAGGATAGTCACTCTAAAGACAACATGATAATGTACACTCATTGTAAGGACAGTCACAAATGAGGACATCTCACAGTGACTGTCCCTTGTGTAATTGCCACTTGAATTACACAAGGGACAGTCATTGTGAGATGTCCTCATTTGTGACAAGGATAGTCACACATGAGGACATCTCACAGTGATCGATTGTCCCTTGTGTAATTGCCACTTGAATGTATTGCTATTGAACCACATTAATGCTTTTCTTCTTCAACAAATGAGGACAGTCACTCTAAAGACAACATGATAATGTACACTCACTGTAAGGACAGTCACAAATGAGGACATCTCACAGTGACTGTCCCTTGTGTGATTGCCACTTGAATGTATTGCTATTCAGCCACATTAATGCTTTTCTTCTTCAACAAATGAGGATAGTCACTCTAAAGACAACATGATAATGTACACGGGCTGTAAGTGTACATTATCATGTTGTCTTTACAGTGACTGTCCTCCTTCAAGTGGCAATTACACAAGGGACAGTCACTGTAAAGGCAACATGATAATGTAGAGAAACGTTGTCATTTGTATTTTCAACAGTACCGAGAGAGATTCCCTCCGCGAAATCACAGCTACAATTTCTAAGTACATTGGGTTTATTTTTCTTTTATCATTATTATGTAATCTGGTATTCAGCTGTTACAGAGCTAAAATACCCAGAAATGAGGACATATCTGTGTTGAATTTATTGTTAGCGGCTTTGGTTATTTAGAAGTTTAATTTTATTTGTTCATCTTTCAAGCACAAACATTTTGTGGACCGTAACATCTTCATTGTTTTGGGTATGCAATGAAACAGCCGTAACTTGCAACTACCTTCACGGTACTTGTGTACATTATCATGTTGTCTTTACAGTGACTGTCCTCATTCAAGTGGCAATTACACAAGGGACAGTCACTGTGAGATGTCCTCATTTGTGACAAGGACAGTCACACATGAGGACATCTCACAGTGACTGTCCCTTGTGTAATTGCCACTTGAATGTATTGCTATTCAACCACATTTATGGGCCCGTTTGGACCACAGCACATAGTAGCATCTACAGAGAAGAATATACCAACAGTTCTAAGAAGTTCCCTAGCACATAGTAGCATCTACAGAGAAGAATATGGGTCAACGAGGTTGACTTCAAAGCCATGCAATCTAATGGTAATAGTAATATCATAATTTGACATACTATCAGAAATACTTCCTAAATAGACTATTCAATCTTATAAGAGATGGATTCATGAGAACTATTATTTATGAAATATGAGTCAATGACTTTAATTAAAAAAATTACACAATCTAATTCTTGTAAAAATATCAAAATTTGACACATTGAAAATACCTTCCAAAAGTATCGTTAATTGATTAATATGAATCACTACTCATGAAATATAATTTTATAAACCTAATCTAAAAACTACACAATAAAAATCTTAATAGCAATATTGTAAGAAACTATTCCCAAAAGCAAGCCTAACAAAATTTGATGAAAATAATTTTTGTTTCACTCAACTTTGACATTCACAACTTCCTCTTTTATTATAATAAGAAAAAAAATGTCTTTTTAGATATACCTCATGAACCATACTCGAATAATCTATCATTTTTCTTCTCAAAAACATATTTGCAGAGCCTGCTTCTTTTACTTGTTTGTACTTTTATCTCTTTGATGGAAAGGGTTCCTTCAGGACACATTTTTCCAAGTTCACTGCTTGAGATATTTGAGGAGGGTTCCCCTGCTTGAGTATCCATCCAACCCATATTCGAGTAGTTCTACAATTGCACAGTCTAAATTAATAATACTGACAATTGAATGATGAATGATGATACATAGAATTGATATAAACTAATCCTAAAAACACTAAAACATTATTAATATATTTATATTTCATAAATAATATTGATATAAAAGATTTGGAAAGATACATTAAAAAATAGAAAAACAGTAATTTATAATAGAAGGAAACTTAAATTGCTATTTAAAAAAAAAACAAGAGTCTTAAATCTTATCATTTTGTTTCATTATCATCCATAAGTACACACCTCTAGCATAATAATCATAAAATGAAAAAAAGATTTTCACAAGAGAAATTGAAGCTAGATTATAAAAATGAACCATCTTATTGGAAATTGGAACTGTTATCATACCCAAAAGGACTACAAAATTTCACCTTATCATACCCAGATTGTTGCTTTGCCTGGCGGAGGGAAATTTGATCAGTAAAATTGACACAGAGTATGTTGTCTCCATTGTCATGCTGGATAACAAAACACCAACTTTAATGGGCATGTACTGTCCCTTGTGTAATTGCCACTTGAATGCATTGCTATTTGATGCAGGGGCATCCCTAATGCAAGCCAAAGACACCATGATTGAAGGAAGTTGCCATGAAGCCAAGGAGTCAAATCCTATCAATTGGAACATAAGATTTTCACCTTGGAGCTTTGAAGGATTGACTGGTGAAAGGTCCTTTTGATTGACAAATCAGAGTCTTTTTGAATGACAAATCAGAGTCTTTTTGAATGACAATAAATTAGAATAGGAGTTTTAGATGTTTTCTTGGTTTGTAATAAATATTAAGGATTGATTTTATCTCCTTATAAACATCCACTTGTTGGACACAAGACCCCTTGGTGACTTATAAACCTTGGGCATCTTTTGAGTCCTTAGATGAAATGAGCATAGTAAGTGTTTATTAGGTGTCTTTTAGATGTTGTTAAGAAGTTTGAAGGTCCAAAATAACTTTAATAAGGTTCCTAAAGTTTCACAACACATTTTTAACCTTCTCGGCAAAGTTGTTTGCAAAGTTGTAATGCAACTTTAAAAGTTGCTTAGCAAAGTTGACATTTGTTGGATAAACTGTTCTAACCACCTAGATGGTTGAACCAACATTTGGAGAGCCTATTTTAGGCTTCAAATGGTCAAAGATAGACAAAGAACCAGTATTGTAATCATTTTGCTTTCATAAAAAATAAAAATAACCCTGTTTTAGTGCATTTCTGGTGAAAAATGAACTCTGTACGGCTGTATGGATGGTGGTTGGATGATAAAATTTTCCTGGAAGTTGTAATAGTGACATCTGATGCTTTGGAAGTTGGTTTGATTGATTCTCTTTGTTTTATATCTAAGTTATTTCAAATTTTCTGTGCATTGTTTACAAACCCTCATTTTCAGGGTTTGACTGATGTAAAGACCTTAACTCACGTTTCAGCCATTGGAATTCCTTCTTCCTTGGTGGAATGAGAGTTAAGGATGTATATTTGTATATTCTAAAAGCCCTGACTACTCTGCATCACTATTGAACCACATTAAATATGCTGATTATTAAATATGTTGATTTTTATAATTAGAATTATCATGTGCAACTTGAATTCACTATAACATACCACAAAAATGTGTTAGCCCTGGGGCATCATGTATTGTCCATACAAGTATTGCATGGAATTGAAATTGTCTTTGTCCTATTGGTCTAGACACGTCATACATAGTGACACCGTTCCATAACTCCACCAACTCGTCAATAAGAGGCTCAATATATACATTCATATCTTTAACTTGATATTTACCTACTTGAATGAACAGTAACATTACATAATTATTGTGACCATTTTACTGTAAGATTTGTAAGTACATGTAAATTAATAACTATCAAATGATAAAATACTTGGAACAATCATTGCCAACATAATGTGCTCCCTCTTTATTGACATCCACGGAGGAATGTTATTGTTGATAACAAAAACAGGCCACACCGAGCAAACAGATCTCATCTCTCCAAATGGATTGACACCATCCGCTGCCAATGAAAGCCTGAGATTACAAGGTTCTTCTTTGAAGTGTTGCCACTTTTCCTCTATGTGCATAAATGCCGAACCATCCGCAGGGATTCGAATAATGTCATCTCGACTTCTATTGCGTGCATGGTAATCCATAAATTGTGCCAAGCTAGTACACCTAAATAATTGTCTCATCCGTGGAATAATGGGGATGTAACGAAGAACCTTGTGAGGCACCTTTTTTGTTATTCGATCTGTTCGATATCTACTCGTATGACATACAGGGCATTGTGTTGCAAATTCATGTTCTTTATAATATATAATATGATCATTGGGACAAGCATGTATTTCTTGATACTCCATTCCAATATCTTTCATAATAGCAGATAATTCTCGATATGAGCAAGGTAGAATATTTGATGGTGGTAACAAAAACTTGCCTATCAATCTACAGCAAAAAATATAAGTTGTTAATATAAACAATATTAGTGGTACATTATTCACCCTTTGTTAACTATAAAGACATATATGACATACCTTAACATACGTGACATTGTTATGTTGGATAAACCATTCATAACCTTCAAGTTCAACAACAACAATACAGCAGAGAGAAGAGTTGTTTGGGAGTCTTTGTATAGGGGCTCGTATGCCTTCTCAAGTAGAGGTACATCAAGGCTATCATCATCATCATGATCAGATCCGCTTGGACTAAATGTGTCATGGATCAATGTATTTATACCATCATCTTCAATTGTGTTTTCTGGTGCATGATCATCATCTTCCATGGGATCATTATCTTCACCTTGGATATTCGCACCCCCATGTTCCTCCA
The DNA here is from genome assembly GCA_027943335.1 of Chamaecyparis obtusa. NCBI lineage: Eukaryota > Viridiplantae > Streptophyta > Pinopsida > Cupressales > Cupressaceae > Chamaecyparis > Chamaecyparis obtusa. The sequence continues at coordinate 212,525 of BSBK01000015.1, read as the reverse complement.
TATCATGTACTTCCCTGGGGAGATCAACCTATATAAAATTGATTAACATAAATAAACCATGATCTTCAACTCATCATCAAGTGATTTCATATGTATATAAATTGTTAAAATGATATAATGAACAACTTACCAGTGGATGATAGTCATGCCCCCCTTCAATGTGACCATTCTCCCTACAATGTCTCTTAACTGTTTTGATTAGCAATCTTCTACGGTTTAAGCCCTTACAAATTTTGCAGGGACAATAACATTTTCCATCACCTTTTCTTTTCAAGTTAGACCACAATCTAGCGATTGTCTCCCTATTTTGTTCTTCACTTATATTATCTGACATGATCGTTCTTCGCAGGAAGCAAAAATTGGGCTATGAAAACTTCGGTCTACAACTTTCAGTGACTAAGCAAAATTGTCAAAAGTACACAAATCTTCTTAGACCTAGTTAAATCCTTTAATATTTTAAAAGTCTAGTTAAAATATACATTAGATTAAAAAATATACAATTTTCATGCCTGAGCGCGCGGCTACGACTAGTGCAATGGTCTTCTTGCTTAGCTCTAGAAGCTCTCTAGCAATCAAAACATATAAGCTACAAGGCCTAACAGCAATTTCAAAACATATAAGCTACAAGGCAAGACATATTACATGACATGGCAAAAGGATTAAAATATACATTAGATTAAAATATATACAATTTTCAAACCTGAGCGCGCGGCTATAACTCGTGCAATGGTCTTCTTGCTTAGCTCTAGAAGCTCTCCAGCAATCAAAACATATAAGCTATTAGAATTCATTAACTTTCTGTAATTGGAAAACTCTATTTGATATTAGACCGTAAACTACTACTATTCTCTCCATAAGAACTAAGTACAAAATTCTTTCAAGTTCACATCCATGATTCCCTTTAGATTAAAATATATAGCAAAAATAAGCTAAAAGTCTAGTTAAAATATACATTAGATTAAAAAATATACAATTTTCAAACCTGAGCGCGCGGCTATAACTCGTGCAATGGTCTTCTTGCTTAGCTTTAGAAGCTCTCCAGCAATCAAAACATATAAGCTACAAGGCCTAATAGCAATTTCAAAACAAGGGTCATCAAAAGAACCAAAAACAATGTGTGCAAACAATACCTTGTGAAGTGGTATAGACAATTAGAAGATGCTACTATGTGCTAGGGAACTTCTTAGAACTGTTGGTATATTCTTACAACTTGTTACACCTGGGATATTCTTCTCTGTAGATGCTACTGTGTGCCGTGGTCCAAACGGGCCCATAAATGTGGTTGAATAGCAATACATTCAAGTGGCTTACACAAGGGACAGTCACTGTGAGATATCCTCATGTGTGACTGTCCTTGTCACAAATGAGGACATCTCACAGTGACTGTCCCTTGTGTAATTGCCACTTGAATGAGGTCAGTCACTGTAAAGACAACATGATAATGTACACATACAATGAGTGTACATTATCATGTTGTCTTTACAGTGGCTGCCCTCATGTTGTATATTCTTCTCTGTAGATGCTACTACGTGCTAGGGAACTTCTTAGAACTGTTGGTATATTCTTACAACTTGTTACACCTAGGATATTCTTCTCTGTAGATGCTACTGTGTGTCGTGGTCCAAACGGGCCCATAAATGTGGTTGAATAGAAATACATTCAAGTGGAAATTACACAAGGGACAGTCACTGTGAGATGTCCTCATGTGTGACTGTCCTTGTCACAAATGAGGACATCTCACAGTGACTGTCCCTTGTGTAATTAAGTATTGTGGGGAAGCATTCTAAATAACCAAAGCCACTAACAATAAATTCAACACAGATATGTCCTCATTTCTGGGTATTTTAGCTCTCTAACAGCTGAATACCAGATTAAATAATAATGACAAAAGAAAAATAAACCCAACGTACTCAGAAATTGTAGCTGTGATTTTGCGGAGGGAATCTCTCTCGGCGCTGTTGAAAACACAAATGACAACCTGCTTGATTTCGCAGAGGGAATCTCTCTCGGTGCTGTTCAAAACACAAATGACAACCCGCTTTGTTCAAAACACAAATGATAACCCGCTTGATTTCGCGGAGGGAATCTCTCTCGGCGCTGTTGAAAACACAAATGACAACGTTCCTTGTTTTTTTTGCACTTATATCCCGACCAACATAAGGTCCATTTGTAATACAACATGATAATGTACACTTACAGTGAGTGTACATTATCATGTTGTCCTTAGAGTGACTATCCTCATTTGTTGAAGAAGAAAAGCATTAATGTGGCTGAATAGCAATACATTCAAGTGGGAATTACACAAGGGACAATCACTATGAGATGTCCTCATTTGTGACTGTCCTTACAGTGAGTGTACATTATCATGGTGTCTTTAGAGTGACTGTCCTCATTTGTTGAAGAAGAAAAGCATTAATGTGGTTCAATAGCAATACATTCAAGTGGCAATTACACAAGGGACAATCACTGTGAGATGTCCTCATGTGTGACTGTCCTTGTGACAAATGAGGACATCTCACAATGACTGTCCCTTGTGTAATTCAAGTGGCAATTACACAAGGGACAGTCATTGTGAGATGTCCTCATTTGTGACTGTCCTTACAATGAGTGTACATTATCATGTTGTCTTTAGAGTGACTGTCCTCATTTGTTGAAGAAGAAAAGCATTAATGTGGTTCAATAGCAATACATTCAAGTGGCAATTACACAAGGGACAATGTCATGAGCCGTGACATATTGAACTTAGTATAATAATAAAATGATTAGATGATATATAATAATCTATTATTAACGGTATATAACAATAATATATAATTATTATCAAAAGATAATAATAATATATAGTTAGCATAATAAGTAATATGTTAATTAAATAATATTAAAATATTAATAAATAATATAATTATGATTATAATTATAATATAAATTAATAATAAATAATTATTAATAAATTATATATATTATATTATAATAATATATTAAGTAATAATATTAAATCAATTATTGATATAATAATTTTAATATATAAATAATATTAATAAACCTCTCAATATAAAACAATATGTTATCACTATAATAATATTTATTATAATATTATTAATATTACTAACATCATTAATTATAATATTTAATAATAACAATAACATTAATAATAATAATAATAATAATAACGTTTAAAGCAATATCGAATATCTGTAATCGATATACATCTACATTAAACATCTGCATTATCTATCATGATGAGGAATGAAGAAGTGATACAACAATCACTAGTCATTACACATCGATACCATGAGAGGATGATTAATGAACCAAATACTATGAAGTCAAGATCAACATGATATGAATAAGGGATAGGTCACTATGTGTTTCAGAAGATGTATTGATAAGCAAGAAGGATAACCATTCATATATTATAAATAATCATTAATTGCACAAGTTTAGACAATGACATATCCGATAAAGCAATATCAAACATGAAGACCCGCTAGCAAATATGCACCATCACTTCCTATGTTATCATGACAATAACATAAACTAGATTGAATTCTACTATCTATATCAATAGACACCACATAGGAGGATATCGACTAAAGGATTGAAAGATTATCGATTGTCTGAGATAAACCACATCTTGTAGAAACACAAAAGCATCAGTGATTATATCACAAGCTATTGATGAATGAGGCATCAGTCATGGATAATAAGTACAATGTATCCTTAAGTATTAACAGGAATGGAAGTCAATTTGAAGATCAAACTCCATTACCAGCAATCAACCAATAAATGGACAATTATCAGAAAATGATATCGACTTATATCAGAGTAGAAAGATTGGATATCATCATAACAATATGGGATAAGGCAAGAGTTAATATCGATTGACTAAATACTAATGATAGTTAGACCAAACTAATACAAACACAATGGATGTTAACTACTGGTTGCACTACCAATTAGGGAAGATTACCTTCATAAAAAGATTTGATATTGAGTCAATCTGGGAGTTATCTATGATCAGAAAATAATGAAATAATATTATGTGAACTGTCAGATTATGGAAAGGTGTGATTAACAAAGGGACATGGAGGAAGAAACAAGACACGTCTCATTCATAGCATCTCTTCATTTGTTAAAGACAATATAAGAATGCATTCTCGTCAGTCACTCAAGGCATCATTAGAACTTTATTTACTTATCCATATTTGGATATACTCAATAGAGCATCTGCCTTTGGCAGTTTGGTTTCAAGTTTATCATTGCAGATCAGAGACAACACCATGATTGCATAGATAGAAAGGATAGTCAGAAACAACATCAATATTTGAAGTTGCAAGCATATAATTCAGAATCTGAAATAGCAACATATCACTCATAGTGATATTACACATTTGCATAATTACATCATCATATCAGACACAGCAAATACATTGCTGTAAGCAATACTTATTGATTGTATATCGATATTGTTTATATCAGACATACCATCATTATACTATCACTATAAGTGATAGGAAACATCATATTCATAGCATATTTCATATCATTATATCCGACAGTGCTATTAAACATATTGGTATCAATATCATTTTGCACACATATTGTGATTGAATCTGAAATAGCGGTTGATATCTTAAGTAACCTCCATTACTTAGTTTAATTGCAAGTATCTGATAGAGTAAGTCTGAGAAGTGGAGTAATTGTTCCTGTTTTCCAAGTTAGCCAAAAAGGGGACATTACAGACAATCACTGTGAGATGTCCTCATGTGTGACTGTCCTTGTCACAAATGAGGACATCTCACAATGACTGTCCCTTGTGTAATTCAAGCAGAAATTACACAAGGGACAGTCACTGTGAGATGTCCTCATTTGTGACTGTCCTTACAGTGAGTGTACATTATCATGTTGTCTTTAGAGTGACTGTCCTCATTTGTTGAAGAAGAAAAGCATTAATGTGGTTCAATAGCAATACATTCAAGTGACAATTACACAAGGGACAATCACTGTGAGATGTCCTCATGTGTGACTATCCTTGTCACAAATGAGGACATCTCACAAGGACTGTCCCTTATGTAATTCAAGCAGAAATTACACAAGGGACAGTCACTGTGAGATGTCCTCATTTGTGACTGTCCTTACAGTGAGTGTACATTATCATGTTGTCTTTAGAGTGACTGTCCTCATTTGTTGAAGAAGAAAAGCATTAATGTGGTTCAATAGCAATACATTCAAGTGGAAATTACACAAGGGACAATCACTATGAGATGTCCTCATGTGTGACTGTCCTTGTCACAAATGAGGACATCTCACAATGACTGTCCCTTGTGTAATTCAAGCAGCAATTACACAAGGGACAGTCACTGTGAGATGTCCTCATTTGTGACTATCCTTACAGTGAGTGTACATTATCATGTTGTCTTTAGAGTGACTGTCCTCATTTGTTGAAGAAGAAAAGCATTAATGTGGTTCAATAGCAATACATTCAAGCGGCAATTACACAAGGGACAGTCACTGTGAGATGTCCTCATTTGTGACTGTCCTTACAGTGAGTGTACATTATCATGTTGTCTTTAGAGTGACTGTCCTCATTTGTTGAAGAAGAAAAGCATTAATGTGGTTCAATAGCAATACATTCAAGTGGCAATTACACAAGGGACAATCGATCACTGTGAGATGTCCTCATGTGTGACCTTTGTGAAGGCAAGTGCCAATTTGTACCCAAGTTACCAATATTGTGGCAAAAGTGGGAATGAAGCATTTAGGGGTCAAATTGGGCAAAGAAGTGTAGAAGTGGCCTATGTGAGGTCTAAATAGCCTAACTAAGTCATGGTTAGGGTCTTATGGTGTTTGAACAATAAGTTTTGAACCAAAATCCCAAAGGTTGTAACAAGTTGTCAATGTTGTCATTCACAACATTGACAACATTTGTGCAAGGGAGCATTTTTGAGTAAGATGGTTATGTAACTATATGAAACCATTGAATTAGGCATCAGATCAACTATAAGAGGCCTCCATCGATCTGTGCAAAAGGTTGGGGGGAAAAACATTTGGAATTAAGAAGATTTGTAGAGTAACACGGTTTTAGTGAATTCTTGAGTTTTTTTGTTTCTTTGTTTTCAGTTGATTAATGGATTAGATAGCTCGCAGTGTCTATTGGAAAAGTTAGTACAAGTTGTTTTTTAATTTTGTGTTGTGTTTTTTTTGAGTTTTGAAGCATTCCAACTAGTTTGTTAATTCTTTTGTTAAGTACCCTATCATTGGTTTGAACCAGGCAGGTTGAACAAATGGAGTCTTAGCTCATCATTCCATTGTCAATTTTGTACGGGCTCTTGGAATGGGTGAGGAGACTCCATGTACTATATGTTTGGAAGGAGGGGCCCTGGGAAGCTCATTTTCTATGTTTGCAATGATGTCCTAGGTGAGTCAGTTGAGCACAGTTAGGGATGACAAATCATTACAAGAAGATTACAACAAGTTGAATGCATTGGTTGCTTCAACTAAAATCTCATTGAGAGGTAGACACACATCTAAAGAAGCCCCAAGTCAAATTAAAAGATTGGGTGAGTTTCTTTGGCTGCTAAGAAAACAAACTCTTAGTCAGACTGTCCAAGTTGTGTCAAAATACTTGTTTTCAGGCATGGCTGTAGCAGTTGGTGTACAAAAAATCTAGGAGGAGAAGACCTTAGATATCTTGGAGTTCTCAATAAAGGGCATCTGAATCCTAAGCCCTTTAGGTGGCTTAATATAAACAAAAAGGCTTGACAAAGGCCTAATTGCTAGCAGCCTATTTTTGGGTGCAATTGGCATGGTTTGATGAACCGGATTGAAGTACTGATGAAAAGTATAGGTGAAGGAGTAATATTGAAACCAATAGAGGTCCTAGTGGCCAGCCTCTCCATGGAGTAAAGTTCTAGTTGAATGTGTTTCAATTTGTGAAGACAAGACTAGGAGTGTCCTAGTAGCTAGATTGGTATTGAGCAGAGTTCATTGTATTTCTTGTTGGTGTGCACTAGTTGAAGGAGTGGGATCTTGGGTAGAGATACCTAAAGAGTGTAGGGATAGTTAAGTACCCTATCAAGTCAAAACATTGGCCTAAAGAGACCCTAGTGAAGGATAGGGAGTGAGCAAGACAAAGTGTTACATCAATTAACAAGATCATTTTTTGGTAATTGTGTACATTATCATGTTGTCTTTACAGTGGCTGTCCTCATTTGTTGAAGAAGAAAAGCATTAATGTGGTTCAATAGCAATACATTCAAGTGGAAATTACACAAGGGAATATCACTATGAGATGTCCTAAGTGTGACTGTCCTTGTCACAAATGAGGACATCTCACAGTGACTGTCCCTTGTGTAATTGCCACTTGAATGAGGACAGTCACTGTAAAGACAACATGATAATGTACACAAGTACCGTGAAGGTAGTCGCAAGTTAGGGCTGTTTCATTGCATACCCGAAACAATGAAGACATTACAGTCCACAAAATGTTTGTGCTTGAAAGATGAACAAATAAAATTAAACTTCTAAATAACCAAAGCCGCTAACAATAAATTCAACACAGATATGTCCTCATTTCTAGGTATTTTAGCTCTCTAATAGCTGAATACCAGATTACATAATAATGACAAAAGAAAAATAAACCCAACGTACTCAGAAATTGTAGCTGTGATTTCACGGAGGGAATCTCTCTCGACGCTGTTGAAAACACAAATGACAACGTTCTTGTTTTTTTTGCCCTTATATCCCGATGTGATTTCACGGAGGGTTACGGTGCTGTTGAAAACACAAATGACAACGTTCCTTTTTTTTTTTGCCCTTATATCCCAACAACATCGCAATTGCAAGTTAGGGCCGTTTCACTGCATACCCAAAACAATGAAGACGTTACGGTCCACAAAATGTTTGTGCTTGAAATATGAACAAATAAAATTAAACTTCTAAATAACCAAAGCCGCTAACAATAAATTCAACATAGATATGTCCTCATTTTTGGGTATTTTAGCTCTCTAACAGCTGAATACCAGATTACATAATAATGACAAAAGAAAAATAAACCCAACGTACTCAGAAATTGTAGCTGTGATTTCGTGGAGGGTTACGGCGCTGTTGAAAACACAAATGACAACGTTCTTGTTTTTTTTTCCCTTATATCCCGATGTGATTTCGCGGAGGGTTACGGCGCTGTTGAAAACACAAATGACAATGTTCTTATTTTTTTTGCCCTTATATCCTGATGTGATTTCGCGGAGGGTTACGGCGCTGTTGAAAACACACATGACAACGTTCCTTTTTAATTTTGCGCTTATATCCCGACAACGTCACAATTGCGACAGTGACAAATGTATTGTCGTCGCAAATTGTGATGGTGTCGGGCTATATTTGAAAAAAAAGGGCAAAACCGCATGACATTTGCCTGTCGTCGCAAATGGCCGTCGCAATTTCACCCCAAATGTATTAGTGACAACACTATAAAGAAAATATTGAAATATTCAGGATTGACACAACATGATTTTTAGATAGCAAAGAACATAGCAGCAACAATCAGAATGAGTGAACAGAAATAAGTTTTGTCTACCCCACCAATTGCAGTACAAAAGAAAGAACCTCAAGTCAAGGTGAAAGTAGAGGAACCAGAGATGGAACAAGAAACAAGAAGACCTGCTAGGTCTACCTCCTCCACTCCTAGCAAGAGAATGAAAGAAATTGCTACTGGACTTGGTAAGAGGCAGAAAATTTTGGTGCCACCAATTCCTAGGAAAGTTGCAATAATTAAAGATGATGACACTATTTTGGTTAAGAAGAAATCTTGGAAACCTAAAGTTGAAAAGCTTAATGAGCAGATTATTGAAGATGGAGACTTTACCAGAATGAATAAGTACTACAGTATTTATGATTATTCAGACAGACTTAACTTGGAGAATGCAATTGTAAAGCACATGGTTTTTGAAAAGAAGAAGTTTGACACTATTCAGGGTCAGATACCTGATGACTTCTATAAAAAACTTATAAATAGAAAGAAGAGATCACAAGAAGAAGACACTTCTATCAGAGAGAATCTAGTAAGAAAGCTTTGTGATGTGAGAGATGATGCACACCTGAAGTAGATATTGAAGGCCTTAAGAACCCATCTGAGAACCAAAAGGAGAACCATTCTAATTATGGGAGGCAGATATGGAAGTTAATTTTGATACAAAGCAAGCAATAATCAAGGTTATGGCAGAAATTGTTGGAGAACCATCAATTATAGCAGAACAAGAAGGTGAAGCAGAACAAGAGGATATTCCCTCTCCTCCATCTATTAGCATTGAAGATGAATCAATGAATGTAGATGGTACAAAGGTCACCTTGGATACTAATGACAATGTATTCAAGAATTTAGGAAACATTGTTGACAATTCGGCTCTTGATGAACCAGATACAGAAGTAGGGTAGACACAAACCACTATTGAAGAACCTAAAGCAACAAAGATTCAAGCACCTATTCCTATCAAAGAAGACATCAGTCTTACTCCTGAGACTGGAAAGAAGAAGGAAATTGGATCTTTATTTGAGGATTTAGGAAAAGAAGTTGATGATGATCAGTTGGAACTGATCACTTCTTTGAATAATATTATTGGCAAGAATAAGAAAGTGAAGAATCTTGAAGGGAGTCTGAAGGAACTAACTGAGAAGTTACAAAGCATTGCAACTACAAAAATTACAGAGGAAGACCCTTTGGAGAAAGCTAAGAAGGTAATGAGCACTTTTGATAATGAATTCAATAATCTATCTGATATTGCAAAAGTGAGAGCTCAAGAAGCTTATGAAGCTGAAATGGTTTTGAATATTAGCCAGAATATCAAGAATGATATTAACAGTCTTGATATCTGTATCAAGGACTTGAGAAAGCATTTGGAGGAAAATCTTTGTACATACAGTGTACAAAATCAGAGACCTTAACAGTAGAAGAAGATCAGAAGATGAAGTTGAAAGAAGTAGAAATTCAGAATGAATGTAACCTTCTTTCTAGCCCCAATGTGAAGGTATTAGATATTGAGAAGAAAGTTAGGAAGCTTTATGATGAAATTAGAGTTTTGTAAGATGAAAGGAACAAAAAAATGAGAAGATTTACTCTTTTGAGAGAGCACACTTCTATGAAGTTATGCGTTATTGAAGAAAAGTTGGAAGAATGTCTTTCGACAAAGACATCTTTTCAGAAGTTTAACTTTGAAAACCTTCAAGCATGTCAAATAGTAGCTTATGGACTGAGCACTTTACTCAATGTGGCAGATTCCATTAAGAAATCACGGGAGAAGGAGATAGAAGCAATGAAAGTTGATTTTTCAGATTGTGTTGCAAGCCTACTGGCTTTGCAATAAGGAACTAAGGTATAATTTTTTTTGTGACACAATTTTGTAGCCCTCCCTACTTTATTTTGTCATTATTGTCAAAGGGGGAGAGATATAGAATAGAAAATTGTTGTATATGATATGGATTGATACTCTTAGGGGGAGTATTGTATTAGAAATTATATTTTGAGGAGTTATCAGGATGGTATATGTATATGTTATACTATGGCCACAATTTTGAGATTTTGAGTTGTACACTTAGCCAATTTTCTCATATGTTGCCACCAATGACAAAGGGGGATATTGTTGGCAATTTGGCTAAGCTGAGTACATAGATTTTGTCATTATGGAAACATATGATCCACATGAAGAGTGCAAAGGCTAGAAAGAAAGTATAGCAGAGCACATTGCAAATTTTTTAAAGTGTGAGACAATATTTTCACCAGTGTACCCAGACACAATTTTTGTTTGCGACATTGACTGGAGTAAGTTTAGTTCTTGCGCACTTGAACATAGACTCTATGATGTCTAATGATGACCCATCTCAGAGCGTAAGTCAGTACGGCATGTACGGAATTAGTTATGATAGTTTTACTGAAGACAATGTTAAGCCAACAGGACAGTTTTGAAGATAGAATTGGTAAAGAGTTAAGGGATTATTTTGTTTATCAAAATAATGTCTTAAAAATATAAAGGGATGACATCCTAGATGTTAACCCTTAGATAAAGATATATGGAAGCCGACCATGTAAATTTATTAGCCTTAATAACTTGTATATATGTAATTGTAAATTGTAAGATGAAATATAGAGGATGTGGTAATATTGTAATGATATGAAAAAGTGATATGATGTGAATGTAAGAGCAGAGAAAATATATTGATGCAAGTAGCATATGGTTATGTACCTTAATCCATTTTTGTAATCAGTATACATTGTACATTACTTGTTTGGGCAGTGGGCTCATCTGGTAATCAGGTTTTGTATTGACAACTCCTAACAGGGTTGAGGCTTCTAACAAGGCCTATAGTCCCTTAATCAGGACTGATACACTATATTCTTGTAATAGACTCCTAACAGGGTCAATATCCTTAACAAGATACTTTTGATTAGTGGATCTTTGTGGGTACCATCCCCACCGGGGTTTTCCCTTGGCCAGGGTTTCCTCGAGAACATATCACGTGTTATGAGTTATTTAGTTTTATTGCTATGCATGTTGTTTAGCTTCTTATGTTATGCATGTGTAGAGATAATCTGTTATATCCATATTTGGGCAAAAGATAAAGTTTGTAGAATACTGATTCACCCCCCCCTCTCAGTATTCCCTATTTCTAACATATTTGCATTTTCATTCTTAGTTTAGATTTCAATTCTTCCATCGTAGATTAATTTTGATTTCATAGCATAGTTTTAATCTTGCATTCTCATTCATAGTTAGTTTGCATTTCATTTCTTATTCAAAAAATAAAAAATATATTGCATCATTTTGCTTGTGCACTATCTTCTTCATAGATCTTGCACTTGCATATTATTGTGAGATTTGGGGCAAGTTTCTCATACTTGTCTCCAAAACCTTCATATTTCATTTTATAGTTTTTTCATTTAGATTGTATTTCATTTGTGTTGGGAGAGCATACCCACAAATATTCTTGAAGAGAAAATCAAACAAGGTTATTGGGTGCCCTTGTTTTAGCTCATTGAGGTTGTAATGAGATTTGGGGCAAGTTTCTCATACTTGTCTCCAAAAATTTCATATTTCATTGTATAGTTTTGGGTTTAGATTACATTTCATTTGTTTTGGGAGAGCATACCCACAAATATTCTTGAAGAGAAAATCAAACAAGGTTATTGGGTGCCCTTGTTTTAGCTCATTGAGGTTGGAGTGAGATTTAATTATTTTGTTGCATTTACTAACATCTAATGTGATTGTTTGGTGTTTTGATGTTTTGTATTTGTAGCAAATAGGTGAACATTTTCATTACATACAACCACCTAAATGTCTTCATTAGTGTCGGTGTCAGTATCAACATCATCATCTCCAACTAGGTAACAGGCCTTCTTTCCTTTATCTTTATAGTCTCAATTGTTTCTTCTTTCATACTGTTAGTTTCCTCTGTGTTCTTGGTTATCTCTTCTATTAGACTTTATTTCATCAAATCTATCATTATCTTTGTCATCATATTTTCTATTAGGACATCTAGCTGTAATATGGCCAGTTTCTTTACAGTTAAAACATTCTAAAGGTAACTTTCCTTTATACCTTTATTTACCTTTCTGAAGTCTCCTAGCCATAAGTGCTTCAAGTTCATCAAGTCCATCTTCACTATCACTATCACTTTCATTCCTTATGTTATATTTACTTCTAGACTTACCTATCTTCAAGGATGACATAAATGCAAACTCAACACTCGGTATAATACTTTATCATAGTTATTCAGCTCAAAAGTAGTCAATTTTCCCATTAGTATATCAAGTGTAAGAACATTACCTAGTGCAGATCTCATTTCATGAATTGCAGAGATTCTAATAGCATAGACTGGCAGCAAGGTTCTAAGAATTTTACTCACAACAATCTCTTCATCAATAACACCTCCTGCTCCTTGGATAGCATTGACAACCTCATTGATTCAATTACTATACTATGTAATGTTTTCACCTTGTTTCATCTTCATATCATCAAATCTACCTCTAAGGCTTTTAGCTATGGCCCTCAATACATTTGCATCTCCTCCATGAACTAGTGCAAGTTTATCGCACATTGCTTTTGCTGAAGTACATGCTTTGATATCTTCAAATTCTACATTAGATAGGGAAAAAACAATCTCTATCATTGTCATATTATGTTCATGTATGTCTCTCAAATGATCAACAATCAAAGGTCCAATAGATGGTTGTATGTACTCATTAGTCAGATAGAATAGTACAGATTCTCCAATTCCAAATATGTGCAACTTCATTATGCTTTTCCATGTTGTGAAGTTGTCCTAGTTCAACTTAGGTACCTCTCTCTTATACATCTTGTGATCTTTAGATCAATTGCTTCAAACTCCTTTTCAATCACACAAGATTTGATACCGATTGTTAGATAACTGAGAGGGGGGGTGAATCAGTTAAATCAGTTATCCTACAGTCCCAAAATCTTAAATTTACTTTCCAAAAATTTTCAACAAAATAATCAACTCAGTAAGGTATAAACATTAACTTTATGTTCATTTACTGATTGCCAGTAATTTCCAAAATTGTGTTTACCGATTAATCAAATATGAAATGTGTAAATTAAACTATTAATCCAATCACAACAAATAACACACAACACAAAGATTTTAACATGGAAACCCTGCTAAGGGAAAAACCACTTGGGATCGGTAACCTAAAATATTTCACTCCTCTGAAGTGAGCTCAGTTAGGAGCCAACCCTATTAAAGTTTAAAAAATACACTGTAAGGTGTGATCTTGTTAGAGGATTTATCACTAATAGTTATCCCTTGACCAACATTCACTATGGGGTCAACAAGAAAACAATTAACAATTCTTGAATGTCATATTGAAATACAAAAAGTTGTTAAGTCCACTTGGTTAAGATATTTAGTTGTAACAATGGTTAAACTCATACAATAGTGATCTGGTTCAAATACAACTCAATTTGCAAGTATTCAGATCTATGCTAAGCTCAATATAACTCTTCTAATCAATAATCAATTCACTCCATTATATCCTCCAACTTACTTCACTAGGTGTACAATTCTTGGATGATTGGTAATACCTATAGTCCAGCTTGGTTCTATCTATAGCCAGTTTGATCAGTGGTGTATGAAAAATGTCTTCATGAAAATTCTCCTATAGTCTCCATTCATTCGACTGATTCAACAATAAATCTCATGTCTCTTAAATAGATGTGTAAAACTTTTCTGTCTCATCTATTAGATTTTGCTTCTTAATCTCCATCGTTCATTTTTCTGCTTCAAGATTCCTTAGTAGTTGTATCAATAACACGTTTCAATCTCTTCCCTTTGATTATCTCTAAATTTTGTCAGTCTTTGATTTTCATAACAAACTCTATCTCTTACCTCAAAATCATAAGCATCTACCAGCTCATCAATTTTAGTTGGCTAATATAAACATTTAATTCTCCTTTTACTCAGTCAATACAAAATGCATCGATAATACCTAGCTCGGTTATTAATGTCACTCAATATATAAAGGACTGACTCGATGCATACAGAAATCATCAATTACCAACCATATTAACTTGTTCAATTCTAATCTCTTCTTCATAATAGAATAATGTAACATGCTCAAGTCAACAACATAATACCATAGACTCATCAATAAGTTACCCAATGTATACCTTATCCATATCTATCATGTTCATCTTTTCCTTACATAGATATCTCATTTCTTCACCATTTCTTCCTTCTACAGATGTTCAAATGTTTGTAACTATTATGATAAGTATAGTCAAAACTATTTGACATCAATGACAATATTTGACTGATATAATCATCTTACATATTAGGTTAATAGCTCGGCGACCTCTTGAATCTTCATCAAGATATTCAATCTATTGTAGATTAACAAAATGAATTGTAGAGGCTCATATATTAAAAATCACAACTCTAGTTAGTGCAATTAACAAAAGCAGAAAAGGATTTGGCATTGGTGCCATATGAAGAGATTTACTGATGGCACCAATTAGATAAGACTTTCTCGTTCTTTTTGTTCCTTAGATTATCATAAACAAAGGCATTGCGACCTAATTGCTATGGTAGTGTGTCATAATAATATAAATTTCCTTTTGTTTCTTCTCACTAAGAGTTCTAAAGTTGATGCATTATGAGATGTCATCATACATGAGACATTCATATTTCTTCATTTCACCTATGAAATTGATACCTCAAGTCATATGCACTTCAATTTGATATCCATTGCACCAGTTTGTATTTCTATCAATATCTCTTCTTCCCAACATGTTTATTTCAAAAACCTATATGTCATGACCATGATGTAGCTTGGATATGATTTCCCATTCATGCTTTGTGGTATTTTCGTGAATACCTCCATTATCTTCCATTTTTGAATCACTTGTAGGCTCATCATTTTCTATACATGTCACTTTTTCAATATGCCAAATATTATAATTGAGAACCTCACATTTAGCTACTATAGTATCATTATCATGACCAATGTCCCTCTCAATGTTACAAAATATTTGTATAGTAAAAACTCAGATAAAAAAACTCCACCCATTTATTTGAATCACAGGGAGGAATGGATGCAAACCTAGGGAAAACTCAAATAATAGTTGTTGTTTTCCTTAGCCCCCATTTTTTATCTCCTCCTTTTCTAGGATTGTATATCTAGGATTGTGTTGCATCAATCAATGTGATACCTTCCATACAAAGTGGTCTTGTTTTACATCCCTCTACAAAATATTTTGTGTGTACTTCATCATTATGCTCATTATTCACTACTATAGGTTTGAAAACTTCACTTGAGACATTTAGATTAACAAATTTTCTTCTACTCTCCACCAATGGAATCTCTAAAAATATATGACATGTTTTCTGAGCTCCAATGTCTCTTTCTATAACCATTTCTGCGATAAACATTTTGTATGTCTATGCAACTAAATCATTAGAATTTTTTAGGTTTGACAGATGCATCAACATTTCTTGATACATTTTAGATCTTATGTCATCTTTTTCTGCATAGTTTGCAATATATTTGATAACTGCATATTTCAAAAGAATAGGTTTCCAGTCTATATTTTCCCTCCACAATTATAATATGTGACAATTATGTGTGTTAACTTGATGCAAGGAAGGGTCAAGAGGGGCCAAACAATGGCACACCCTAATGATCCAGCCTGCTCAACAACACGCGAAAGAAAATAACAACACAATGAGAGAGAGAATGTAGGGTCTTTCATTAATTTTAATCAAATAGAGTCATACATGCCAGGATGTAAGGCCTTCTCGGTTAGGGCCAAATATTACAATGAATTACAGAAGTCCTCAAACATGCAAGGATCTGCCAACAATCTGCCATCTATTATCTTCTTCCTTCTATCTAGTAATGACTCCTAAACTACAACCAAATAACTACATTTATACAAGAGTCTACTGAACTAATTCGGCCTTCAGATCCATAATCAATAGAATAAATGATCAAATTTGTGACCATAGGCTTCCCAATGATGGATTCCAACATTAAATCTCTGACCCATAATAATTGCACAAGTCGGCCCAACAAAAACTCAAAAGAAACTATTCAATAAGGAAGGATGACTGAGCAACAAACAAGCATCACCGAGCACCAGTGAAACAACTGACCACCTAGGAGATAACCAACCACACTCGGTAACCAAAGTAAACCAACCAACTACCGACCAACTCGGTTAAAGAAGGAACCGAGCAACACAGACAACCAAAATGTTTTTGGTGACACAAGATTGCCAAGGACTCGAGATGCTCATGCATCAGACGCCTGGGGTTATTTTGAAATGATTCTCCAAATCATTTGGTAGGCATGATCCGAGATGTATCCAAATTAGATTGTAAAATCCATGAACTATTTTCAATTGGTCTATTCTTCCACTTTACAAGATATTCCATATATTGTTTTCCTCTTGTACTCTTGCCAATTCTTTTCTCTAAAATCTGTTCAACTTCCTCTTTCAGCTTCTTAGGATATTCCATCAGTACTGCCATGTCTTCATCAGGTTCATGATTCTCATACAAATTAGTAATGTTGAAAATAGGTGATATGTCCAAGTCATCAGGTAACTCAATTTCATATGCATTTCCACTGTCAAATCTTCTTAAAATCTTGCAAGGTCCAAACTTCTTCATCTTCAGTTTCCCATATGTTCCAACAAGAAATTGGCCTCTCTTCAAATGAACCATCACTTCATCACCAACATCAAAAGTCTTATGTCTCCTTGATCTATCATCTATGTCTTTGTATTTTTGATTACTCTCTTCTAGCTTTAGCTTCACATCTTCATGCAATGTCTTCATGTACTCAACAAATTTTACTCCTTCAACACTTCTCTTATTTTCATCAACACTATCCCTCAAATTAGATATACCTCATGGCTATATGCCACTCACAATCTCAAATGGTGTCTTTCTAGTACTCCTATTCACTAAATTATTGTATGCAAACTCTGCTTGTGCCAATAAAAAATCCCAATTACTTGGTGTGTCTACAACTAAACATCTCAAAAGATTTCCCAAAATTATGTTCACAACTTCAGTCTGTCCATTGGTTTGTGGGTGAAATGTAGAACTATATTTCAACTCAATGCCAAATTTCTTCCAAAGGGTCTTCCAAAAGTATCCAACAAACTTACTATCTCGTTCAGAGATAATACTCCTCAGTAATCCATGCAATCTAACAATTTCCTTAAAGAAAAGATCTACTACATGTACTGCATCTGATGTCTTTTTGCAAGGTATAAAATGTGCCATCTTAGAAAATCTATCCACAACAACAAAATTAGAATCATTACCTCTTACTATCTTCTGTAAGCCAAGAACAAAATCCATACTGATGTCAATCCAAGGTTTCTCAGGTACAACAACTGGTACATACAATCCAGTATTCTAACTTACTCCTTTTGTAACATGACAAATTCCACAACTTTTCACAAATTTATGAACATCTTTATACAACTATGGCCAATAGTATTTCTCCTTAAGAAAATTCCATGTTTTATCAATACCAAAATGTCCAGCCAAACCACAACTATGCTTCTCTTTTATCAAATTAGTTCTCATTACTCCTCTCGGTATACACAACTAAATACCCTTAAACAACATACCTTCCTAAATAAAATATTTATTCCATTTAGTGTCTTGTTGATCTTGAAGAGGTGCTCTACACTTTCTCCATGGCTCAAAAAAATTAGGTTCAAACTCATAAGAATCTCTCATCTCATCAAAACCAAGAACTTCAATTTTCATCTCGGTCATCAAAGATCTTCTACTCAATGCATCGGAAAGTCAGTTAGTGACTCCACTCTTATGCTTTAGCATAAATGTGTAACTCTACAAATACTCA
The DNA here is from genome assembly GCA_027943335.1 of Chamaecyparis obtusa. Taxonomy (NCBI): domain Eukaryota; kingdom Viridiplantae; phylum Streptophyta; class Pinopsida; order Cupressales; family Cupressaceae; genus Chamaecyparis; species Chamaecyparis obtusa. The sequence continues at coordinate 194,134 of BSBK01000015.1, read as the reverse complement.
ACCCATTTCATATGTCTCTGATTCAACTTATTCTAGCTACCCAAATACTATAAAGCCTTGTGATCAAAATATGACAAAAATTCACTTGGTATCAAATAATGTCTCCATTTCTTCAGTGCTTGAACAATAGCATAGAATTATTGATCATACACAAAATATTTCCTTCTTGCATCATTCAACTTTTCACTAAAGAAAGCAACAGTTTTACCTTCTTGACTCAACACAGGTCCAATTGCACTTCCACTTGCATCACATTCCACTTGAAATACCTTATTGAAATTAGGCAATGCCAAAAAAAGTAATTCAACAACCTTCTACTTCAGAGTCTCAAAACTTTTATCAGCTCCATGTGTCCACTTGAATTCTCTTTTGTCTCCTCTCATAGTCTTAGTCATAGCATTACAAATCGAACTGAAATTCCTTATGAAATTTTGGCAAAAACTTTCCTATCCATGAAATGATCTTACCTCACTAGCATTCATAGGTGTAGGCCAATTCAAAATAGATTCAACCTTTTCAGGATCCATCTTCAAACCATCAGATGAGATCACAAATCCCAAATACACAATCTTCTCTTTCATGAATGAACACTTTTTTAGATTTATCAGCAACTTTTCCTCTTTCAATCTCTGCAAAACTTGTCTAACATGCAACAAATGTTCTTCTCTAGTCTTATTGAATATCAAAATATCATCAAGATATACAATCACAAACTTACCCAAGAATTTCTTCAAAACTTCATTCATCAGCCTCATAAAAGTACTTGGTGCATTAGTTAAACCAAAAGGCATAACCAACCACTCATACAAACCTTCTTTTGTCTTGAAAGCAGTCTTCCATTCATCACCTTCTCTAATCCCGATTTGATGATACCCACTTTTCAAATCAATTTAGGTGAAATACTTTGCTCTAGTCAAACTGTCCATTATATCATCCATTCTCGATATAGGAAACCCTATACTTCACTGTTATCTTATTGATTTCTCTAGAATCAGTACACATTCTCCATTCTTTTTTGGTGCCAATACAACAAGTACTGCACAAGGACTCAAACTTTCTCTGATCAATCCTTTCTTCAGTAACTCTTGAATCTATCGATTCAATTCCTAATTCTCAGTAGGTGTCAACCGATGAGGTGCCTTATTTGGTAAACTAGCTCCAGGGATTAGATCTATGCAATGATCAATGCTTCTCTTTGGTGGAAAACCATCAGGTACATTATCAAAAATGAGATCACTGTATTTGGTGAGTAACTTATCAATCTCCTTAGGGACATTATCCTTTGTTTTCTTACTTGATTTGTTAGGAATCACAACAAAACATACATCATTCTTTTTCAAATCTTTGTCAAATTTTCTCCCCTCCATCAAAAAAACTTTCATAAATGTGCAAACATTACTAACAGGTTCTTCCATCAATGGTAACAAGATTTGTTTCTTTCCATCAGCCACAATAGTATACTTATGCAATCTCCCATCATATATAGCATGTATATCATATTGCCAAGGTCTACCCAACAAAATATGACAACAATCCATAGGCATGATATCACATAACAGCTTATCATAGTACTTTCCAATCTTCAAATTCACATAACATTATTCACTTACCAAGAGTGTATGCTCATCCTTGATCCATGAAATCTGGTAGGGCTTCGGTGTTCCAACCTTTTCAACTGCAATTTTGTGACCATTTCCTCAGATGCCAGATTCTCTAAGCTACCACTGTCAATGATTACCTTCCAAACTTTACCAGAAACTCTACATCCGGTCTTGAACAAAATTTTCCTTACCGGATCTTCCTTTTTTGTTTCATTCCATAGTACTCTCCTTACCATCAAGTTAGTTTCTTTCTCAGGTTCATTCGGTGATTCTTCTTGCAGCAAAACATTTTTACTACTACCAGCCTTCTTACTAGCATGTGTACATTCAAAAGATCTATGTCCTTCTTCTCCACAATTGTAACAAGTTCCTAGGAAGCTTCCTCTTCTATAACCACCTCGGTAGTAATTGCCTCTGCCTCTAGATAAACTTTCACCTTTCCACTCGGTCTTGCCTTTGTCCAGACTTATCTTTTCTAGTTTAGATCTACCATTTTCACCATTAGATCTACCTCTTTCTCTAGGGACTCTAGCACCTCAACCTCTTTGTCTCTATTCATGTCTCTTATTCAATTTCTCCTTAGCTTTCAATGCAAATTGATAAGCCTCTTCAATGTTCTGCAACTTGACCAAACTAATTTCCTCTTGGATGGAAACTCTCAAACCATTTAGGTATCTAGAAATTCTTTCCACATAATATTCATCATGTCCAGATCTGATATCTTTTCTATAGAATTCCTCAATATGGTCTTTTACCGAGCTATCTTTCTGCTTCAAACTTTGCATTCTCCTAACTAGGTTAATCTAATAATCATAAGGTAAGAACTTTCCTTTCAATTTATTCACCATTTTCTTCCATATCTTGATTTTGTCTTTGCCTTTCCTCTTTTGATCTAATTGTAGATGTTCCCACCATAAGGATGCATGGCTTTTCAAATTTGTGCTTGCAATCTTCACGTTCTTATCTTCAAGAATGTTTTCATACTCAAAATACTTTTCCATCTTAGTGATCCAGTGTACCAATTCATCAAAATCCAATTTTCCACCATACTCAGGAGGATTGAAATGTGGTGTAGACTTCAAACTTGTCAAAGCCTTCAAAAATCTTTCTTCACCTTGATCCATAACAGGTGTAGGTTCTACATTTGCCTGTTCTTTCTCAATTTCATCATCACTAACATCTTCAAGATGTATGCCTCTTCTCTGGGCTGTTTCAATAGCTTCCAATCTAGTAGAAATTTGTCTCAATGTGTCTGCCAATCCTGGATCTGCATCTCACCTCCCACGAACCATCTTGACAACCCTTTGCAATTGTAGGTTAGATCATAATCTGCCACCCCACAATAATTCAACTAGGGCTTCTCAAGAGGAACCTACAAACCTAGATCCATAGACCTAGATCAAGATCTCACCTTGCTCTGATACCACCTAATGCAAGGTAGGGTCAAGAGGGGCCAAACAATGTAACACCCTAATGATCCAGCCTACTCAACAACACACGGAAGAAAATAACAACACAGTGACAGAGAGAATGTAGGATCATTCATTAATTTTAATCAAATAGAGTCATACATGTCAGGCTGTAAGGCCTTCCCGATTAGGGCCAAATATTACAATGAATTACATAAGTCCTCAAACATGCGAGGATCTGCCAAAAATCTCCCATCTATTATCTTCTTCCTTTTATCTAGAAATACCTCCTAAACTACAACCAAACAACTACATTTATACCAGTGTCTACCAAATTGAGTCGGCCTTTAGATCCATAATCAATAGAAGAAACAATTAGATCTGGGACCACATGCTTCCCAATGATGGATTCTAGCATTAAATCTATGGCCCATAATAAATGCACAAGTCAGCCCAACAAAAACTCAAAATAAACTACTTGGTAAGAAAGGATGACCGAGCAACAGACAAGCATTGTTGAGGGCCAGTGAAACAACTAACTGCCTAGGAGATAACCGACCACACTCTGTAACCAAAGGAAACCAACCAACTTGGTTAAAGAATGAACCGAGCAACACAGACAACCAAAATATGTTTGGTGACATAGGATTGCCAAGGACCTGAGATGCTCCTGCATCATAACTCTATCATCATTTCTTGCTGGCTCAATTTTTTTTTCACATGATTCACTATCCTCATATAACTTGGATCCACCCAATTCAATAGCCAAGTAACATTATACCTAAAAAAAAGACAAATAAGTATATTATTTGACTAAATATTGATATAAAACTATTAATTGATGAAAAAATATCTACAAACCATTTTCCCCTCTTTTTACATAGGCATGCACCCTCATAGATTGTGTGTTGTTCAACACAGTTCAATATCTCTTCTTAGTCATGGTCGATATCCATCTATGCTAGTTATGCACTATTTTCAAGACATAGATGTTGACCAAAATGTTAGAAAGCATAAAAAGGATTGAGGTAAGTTTATTTTATTAAATATATCATAATATACATATTGTAAGCATGATGTTATAATAATAAATGTGATCAAATTACTTTAAATATACCTATATATTTCTTCAATGAGGATCATGTCTAGGATTCCACACATGAATAATGGAATGAAATATCTCTCAACACTTTTTCATTCCTCCTCATTTGACCAATCAATAGTTTTTGTGTTTGGTGCTCCTTCTAGCTAGATGAAGCCATCCACATGAGGTGAACCCCTATGTTGCCAGTCATATCTACACCAAAAGTATTTGAATTTCATACCATTTTAGAGTATTTCCTTTCTAAATATTGTATGCCTTAAATGAATATAATGTACAAAAATATGAGGGTAGTCAATGAAATTTAGCCTCTCGTAGATTAGTCGGTTGTGTTCCTGGCATTAACACATGCAAATCAGACTACTACATATCTATTGCACTTAATGTGAAGAAAATTGTATGAGTTCCAATTTGGTGAAGTAGGTCTATTAATTCCACTTTATATTTATCCCACTATGATCTCGCACCTCTTAGACTTGCTCCAAATCGCATCAACCTATCCACCAGATTATTATGTGGCATATTTTCCATATGTTTGTGTAGCTCATTGATGGTAATTAGCATGTCTTGAAAATTAATTTTGATAAATATTGCTGATGAATTTTGTGTGCAATGTCTCATTATCATGTTCATCATGAAATACCTAAGCTTTGGATGTTTACCAAAGAGATGATCCCTATATCGTAACAAATGATTGACAAAAACATAAATATGAACTCATAACTCATTATTGGCTCTAACAAATCACTTATTCCATCAGGAAACAATGTTGGAGACTCCATATCCAATAATCCTGATGTGACATAATCATTAATAAGTGATGCACCTATAGATGGTCATTCAATTAATACAGATTGTATTGTATAAGGATTCTTAACTCATACATGAATTAATTATATTTCTCTTTGAGCATTAGGTGGTCTTGAAGCCATAGATGTTGTGTGCTCAATTATATTAACTTCATCTGTCTCCATAAATGGACCCACAAAAATGACTTCATTTGCATCAAAATCAAATTTCATGCACATTGTCTTCAATCTATTAAAAAAATTCTCATTAGAATTTCTTGGTAAGTCATTGAGAGAGGCTTCATAAATGTTAACATCTATATAAAAGGGTTCATGCTCCAGTTTTCATTTCAATGCTCTGCACACATAAAATGGGTATTTCAATGTTAGGATTAGGGAGCACTCAGAGGGGGGTGCAGTGAATCAGTACAACTGTATTCTTTAACAATTTAAATTGAAAGCATAACTTAATATTGAAGATAAATGCAAGTAAACAAAATATAGCACATAACATGAACATCACAACACCATCATTTATTTTTGAGGAAAACCTGGTTAAGAGAAAAAACTCAGTGGGGATGATACCAACAAATTAATCACTACTACAGTAATAAGTGTCTAGTTAAGAGAATAAGTAAAATAGGTGGGAATGCACTTTCACTTAGGCTTACATCCTAGAGTTCACAGCTCAGTTAGACAACCAAATTATATCAAGAATTAACATCCAATTATATAAATAAAAGATGGAGTTACCATCCTATACCAAACTAATAGGTAGCATCAATAATTCCAATGAAATCCTGATGAAGCTTCGAACATATATATTTACATAAAAATAATCCCTACTTAATGCCTTATCATTGCAACAACATTTCACAACATATATTACATACATTTTTCTTCACAAACAAAACTCAATCTCATATATGAAGTCATAACCCAAAAATATAACTCTTTCAGCTTGCCACATGAAATGTGTAAAATGAACCTCTAATAATTCACTCCATGATATGTTAACCAAAATATAATCTCTCCATAGTCATCTCAATCCTAATCAATACCCAAAACATTTCTTCTTACCAAAAATCAAGTCTGGCCAATGAAATCTTTTCATCTCTAGACTACTCCTAATAAGCACTATAAACTCTAATACTCAGACATTAATATCTCCTGAATTCAAAAAATCCAACACTTTCAATCATAGAATTAGATCCTTCTAGCTATCATGATACTATATCCAGAATCACATATCATAATACTGATTCATCTATATGTACCAATGCAATTACCGAACCTGTATACTACTATGCCAACTATACTTAGTTGATTTTAACCATTTCTGTATCGGTAAGAAAAAATTCATTAACAAAACTAAGAGAGATGTATGTAGTTTCTATCAATGACAATATAAAATCCATTATAAAGTTCTCTCTTGCCAAAAATATCCCCTTGGCATTGATGGAAAAACTTAGTGAAAAATTACTAAGCATCTAGTCAATATGCCAATACTCGAAAACTCAAAATAATACTCCCCCTTTTGGTATGCATCACTCCTATACATATTTTACTTAATCTCTCCCCATTTGGCATCAATGGAAAAGGCAGGTCACAAAAATTGAAATATTCTACCAAGATCCTATACATGCCTCAATTTTTAACCTCTACACTTACAAATATCTAAAGATATCTGAGAATCTTGTTCTTAGATTTTCCATAGCAATATTCCAAGATTTCTTCAAACTGTCCAAAATCTTTATTGCACACATATGGCATAGGTTGTATTCTCTTCTTTGGGAAGGCTTGTAGGGTTCAATAGGTCATAATCTTTCTCTACCTCCTTAATCTCTCTCTAAAGAACATATAACTTAGGAAAAATTAGGTCCCTTAAGTTATCACACCTGTCTATCAATATTCTCCTCTCATCCTCCAAAGATCTTATCTGATCATTCATTTTAACTTCCTCTGACATGTACTCTGATGCAAATCCTTTTGATGAATCAAAAGTCTTTTCCTTAACCAATAAATTTCCTTTTGTTTCCTTTATGATCTTGTCTATATATGATACATGAGAAAAGGAATCTATTCTCATCCTATATATCTTTCTTCCTTATTCTATAGAATCCTTAGTATAATTTACTCCAGTATCCAAAGAAGTTTTATCTTAAAAAATTAATGAAAAAATATGCTTAAATATCTTGTCATCAAATTATTTATGTACCTATGTCATTGTCACTTTCTCCACTGACTAAAATTGAGTGTCAAAGGAATCAAGTATACCCTCTAGCTAATCAGTTGTGGAATCTTCATGTTTAATCAGATAGTTGGGGAATAATTTCTCAAAAATACTTACTGATCTAGCCATTGGTCTTGTTCCTTTCTTATTTTTCTGCAAGGCTCTTTTTTTATCCTTCTCTACTACCAATACTGATAGTCTCATCAACTAAATATCATCACAATTATCCAAATCAATTGGTTCTTTAAGATCTATCTTAGAAGGTTCAATTGGTAAAGTCGCTCTTGCGAACAATGTCTCAATCTTACCAATGGAAGTAGCCATAGGTGTATCAAATAGATATTGATCTCCCTTTAACTCTGATGTCTTCTCCTCCAAAGTGGTATGATTTGCATGCTCTTAATGAATAATAAATTGAGGGATTTCGATAGAGACATTATCAATAGGCTCATCAACTATTTCAACCTTATCGATTGCCTCCTTCTCTTATTCTATAGTCCTAGTCTCCTCTTCCTTTCTAGGTTCAATCTCTGTCTCAATATGTGCATGGATAATAATTGGGACTCCTCCAATGTATACATCCAGTGACTTCTTGTATAAGTTCCTTTTTAATTTTAACCACTTTATCATCCAACAAGAAAATTGATCATGAATTTGGATCAACATTATATGAACATATTTCGGTTCATAAATACATGAAAGTTCTAAAACTACACAAGCTTAACTTCCTCCATTTTTTTGTATTCATCTTTCAAAAATCTATTGAAAGATATCAAATCAAATTGGTTATTGATCTCATAGTCTCCTAGCTCTTCAATCTTGTCATGAATATAGACGCAAATATCCTCAACATGAAGAACGCCATGGGGCACACTTGAAAATGCACTATCGGGATAAATTTCCATAGATTTAAAAGGGTGTTTCTTGAATTCATATCTAGGCTTCTCTAATACACTTAGAATATGAGGGGATTCTATATTATTTGATGAAATAGATAGATTTCTGATGAGAAAAATACCTTTTAAGCACTGCTAGGGTTTTCTCATCAAATCTGTGAGTAGCTTAAGTCAATCACCAAATAACTTGTGAGTTCATTATACTCAATTTCACCAAGTTGTAATGTAAATAATGAATCATGAAATCTTCCTTTTAACTTATTGATCTTCATAATTTGATCATTAATTTTTTTTTATACCTAGGGTTTCAATAAAGCTTCTTTAAACTAGTGAGCTCAAAAATATTTTGCAAACACTAAAACATCAATATTGTTGGAAACTGTAATTGAAACAATTGTTATATTGTCACTGATGTCAAACCTTAATTTGTAAGACAGTTGATATCTAGGATAGTACCATATCTTTTGATTGATGAAGAGGATTTGGGAAAGGAGATAACAAGAGAACCTAAGGAAAGGTTGAGTTATTTGATACTTCAATGGATGTACTTGATTAGTTGGCACATTGATAAGGTAATGAGTTGTTTATCTAAGTAAGAAGAAAGAATGAAACTATAGGCTTAACTGAGAAAAAGTGAAGAAATCTAGTTTAAGCCAAGTGAGGTTACTGTCAACCAAACACCAATATATCCAAAGTAAATCTAGTGTTGACTGAACATCAGTAATTATCGAGCGACAATAAATTACCAAGAAAAGATAGTGTTTGCCGAGCAAGATAGTTTGTAGAGATGACCAAGATGATGAACACAGTATTGACCGAGTGTTAGTAATTTACATTTGGAGAAATAATTGAGAATCCCAGCCAACATAGTTGAATTCTTGGGATATGTAAATCATGTTGACATTATTAATGAATTGTATGGAGCATTTAATGCATGGTAATCATTTCCTTATAGATTCAAAGAGAAGTTTGGAGATGTATCTAGAAGGAAGGATGAAGAACATAATGATGGAAGGATTTGATGAATCTGACCTAAACCTAAGATCCATGGACGAGATTAAGTGGCAAAAGATTGTTCTACCTGATCGAAGAGGTATAAAGGAAAACCTAATTGTGAGGTTGCTAAGGATGCAGAAAACGTTGAAGTTATCTACTAATAAGTCTAAGAAGAAGGATGAAGGTGAAATTGTCAAGAAGATGAACAAAATTGTGATTGGTTGAAGTGAATACTGAGCAGATCAGAGATGGATATGGAAAAGGAGATCAATCAGTAAATCAACATATATGAGTGAAGTGGATCTTTATTTGTAAAGTGATTTGTATATTTTTCAGATCAAAAACTACTACTACTTTATAATCATTGTATCAGTCTAAATCCTTTAATCAAGGTTGACCTAACAATCATTGTATAAATCCTTTAATCAAGGTGTCATTCTAATGAAATGTTCTTAAATCCTTTAACTAGGTCACTTTTGATAGTGTTTTAAATCCTTTAATAGGGTCACACCTAACAGTGTGTATGTAAACCTTTAACAGGGTTGGATTTTCACAGAGCTCACTTCAGAAGAGTGAAATATCAGTAGCATGTTACAAAGTAGTTTTTCCCAAATTGGGTTTCCACTATAAATCCCGGTGTTATACTTGTGTGAATGTTTTTATATTCTGCAAGCTAATTACTTTTGGACAGTGGACTTCATGTTATATTTTTTTGATATATGCTATAGAGACCGAGTTGAATTACTGATTGGATCTAAGTTTTTTGAAGTATTGGAAAGTTTAAGTGGTACACCTGGAACTAAGAATAATTGATTCACCCCCCTCTATATTGTTATAAATAATTCTAACAATTGGTATCAGAGCTGTTGGTGCTTATAGAGAAAAATTTAAAGGTACTTGAAACTAATGATCAAGATGTACAAAAATGAGGTACCAAAGTTGAATAAAGAGAACATCCATGCATGGAAAAGTCTAATGAAATTTCATCTAGTTAGTATTGAGAATTCGGTGAAGTACTATGTCGAACATGAGTATGTTATACCTGCTGTACCTTTGACTTTTGAGGAGATGAAAACAAAACAAGAACACAATCAAGCAATGTTGGATATTGCATCTGCCCTAAGCTATCATGAATTTGAAGATATCAAATACTGCACTAATTTAAAGCAAATTTGGGATAATCTTGCAACTATCTATGGTGGAGATACAAATGTATTGAGAACCAAATTTGAAAGCCTAAGAGGTAAGTTTGATGAAATGAAAATGCAAGAAGGTGAAAATATTGCACACTATTGTGGAAGAATTAAGGAGGTAGCGAATGCTATTAGAGGAGCTAATGGAAACATTGATGATGAAATTGTTATTGGTAAGGTATCGAGAACTTTTCTTCCTATCTATGCTATCAGAATTTTTGTAATACAAGAATCAAGATGTAACCCTGGTAATATTCTAACTCTAGAAAGTCTTGTTGGTAAGCTTACTACTTTTGAGCTATCTAACTATGATAACTACAATGTACCTAATGTTGAATCTACAATCAAGTCAAAAATGGTGTTGCATAAGTCTAAAAAGGAAAAAGAAAAGTGTGTGAAAAGTGATAGTGATAGTGATACTTTTGATGAGGAGCTAGATGATCTTGAGGCACTTATGGCTAGAAGGCTATAAAGAGGAAAAGGGAAATATAAAGGTAAACTTCCTATAATTTTTTGTTCATGTAACAAAGTTGGCCATATTGCAGCAAGATGCCCTGAAAGGACTGACAGTGATTATAAAAGAGAAAGAAAGTACAAGGACAAGAGAAATGGCAGAGATCATCGAAGGTACAGAGACTACAAAGACAAAGGTAAGAAATCTTGCTATATTGTTGAAGAAGAAACTAACAATGACACTATTGAATCTAATGAATGTGATATTGAAGTTTTTTATGTTGCTATGAAAGATGATTTTGATGAAGATGAGAAAACTACACTTATTTCTTATGTGAGTAAAGGTGATAAATGGATTATTGATAGTGGTTGCTCACATCACATGATTGGTGACAAAAGTAAGTTTGAAACCCTAGATCATTACAAAGGTAGAAGTGTTAAGTTTGGTAATGATGCACCATGTCATGTGAAAGGAAAATGATCAATTAAATTGACTGATAAGATAACATGTGAAAATGCTTATTGGGTTGAAGGTCTTAACTATAATTTTTTGAGTGTTGCACAGTTGAATAGTATTGGTTACCAAGTGGAATTTCATCATATAAAGGCTAAAAATTTTAATTCCACTGGTGAACTAATTGGAAGTGGAGAACAGACAAGAGGTAACTTGTATCAAAACCTTATGTATATGTACTGATTTCCAAAAATATATACAAACTCAAAAATATACTGACTATACACTGACTCTTTTCTTTACTGAGGCCCCCTTTGTTCATGTTGTCGGTGGTGTCAAGTACATAGTGGTATATACATAAATTTCCCCCTTTTTGAAATTAATACCAATAGAAATAATGTACTTACAACTTATCAAAAATGTGTTGGTGGGTTTTCTTTAGTGATGTCAAGAGGTTTTCCCATTCCTCTTTCATATTTTCAAGAGCAATGTGCTCTAAACCTACTAGTGCATGCATATCAAAAATATTCTCATTTATAAAGATCTCATGGGTGGCAAATAATGCTTTTTCCTTATCTACATGTTGCTCCATGATCTTTAGATGTGGAAGAAACTCTTCTTGTATCTCAGTGACTTGGTCACTTATTATGTTTTCGTGCTTCGTCAAATCTGATCTCAACTGCCTAAGTTCTTGAACTTTTGAAATATGCTTATGAAAACCATTTGGCTTGGTTAGAGAACTATTTGCACTTAACTTGATTTATTCATCTATCTTTTTAATCTTGTCACTAACCTCGGTAGTGAATTAGTCAACAATGGATAACTTAAACAAAATTTGGATAATTGTTTGAATAATAGTTTCCATCTCGGTAATTACCTTAGAGAGCTTAACCTTATTTATTACCACTTCTTGGCTTATTTTCTCTGCCAATTTTAATTAATCTTTACTTCTGCCCTTTCCTCTATTCTCTTCTCAGTATCTATATCTGGGGCATTTATGTGGCTAGTTAGAGTTGCAAGTTGATCAAAGATGGGAGCATCCTCATCGACATTGATCTCAGGAACTACTTGTAGTAAGATATCTCTAACATATTCTAGAATCTGCTTGCTTTCACTCTCCTTTTTCAGCTTGTCTTGTGCAACCTTCCTAGTGCACAATTCCCCATATCTTATTAGTGCCTCAGGATCTAATGTTCTAGGGTCACATTCAGGTATCTCAATTACCTCATCCATTGTGACTGGACCCTTGAAATATTTATTTATCTTCTTCTTCTCAAGTGTTGGTGATTTAGTATATGGAACTAGAGCTTTAGTCTCCAAATTTGTCTTCTTGGGATTGGTAGACACACTTTCTTCCTTAGGCTACACAATGACCTTTGTCTCAGTTTCTCTTCCTTCGAAATCAGTTGTGGTGTTTGTAGTTGTAGATTCTACCTATTTAGATCTTATTCTGGTGCTTGTGTTGCTACCTCTATTTGTTTAGGCTCATTGGAAGTATTTTGTTATGTTGTTCCCTGTTGAGTTGTCCCCTATTCCTATGGTTTGTCTTTAGGTTGCTCAAGGGTCGAGCCTTCGGGTTCCTCCTGTGTGGCAATTTCAAAAGCTTGTACTAAAATTGGTAAGTCACCCGTAATTTCACTTATTGCTACCTCAGTGGGTATATTTTCCTTAGTTGTATCTGTAGAAATGTTTACATCTTCATCACCATCTATGTCATCAGGATCTCTAGTTGTGATGTCTTCAATAAGTACATCACCTATTCCTATTATCACTAACTGCTCAGGAGGATCCTTGTATTCTTCTCTGTAACTTGCCATGTAGAAATCTATTGCAATGGCAGTGTAGACACCTAAAATTGTCCATTCACATTCTAATATTAATTTTTATTAATATTTTCCCTTAACATTATAGTTGATTTTTATTAATTAACTATATTGTTATATTCCTCTATTTATTTAATTAAATTAAATTAAATTAAATAAATTCATTTTCCTTTTAATATTATTTTCTATTAATATTCTCCCTTAACATTATAGTTGATTTTAATTAATTAACTATATTGTTATATTCCTCTATTTATTTAATTAAATTTAATTTGATTAAATAAAGTCATGTTTCCTTTGTATTTAAATTTTATTTGAATACTATAATATTGAATTTAATTTAATATATTATCCCTCCATTTCCCTTTATAAAATAAATCTTATTTATTTTATTCCTCCACTAGCTTAAAAATTCTTCTAAACTATGTTTAAATTAAAATCATTTTAATTTAGCCACTTTTCCCTTTTTTTCTAAACTTACCTTTTTTCTAATATTCCTCTAATCTTAATTAAAAGATGGATTACCTCTAAACATATGCACAGACACCTTTTCCAATGTAGCCACCTCTCCATCTTTTTTCTCCACCAATCATTTTCAAATCCCTTTTTCCCTCTCAAATGAAGTTTGACTTTTCCAAACTCTACCTAACCTTTAATCCTAGCCACTTATTCTTTTGCCTCTTAATCTCCACCATCCAATCCTTTTGTAATTTCTTTAAAACAAGCCCTCTCTCTCATTTGTAGGCTAATAAGAGTCTTGTAAGAATAATCATTAAGAGTTCCAATCATTTTAAGCACTCTAGCATTGTAACATTTCAATTTCTTAGTATAGTTTATTTGCATCTTCATTCTTAGTTTAGATTTCAATTCTTGCATCATAGATTAACTTTGATTTCATAGCATAGTTTGAATCTTGCATTCTCATTCATAGTTAGTTTTCATTTCATTCCTTATTCAAAAAATTGAAATATATTGCATCATTTTTCTTGTGCACTATCTTCTTCATATATCTTGCACTTGCATAACATTGTGGGATTTGGGGCAAGTTTCTCATACTTATCTCCAAACCCCTCATCTTGCATTTCATAGTTTTGCATTTGATTTGTGTTGGGAGAGCATACCCACAATAATCTTGAAGAGCAAATCAAACAAGTTTATTGGGTGCCCTTGTTTTAGCTCATTGAGGTTGTAGTGAAAATTACTTATTTTGTTGCATTTGAAATTACCAACATCTAATGTGATTGTTAGGAATTTTTCTATTTTTTATTTATATGAAATAGGTCTATATTTTCATTGCATATAGGTAGTATCTGCTACCTCAGTGTCTTATAATTCTGTGGGTTCCTTGGTAGCAAGATGAACATCATTCGAGTGAATTCCTTTACCTTTGTTCTAATTTTTCTTCTCGGGAATAACTGTTCAGGCTTAGATCTGGTCACCCTAACTTAGGCATTTGGGTTACATGAAAATTCTATCCTAACAATGGAAACCTCCTCTAGCTGTGGGTAGACTATGAATAAGGAGGAATCTCCAGATTCTAGGCCAGTTCCTATTTGATTTGGGATATCACCTCTTGATTGAAAACTTGATGGAGAAAAGGGAAAAAGGATTAAAACTAAATGGTAAAAAGGGGTGATACACCAAAAATTTCTCCAGATCTATCAAGATTCTCAAACTGGCATTCATAGTTACAAAACTACTAAGTAGCATTTATCATTCTCTATTCAACATATAGGCTATCTAGAATCCACTATTAGGGAATGCACCACTAACAGGAAGAATCTGATAACAAACATTCATATCCCGCAAAAAGATCTATTTCTGATAACCTAGCAAGGAATAAAAAATAATTCACTTTACCAGATCACACAAAAAATGCAACACTTAATGCAGAAAAGAAGGATAGGAATGGATTTGATACTTAGAAAATTGATGTAATGAGAAGAGCCTGCTCGTATTATCCTTCAAAACCTATAAAAATGGTTACAAAAACATGGAAAAGGGGTAGAGGAATGAATATGTCCAGTCAGCCCTTCCTTTCCACTATCTAGAACCTCTAAAACTGACTATCTAACTCCCTTAAGAAGCTCTCAAAACCCTAATCTAGAAATCCAATCACCCCCTAAAAATCCTCCAAAAAACACTCAAATTCAGCTAAAAATAGCTTCTCAATTTGACTCCAAATTCAACACTAAACTCTCAATAAGTCTTCTAAAATTTATGCACAAATCGTGCCATAAATCTAGCCCTATCACCATGACTAGCCCCTAAATATTGGCTTTAAATAAGGATTTAAAATCCTTTTACAATGTTTACCAATACTTAAATTACTTAATTTTGAATAAAAATTCAAAATTAAATAATAAACTCTACTAACTCAAAATCTCTATCTTAGGAATAAATCCCTAAGTATAAGAAATACAAAAATTTGGAGAAGGTCGACATACCATTCTACCCATTTATAAGTGAAAATTTAGGCAATGTGATGTTGAGTTGGCACTGTTGTATATTTCGAGATATGACTAGGAGTACACTGTAGTCTTTATGGCATTTATCATCTCTGCAAACAGACCTCAGAATTTTATCAAAACCACTGCTTTCTCAGTTCTTGAAGTCTTCTTTGTGTTTTCCTTTTGTATTTTTGTGAACGAACTGAGAGTTGGAACCCTAAGCTCTCTGCTTTTTTATCTTTGGCCTGCATTCAGGATGTACCTAGAACTCAGGCTACTTTACTGCAGTTATGTATCACATGGAACTCATGGTTTCAACTGGAAATGAGCTTAGCCTTGACTGGTGGTGAGCTTTGATGGAATCATGAGCTAGCTAGACTTGAGCTTGGCTCATCTTTGACTGGTAGCTCTTTGAATTACATTTCTAAACTCACGGGCCTTGAAATGGAACTCTTAGTCTTTAAGCCTTGCCCTCAAATAGAACATGGCTTGCCTTTTCTTTTGACTATGGCATTCTCAGGCTGTATGCTTAAAGAACTTAGGCCCTCTTTTGTTTAATTTCTCCTTTGCAACATCCTTTGGATAAAAGCCCAGGCTTGAAATACGGCTATAACCAGCTGCTTGAAATTGATCTTTTCCTCTATCTTGGGTTCGTGACTGTTACTTGGACATTAGCCTGCTAGATTTTCCATATCCATAGAGCTCAGCATTATTTGCTGATAAGTGGGTGATGGATTTGTGTCACACTTCTGTGAATCCTTGCATTCAAGAAGACTCAATAATGAGCTCTCAAATATCAATTCACAGCTCTCTATCTGTGGAGTGCATGAATTGTTATGAGGCCCTCAAATTGACTAAGTTGAACCCATGCAAGTACACCATAGAATGAGAGATTCAAGGATGAGAAGCAAGAATGCTAATCTCCATTGAATCGTTAAGTTCTTGCATGCAAATGAAATTAATCTATATGATTGCAATGCAAGAAAATAAACTACTTTATTGAAATGGAGATTAAGCTAAAACAATAAAATAAATTAAACTAAAATGCTATGAATATTAATCTATATGTAACTATGCAAGCTAAAACAATGATCTCCAAAGCTCCAATGTTGCCAAGAAAACCTGCAGCATAACAATGGTATGAAAATTCTAGATCTCTAATTGAGAAGGAGAGGGCTCCTTATATAAGAAACTGATGACAAGAATGCATCTCCAAGATCAATGTGGGATAAATCCAAAAAAGAGGAAAGAAAGCTCATTTTCAAGAAAGTGTGGAGAGAAAAGGAATTTTATTTATTTTTAATTATTTGTTTCCCTTTTTTCATCACAAAGAGCTTTAAGAGGATTTTTTATTTATTTAAAAGAATGATTCTCTATTAATTAAATAAGATAACATTATTTAATTAAAAGAGAGATATTATTCTAAATAAGATAAAATCATTTAATTAAAAAAGATTTTATTTCATTTAAAAGATATTTCTTTCAATTAAATAAGGTTATTTTATTTATTTAAGAGAATATTTTATTTTAATTAAATAAAATTTATTGAAAGAATCAGGAAAAAGATTTTTGTTTTATTTTTATTTGATTTATTTCCTTTTCCATCACAAAAGATCTTTTGAGAGGATTTTATTTATTTTAAAAGAATAATTCTCTTTTAATTAAATAAAATAAGTTTATTTAATTAAAAGATGAATATTAATAAAATAAAATAAAATCATTTAATTAAAAAGGGTTTTAATTAAATAAATTTATTTTACTTAAGAGATATTTTTTTCAATTAAATAAAGTTATTTTATTTATTTAAAAGGGATTATTTATTTTAATTAAATAAAATTATTGATGACATGATTAAACCTTAGGAGATTATTGAAATGATTGAAATAGTTATGATTTGATCAAGGAAATTGATTTGAATATATTGTAAAGCATTGATTCAAAAAATGATATTTGAGAAATTGAATAAATGGGGCCCAAAGTCTAGGCGACCATTTTAGGGTGCATACAATAAGTATACTTTCCCTCCTTTTCACTTTGCCTTATTTGTTCATAACAGTTCGTACATTGGATATCATTGTCTTTGCATAAAATTCTTCTTGGGTTTTCACTCAAGAGATGCCTAAGTATACATTTCTTATAACCATGCAATGTTTTGGAATTTACAACTTGGAATAGCCATCGAAGCACAACTTTAACACTTGCCTCAAACATGAACATGATAGCAGATTTTTCTCTTATGTAAATTTATGAATTGCATGCTTTTCTCTTTGAACATTAGCATTTCTAATAGCACTTGGCTTCTATTATTGTAAAGCTTGGCTTACAACTTTGAACAGCTGAAAATATAATTTCATTTTCATTCTTCATTGACACATTTTGAAATATCTCTGTTGGCATGAAAGTCTGGAGTTATTACATCATTGTATTAACTGTTTCTTACCAACCATCAACTTAGTTTTTCATTGTATCTAGCTTGAATTTTCTCTGTTATTACTTTGCTATAACTTAGAGCTTTTCCCTTTATGGCTGAACAAATAAAACAGAGAATTGTCCTTGTATATACCATTACTTGCTTATAAAACTCAGTATTTTATTAATTACTCTTTAAAATATTGGAGCTATCATTTTGTTCATTGATCTGGAAACATGCTCTGTTTTCCTTGCCATAAAATTTTCATGAAATCATAACAAGTTGGAATTGTTAATTGTTACTTGGCATACTTTCCAAACCCATTATTACCTCATTCTTGATGTACCCGACTATTTTTCTTTTTGATAATCTTAGTTGTTCTTTATGCAGCCCGAGCTTTATGCTTTGTGATGTTCATTGTGACCTTGTATTGCACTATTTGAATCCACTCTTCACTTTGGCTAGAAAATAACCAGGACGAAAATGATTTTTCTCAAATGGTGCAACAATGAAACCTCCTGTGCTTCCTTTACTTTCCTAAAGCTACTTTTTGTTATAAACAAAGCATGATGATATCCTTTTTCTATTTATGGAAGCATCGGCAAATAAATCTATTTATGAGGTTCGTGCAGGGGCTCGTGATACCCATAAACAAATTTATGTTCTCTTCTACTTGATCTTCTAACATGTTTTCAACAAATAAACAATATCTGAACAACACACTGATTTTGTGAGCACCATGACGAAAAGTATACTGCATCTCTTTTGATTCTTGACTGTGAAGAATACCAGTCTGTTTTGAACAATGCATTTCTTTGTTAATCTTAAAACATCAAAATTAATGCTTTATGTTGGTGAACATGACCTAGTGGTCAATTTTGGGCATCCATCAGACCACTAGTGTGCTCACTAACATAATGCTGCACAACTGTCTTTTAACACTACTTTTCACTTGATGTACATGTTCATTTTTTTATTGCATTGAATATCATAAATATATGAAACTATGAAATAATTTGATAATTTATGATGTTATCATTCTTTTTCCATTGCTTAGATCTAGTTGGATCTAACAAACTCTTAACCATGATGCAAGACAACCCCTCAAGACTTAAAACTAGACAGATGCTCAGACAGAGACCCAAAGGACTAGAACTAGATACAACAACCAACTCCAGATATGCAGACAACTTCAAGGCAATGTAGAGGACTCACTCATATCGCTATCTCTTCTTTCTATTTTGCACTTTGTACTCTATTTACTGATAAAAAATATGAAGTATGAAAAGAGCATTTGTAAATTACATTCAATATGAATGCACTATGTAATGATCAATTATGAATTTGAAATTTTAACATTTGATCAATACTTAGAGTACAAATAAAAATATGATATGAATGCAATAACAAAATGCTGATCCATGTGACTTGAAAAGAACTGTTAAATAGAAGTACCTAAAATGAAACTCACTATTCCTATATTTTTTTCTATTATTTTGCATGATGAAAAAAATAGGGTAAGAATTTTGGTGACTTCTGCTAGATGTCTTTCTGCTAGACATGAACTTAGACCTTATCATTGGGCAATAGGAGTCAGATAACTGCAACATGCATGAATGCGACCTTATTGAAAAGAAAAATGCACCTAAACCTAGACCTAGACTTATGCAACCTAAAACCTAGTGCTGGACTACACTTATTTAAATGAAAACCTAAACCTAATGTACTTTAACCAGCTTAAAGCTTGGATAAACAAAACTATTCATTGATTGTGAAAAATAACTTCTCGTCCTCCTCAGTTCACAATAATCAACAAGCTTCTGATAAGCTATTATAAGATGAACATAGGAGATATGTATGATCAATTGCTTGACAAGGATATGATCAATATGAAATTTACTTACTTGATCAAGTTGATTGTAATCACCAATATTTTGAAGAGAATCAACAACTAGCAAAAATATTTTACTTGTTCAATTGGGACAACAAGCTGATTTGATTCATTCTCAACTTCTTCTCTTGGCAGAACTTCATGCAGAGGTGCTAGTACAACATGTACTTCTTTGTTAGTCTCAAACCTAGCCAAATGCCTGATAGGACAACCATGAGAGATGATGAATTTGGAGCTTTTCTTGATAGAATCAAGTTCCTAAGAAATTTCTTCAGTCTCATAGACCTCCTCCGTATGCTAGCTGGAAATAATCTCCTATAGCTTGTAGGTGCTTTTTGGAAGTGCGGGCTTGTCATCAAGATGCAAGAAAAACTTCTCCATCTCTTCCCAAAAATGATCTTCTTCATCTTCCTTATTTTTTTGTAGGAGAAGTACATTCTTATCAGCACAATAATTTTGATTTGCTAAAAACTTCTTTGTCTCATCTTGTTCCAAAAAAACCTTCTTTAGCTTATCAGCAACCTTCTTTTCAATACTCTCCTTCTCTTCTTCCAGCTAAAAACACTTTTCAATCTGCATCTAATAGCCTCTTTTGTATGTCTCAGATGTTGAAGCCAGGAATCCTATATTTTTCTTGAGATCCTATAGCTCTTTTTTATGGGACTCCTCTTGAGCTTTTGATTCTCTTTCTTTTTCCAACTGAAATTCATGACTATGATTAAACATGGCAACTGTTAGCTCTTGAAATTTCTCATTTAATTCTTGATGATCTCCCAGTTCCTTTTCATAAGCATTCTTCTAAGCTTCCAACTCTCCTTGATGAACTTTCCTCTATGCTTCCAACTCTCCTGCAAGATTGGCTTCATTCCTCTTGTATTGCTCTAATAGATACCTCTTGTAACCTTGATCTTGCTGAGCCAATCTTGTTGTTGTTGGATCTGGGCCTGATAAGCATGTTCTTCTATCTGCCTGTCCAGTTCTTGTTGGAATTCAGCTTCTTGCTACCTTTGAATATCCTTAATCTGCATACACATATTCTGCAACATACTTGCAGTATCTCTATTATGTGAACTATTATCATTTGTAGAACAACGAAAATCATATTGTGATTGCTGACCTTGATAGGGCTAAAAATGATCCTCTTGAATAGAATTTACTTGAAATGATGGAAAATAACTCCTGATCTTTGCAACTAGCTCATCTTCCTCCATAGAACATCAATTATGCAAAATATGACCTCTTTCAGGTCTGAAACTTGCTAATAGCACACCAGAACCAGCAAGTAATACAATACAATTTGACCCATTCGTTAAAGAACAAGTCCCATCGGGCGTGCCAAAAATTGTTCAGGCTTAGAGCTGGTCACCCTAACTCAGGTATTAGGGTTACACGACAATTCTATCCTAAAAATGGAAACCTCCTCTAGCTATGGGTAGACTATGAATAAGGAGGAATCTCTAGATTCTAGGCCGGTTCCTATTTGATTCGAGATATCACCTCCTGATTGAAAACTTGATGGGGAAAAGGGAAAAAGGATTAAAAATGAATGGTAAAAAGGGGTGATACACCAAAACTTTCTCTAGATCTACAGGATTCTCAAACTGACATTCACAATTACAAAACTACTGAGTAGCATTTATCATTCTCTATTCAACATATAGGCTATCTAGAATCCACTATTAGGGAATGCACCACTAACAGCAAGAACCTGATAACAAACATACGTATTCTGCAAAAGGATCTATTTTTGATAACCTAGCAAGGAATTAAAAATAATTCACTTTACCAGATCACACAAAATATGAAACACTTAATGCATAAAAGAAGGATAGGAATGGATTTGATACTCAAAAAATTGATGTAATGAGAAGAGCCTTCTCTTATTATCCTTCAAAACCTATAAAAATGGTTACAAAAACATAGAAAAGGGGTAGAGGAATGAATATGTTCACTCAGCCCTTCCTTTCCACTATCTAGAACCTCTAAAACTGACTATCTAACTCCCTTAAGAAGCTCTCAAAACCCTAATCCAGAAATCCAATCACCCCCTAAAAATCCTCCAAAAAATGTTGAACTTCAGCTAAAAATAGCTTCTCAATTTGACTCCAAATTCAACACTAAAATCCCAATATGTCTTCCATAATTTATGCACAAATTGTGCCATATATCTAGCCCTATCACCATGACTAGCCCCTAAATATTGGCTTTAAATAAGAATTTAAAATCCTTTTACAATGTTTACCAATACTTAATTTACATAATTTTGAATAAAAATTCAAAATTAAATAATAAACTCCACTAACTCAAAACCTCTATCTTAGGAATAAATCCCTAAGTATAAGAAATACTAAAATTGGGAGAAGGTCGACATGACCATTCTACCCATTTATAAGCGAAAATTTAGGCAATGTGATGTTGAGTTGGCACTGTTGTATTTTTTGAGATATGGCTGGGAGTACATTGCAGTCTTTATGGAATTTATCATCTCTACAAATAGACTTCAAATTTTTATCAAAACCACTGCTTTCTTGGTTCTTGAAGTCTTCTCTATGTTTGCCTTTTGTATTTTTGTGAACGAACTGAGAGTTGGAACCCTAAGCTCTCTGCTTTTTGATCTTTGGCCGGCATTTAGGATGTACCTGGAACTAGGGCTACTTTACTGCCATTACCTATCACTTAGAACTCATAGTTTCAACTGGCAGTAAGCTCAACCTTCACTAGTGGTGAGCTTTGATGGAACCATGAGCTAGCTAGACTCGAGCTTGGCTCGTCTTTGACGGATAGCTCTTTGAATTATATTTCTAAACTCACGAGCCTTGAAATGGAACTCTCAGTCTTTAAGCCTTGCTCACAAATAGAACAGGGCTTGCCTTTTCTTTTGACTATGGCATTCTCAGGCTATATTCTTAAAGAACTTGGGCCCTCTTTTGTGTAATTTCTCCTTTGCAACATCCTTTGGATAAAATCTCAGGCTTGAAATACAACTATAACCAGCTGCTTGAAATCAATCTTTTCCTCTATCTTGGGTTAGTGACTGGTACTTGCACATTGGCCTACTGGAGTTTCCATATCCACAAAGCTCAGCATTATCTGCTGATAAGTATACTTTCCCTCCTTTTCACTTTTCCTTATTTGTTCATAAAAGTTCATACATTGGATATCATTGTTTTTGCATAAAATTCTTCTTGGGTTTTCAATCAAGAGATGCCTAATTATACATTTCTTATAACCATGCAATGTATTGGAATTTACAACTTGGAATAGCCATTGAAGTACAACTTTAACACTTTCTTCAAGCACGAACATGATAGCAAAGTTTTCTCTTACGTAAATTTATGAATTGCAAGCTTTTCCCTTTGAACATTAACATTTCTAATAGCACGCGGCTTCCATTATTGTAAAGCTTGGCTTACAGCTTTGAACAACTGAAAATATAATTTCATTTTCATTCTTCATTGACACATTTTGAAATATCTCTGCTGGCATGAAAGACCAGAGTTATTACTTCATTGTATTAACTATTTCTTACCAACCATCAACTTGATTTTTTTTTGTATCTAGCTTGACTTTTCTTTGTTATTACTTTGCAAAAACTTAGAGCTTTTCCCTTTATGACTAAACAAATAAAATAGAGATTTGTCCTTGTATATACCATTACTTTCTTATAAAACTTAGTGTTTTATTATTTACTCTTTAAAAAATTGGACCTGTTGTTTTGTTCATTGATCTGGAAACATGCTCTATTTTCCTTGCCATAAAATTTTCATGAAATCATAACAAGTTGGAATTGTTAATTGTTACTTGGCATACTTTCCAAACCCATTATTACCTCAGTCTTGATGTACTCGGTTGTTTTTCTTTTTGACAATCTTAGTTGTTCTTTATGCAGCTCAAACTTTATGCTTTGTGATGTTCACTGTGACCTTGTATTGCACTGTTTGAATCCACTCTTCACTTTGGCTAGAAAATAACTGGGACCAAAATGATTTTTCTCAAATGGTGCAACAATGAAACCTCCTATGCTTCCTTTACTTTCCTAAAGCTACTCTCTATTATAAACAAAGAATGATGATCTCCTTTTTCTAGTTATGGAAGCATCAGCAAATAAATTTGTTTATAAGGTTCAAGCACGGGCTCATGATACCCATAAATATATTTATGTGCTCTTGCACTTGATCTTTTAACATCTTTTCAGCAAATGAACAATATCTGAACAACACACTGATTCTATGAGCACCATGATGAAAAGTATACTGCATCTCTTTTGATTCTCGACTATGAAGAATACCAGTCTGTTTTGAACAATGCATTTCTTTTTTAAGCTTAAAACATCAAAATTAATGCTTTATGTTAGTGAACATGACCCAGTGGTCAGTTTTGGGCATCCATCAGACCACTGGTGTGCTCACTAACATAATGTTGCACAGTTGTCTTTTAACACTGCTTTTCACTTTATGTACATGCTCATTTTTTTATTGCATTGAATATCAAAAATATATGAAGCTATCAAAGAATTTGATAATGTATGATGTTCTCATTCTTTTTGCATTTCTTAGATCCAATTGGATCTAACAAACTCTTAACCATGATGCAGGACAACCCCTAAAGAATTAAAACTAGACAGATGCTCAGATAGAGACCGAGAGGACTAGAACCAGACACGACAACTAGCTCGAGATATGCAGACAACTTCAAGGAAATGTAGAGGACTCACTCATACCCCTATCTCTTCTTTCTATTATGTACTTTGTACTCTATTTATTGATAAGAAATATGAAGTATGAAATGAGCATTTATAAATTACATTCAGTATGAATGCACTATGTAATGATCAATTATGAATTTGAAATTTAACATTTGATCAATACTTAGAGTAAAAATAAAAATATGAAATGAATGCAATAAAAAAATGTTGATCCACGTGACTTGAAAAGCACTGTTAAATAGAAGTACCTAAAATGAAACTCACTATTCCTATGTTTTTGTCTATTATTTTGCATGATGAAAAAAATAGGGTAATAATAACTACTTGAATAGAGGTAAAATGGAATCACCTAATTGAATGCATGTATGGGGGAAATATGAGATCTACTTCTAAATGCAAATTCCCAAAAGGAGAGATCCAAATTGATCAACCAAAAGGTTAATGCAAATTTGAATCAATCTATGGTGAATATGAAAGAGGAAGAAAAGCTTATATTTCCCTTTAAAGGAATTGTGCTTGAAATCTAAAATAATTGAAAGACAAATACTAACCTCAAAATAGGGTAGTTTCGGAAAATGTCAATTTCTGATGTCTATGTGCAGTTTCCGGCAATTCTACAACCTGTTTCAGACTGGAAACATCGAGATGAAGAAAACCCAGAAAACTTTTATCTTTTTGACAGCAGGTAGTCTTTGACCCTCATTAAAGGTCAAAGGCTACATTCTTATTCTAAAAGTTGACTTTGATTTTGTTCATAGATTTCAAAAGTTCATTGAAAAGGGTATCCAAATCCAAGCTCAGATCTAAAGTTCTGCACTTGTACCTACAAGAAAAAGAGGGTTTTTGTTGTTTGTTTGAGGGGTTTGCCTTGGTCAAACCCCAGTTTGGAATCAACCTTAATATTGAAATTGAAATGAGAATGCTAGCAAGTAGTAGAAATAGATCTAACAATGAAGCTATGAAATTCACTAGATATGCAATTGTATTTCAAATGTAAATAAGTATATTGATATGAAAGCTTGAACAATAATGGAAAATGTAAATCAAAGCCATGAAAGTAAATACAAAATCTCCATGCTTGTATGCTTGGAATCCACCTTAATAGAAGAATGAATGGATTTTAGAAGATGAACAAAGGATCTTGAAGGAAGATCACACCATCATGATGGCTAGATCTAGGGTTTGAATGATGAATCTTGCATGTTTGAACCAAATCCCTTCAAAGACTTGAATGCTTGAATCCTTGATCTTCAATGGAGAACTTGAATGGAGAAGAGGACTTGAATTCTTCCTTGAAAATGCTTGAGAACTTGATGGCTTGTGAATATCTCCTTGAGAGCTCCTTGATAATGAAATTGCTTAATTGTAGATGTGAATAATGGATGAGAAAATGAGAGAGGAAGGCATCCTTTTATAGTGAACTAGGGCATAAACCTCTAGAGAAGGCCGACATTGGGGAATTAAATCCCAATTAACCTTAACCCCTAGAAATGGACCCATTTTAAATGCAATTTAAGGATTTACCATTCTGAAACCCGAAATAGCCGACTCGAAGGCAGGAAAACAAATATCTCTGAAATCCGACACCTGAAAATCATGGGAACTTAAAACTTGAACTATGGGTCAAGGATGAGGTCGAATCTACCCTAGGTTAGAGTTGAGGTCAAATTTTACCCTCAAGGTCAACTTTGACCTTGAGGTAAAAAACCTCAGGACCTCAGTCCATAATGCTAGGAAATGCAGAAATATACTGAAGACAAGGACATATAGAAACAAAATGAGGAGAACAAGTTAGATCTAAGCAAAGAGCTGATTCAAGGTGCTTGACATGACCCAAACCACTCACTCGGAGGGCTAAACACTCTTAACATGGAAGTTCTTCCATTTTAAGATGATACACTACCAATGCCAAGTTATCTGCTTCTACTCGTGCTTTTAGAATTGTAATCCATAGAAGCTTACTATTCTCATGTACCTCTTCAAGTTTGCCTACCACACAATTCAGAGCTCTACTTTTTACTAAAAATATCTTGGAATATTACTTCATTAACTATTCAATTTTGGGAACTAATAAGGTAGGCACAGCCAATATTCGTAAATGTTCCCTCATCTTCTTTTCAATGTGCAATGCATAAGTCCATCTTGCAGACACTTTCTCATACAAATACTTGGGTACATACCTAGAAAAATCTATAGGTACCTTCTTAAATTTTATCATCCTTTGTGTGATGTCCTCTTAATCTATTCTTGATCCTTGGTAGACATATGTACATACAGACTCAATGTGGGGTTATTAGGCTGCCAATTTCCTTTATGCTATCAAATAATTCATCAATTGATTGATTTTTGTTCATAACAACTTTAAACTTATCTTGATCTTCCTCTTTATCATCTTCATCAACATCATCATTTTCTCTAATTAACTTTCTCCTCTTGTTAGGTAGATCGGAGGTGGCTTGGGCACCTCTCTTTTTATTTTGATATGTCTTGGTGGGAGTTGGCCTATAAATCTTTACTATACCTTTCTTTAAGGGTGAAGAAGCAGTTGTTAAGGACCTTGTCCTTACTCTTGTTGGTGATTCTGCTTGTTTTCTCTTCCTTGTGTCCTTGATCGGTGTAGGTATGTCTTTTTCAGACTCGGTCTCCTCCCCATCATGTTCACTATTCTCAATTAATAATTGTTCCTCGATTTCCTATTCAACCATAATGTCCTCAGATGCCTCTTCATCTTTTTCTTCATCTCCAAATTCTTTTAACAATATGTCCATCATTTTCTTTGATTTTATTGTTCACTTTAACTACAACAAGATCCATCTTTATTCTTGTTAGCTTGTGGTGACTGATTAGGAAAGTACTATACACTTTTCCTCCTACCCTCACCGGGGTTCATGGCAAATTTTTTTGAGGATGACATATTTTTGGCTATTTTTGGGCTAACATTATTGTAACTCATTCTAGCCCTAAAGTGGAAAAATGTTGTATAATATGGCTTAGGGTTAGGGATGTCATTATGTATCATTTTAGTACTTGCAGTGGAATTGAGCTGTAAGAGGATTACAGATTTTAATCAGGTTGTAATCACTGGTTAATAAAATATTGGACTCACTGTTGGTGGATGTAGCCCAGGGATTGGGTGAACCACATTAAATCTTTGTGTCTTGTGTTCTCTTCTATGTGGTTTATTGTTTTCTGATATTGGTTATATTTACATGTAATTGTTATTTCTACCTTGTTAATCCTACCAATTCTTTGTTTTGCCTCTTCATAGGTACCAAACCTACTTTCCTTTGGATCTTTGGGTGTGGCTAATAATCCCTCTATTTACTTGGAGGCTTGGTCAATATCAAGTTCATAGCCCATAGGGGGTAACCAAATAGTTCTTGGTTCAACTGCCTTTATTAGAGTGGTATTGTTATCCACAAAGAAACATATATCTTCTTTTTATTGCTCAACTAATTTTCCTGGCATTCTTCTTCTTTGATACATCCTATTCTTAAACTGTTCAAAGTATACATCCATAATTCTAACAAAATTTTGTCCTAAACTTTCAATGAAATCATTGATTTGAAAAGTGATCAGTTTGTTAGTATCCCAGTCAATGTTACTGAATGAGGGAAAAAGGTTTTGTATGTAGAAAAATATGCAAATCAGTAGTGAACCAAACTTAGAGGTATTAGTCCTTTCCAAGCTAATGGTTCTCATGTTTTTATCCAACTATTTCAATAAGAGCTCGATGAGGTGGAATTGAAAGCCTTTCTTCACAAACTTATATGCAATATACATTGCTCCACATGGAACACTCTTTGACCTGCTAGGTTGAAATATCTTATACCTAAATGCATATGCATTGAATCCCATCTCAGGATCAACAATAGTGTTTATTCTCATGCCTCTTTCATCCCATTTGGATCCAGTTACTTTTTCAATCTCAGCTCTTGGTACACTCCTTAATGCTTTTATCTTGTTAGTTATGTGGTAAGCAGTGACTACATGTATGATATCCCTACTGATTTTCACTAGTTCATCCAGCCATAACTTACCGTCATGCACATGACTCAACACTACCTTAATCCATTCATTCTTTAATACCCTCAAGAAATACATGGCATTCACTAAACCCTTCATCCTCAAGTGTATTTGATCATCCTTGAGATTTTCATCAGCACATAGCTCCTGATAGGTGGATTGAAGCTCAAAATCCCCTACTTCACCAATTTTACAATGAATGTATGCATAGATATCCTGAACTAGAAAAATCATAGGTGGTATGCTAAAAATGCGTAGATTTTATCAGTTTGTGAAGTAACCTCGGGATGTAATTTGTATAAATAGCCTTAGTGTAGGTTTCAAATTTTATCAAAGTGACCTTCTCACTTTTAGATTTAGATTTCATGACTTTGGATGAGGATGCCATCATTCTACAAATTAGGGCTTCGTGAAATAACTCTAAAATAGCTCAGTCTATTTAAAACTTACTCATAAATCCTTTAAATTTCTACTCAAACTTCTCTGGAATCTCTCTACTCAAATCTCACATGAAATCACCTTGTTCTTTGAAGTCGTAATGTGAAAAATGATTAATTCCACAGTGTATTTATAGCCAAAAATTCATTTCCTACTCAAAATTTTGCATTTAATGCTTGAACTACCACAACTTGGTAGAAGTAGTTGCACTTGGTTTATACTTCAAAAGATCATAAGCTTGGTTAACACTAATAGATCACTCGGTTAATACCATAACTTGGTTAACCTTGCCAATAGTTACCGACTAGCAATTACATACTCGGTCTTTCTCATACTGATTGTACACATTTAAAGCTTAAAATATATAATCCCATAGTGCATCTTATTTGATGCATATTTGGTATTCAATCAAAACATATAAGGAACTATTTGTTAGGTATAACTGATTTGAGATTTAGTTCTATACATACCTTTTATGACTTAGGTGGAGGTGGTGATGTCACCTAATGCAATGGAAAAGGTGTCACCGACTGCATTGCTTGACCCAACATTATCACTTGATGATTTTCTCCACATTTGATTCCTTATCCTCATGATTTCCCCAATTGTATTTCCATTTTCTTTTGTTTGTGTCTCTGGTGCTCAGTCTATGCAATCCTTGCTTAGGTGACCAACCTTGTGACAGTGTAAACAAGCCATACCAGAGTTTGTCCAATTACGAGATCTTCCTCTTCAGTTCTTTCTCATGCAATTTTATGCTATATGTCCATACCTTCCACATGCTATGAAATTAACCCAAGTGTATGTGGGTAAAAGCACAATAAGCTGTCACCCTTTTACAAAGGAAAAGGCTAACAAAATCAAAGTTGTTCAACTTCAATAGTATCAAAATGGCATTTAATTTTGGAATTTGAAGATGATGTAAACTAATTAAATGTGGTAAAATGGATGAATTTTATGATTAATATTTTTAATAATTTTTTTGGATAAGAATTTTTAAAAAAAATAATTTTAAGATGATTTTTTAGTTGCTATAAAATGCTAAAAATTAGGGGTCTAGTACCCACCAAAACATTATCTGTAAATAAACATTTTTTCCCCTAATTTCAAAATATGTCATAAATTACATATATAGCTAGTTCATTAAGAAATAAAAATTGGTTTGTGACCTATATTTTCTCTTTTATAACAATTCAAATTCCAACTCATTGAAATCGATAGATTTCATCTCACAACATATTTTTCATAACAAATCTATCCCAATCAAAAAAAGAAATATATATTCTTGAAGAGGATTCTCTCCTCTAGTGCACCATATATTTTTTAAATTTATTTAATATGATTTACTATTTATTTCTTTCTCCAAATTAACATCTCCTTGATTGTTAAAATACCTACTTGTAATATTCTTTAATTACAATAAACTATGTCTAATTAAAACACTATAAAATCTATATGAGGATATTATTGACTATGATCTCTACAAAAAGGTATTTTTTATTTTATAAAAAATATCATTAAAAATATTAGGAGTTATTGAAATGCCACTTTTCTGAAATAATTTTATTTCTATGGTAATTAGACCGAAAGTGGTATAAAACATGCATTTAATAGACATTTCCAATTGGAAAAGTTAAATCACTTATCTAACTTAGCTAGAATGAATCTAGCTAGACCATATATTTTACCAAAATTATTTTTTAGTTAGAAATACTAAAATTCAGATGTGTTGATAAGTTAGCCTAAAAGGTGACACCTGATTGTGCATTTACCCATGCATTACCTTGCCTTCTCATTTGATATGTTTTGTTCTATTCTTTCAATGTTCAGACTTGCTTCATTTTTCTCTTGTATTCTTGTGATATGTGTCCATGCATGTTGTAAGTGTGACAATGTTTCTCCATGTAGGCTTTCTTAGGTGCCCTATTCAAATTTGATCTACACTCATGTGCCTGATGTCCATACTTGTTACAGTTATAACAATTACCATTAAACTTAGGAGTGTATCTAGGAATACCTTTTGCTTTGGTCCTGCAAAAATTTGATGTGTGGCCCATTTTTCTACAGTAATAACATTATAGCTTCTTTATCTTTTGACTTGTGTAGGCATTGTTCTTTTGAGCTTGTCTTGATGACTCTCTATGCTAGGTGTAGCCTAAACTAGTTGTGTTGCCAAGTCTTTTTTGACTAATCAGAAATTCATCTATTCTTTTAGTACTATCTTTAGTCTTGTTGATCATCTCATTATGTTGTTGTTGCATTTTGACCTCATTCTTCAGTCTTTCATTTTATTCTCTTCATTCACCGATGTCTTCTAGTTTCCTTGTAAGCTCACTGTTTACCCGGTTAACTTCTTGACTTATGACAACAATCTGATTGGAGATTTTAAAGTGATGCTTGGTGAGTCTCAATATCTTAGATTCCTTCTCTTAGATCTTATTAGTCATTTGTCTCCTATCTTCAATATCCAAGTTTCTTTCTTGTTCTTCTTGTGTAGAATTGTTCATGACATCAACCATCCTAACCATTTATGTCTCTTGACCGATCTGCAGAGCTTTGACTTATTTAGTAAGATGTAGGTTCTTTTTCAGATAAATATGATATTGCTCCTTCAGATGCATCAAATATGTTTTCAAATTGAGATCGAGATGTGTCAAATGGATCATCTATCTCTTCTTTATGATAATGAGTCTCATTGTACCAAATTTACATATCCTTCCTTCCAGTCAGTAACTTCTTTAGTTCTTCTTTGGCTTACTTAAATTTTTCAATAAAGATCTGCATCTGTAACCTTTGATTCTTAATAGTCTTGTCCAACTTATATCTTTCCATCCTTAGATCTTTCCTCTTCAGTGGTTAAACTTCCTTAACAAGAGATCCAACTCTAATACCAATTATTGGGATAATGGAAAGATAATTACCGAGAGGGGAGGGGTGAATCAGTACCCTAAAAAACTTTTAACACTAAAAATTTGCAATTATAGATCTCAATTAACAGACTAATTTCATTGTTAGCAACATACATTCATATAATTGAAAATGTAAAGTGCATGTAAAAAAAACAATAAATCATCCATGAAAATTGATACTTATGACACAGATATTTTGGTTATGCAAAAACCCTTGTAAAAAGCTAAAAACTACAGTGGGGATTAAACCCAAAAATATTGACTACTGAAGCAATAAAGTATGTCGCTTAAGGCTACAAATTGTGATCACTTCTGATGATCCTACCCTATTACGAGTAATAAAATATCGACTAGATCTACCTAGTTAAAGGATTTTCACAACACAATGTATGTGTGTACTCGGTTAAGAGATTTACATAAGAATGATTAAGTTCACTCTATTAAGAGATTTAATTTTTCTACAATGGTTAAATTAATAATAGTAAAAGTATCTATAAATAACAACTCAATCTTGTCTGATTCATATCTATGAATTATCAAATAAATATCACCTTAGTGTGATGTATGTGTCCTTCTATCTTGCTCGGTAGCCTTGTATGTGTTCTGATAAACTGATTCTTTCCTTTCATAAACCCTTTGTCTAATCTCCTGATGTCCTTAGTGTGGCTACTCCTTCATGATACATGATCATAATGACATCTTTACAAATTTATATCAAACTGCCTTGACCTAATTAGGGTTTACAATATCTTAGAAAACCTAAGATCAACAGTATAAGAAAATAACCCAGATCTATCATTACATTAGAATAATCACCAAATTTAATGATTACATCCACATTAACAATTGTCTCGATCTTGGTAAACCATTTTCCTGATCAGTTTAAACCATTTACATATAATTTTGTGTCATTCCTGATTACTATGTTGTTTCCTACTTTACTAGGTAATCACTGCATTCACCATTCAGTAAATTATTGGTGCTCAATTTATATGAATGCTCAGAGATCACTAGCTCGGTACTCGGTAAATGTCTGATACTCAGTGAGTGTTCTTAGTCAAACATGTTATTCAGTTAACTTGAAGTTTTGCCTTGTCTTTGTTCAGTGTGTAGGATTTGTATGCTTGACCGACTGTCTTGTTTGTCTCCTTTACCGACCTTTACCGACTAAAGAATTGATTGATACTAATGAAAATCCATTAATTCTCAAAATAGAGATAACATCTTCTTGTGCATATCTTTTACATAAAATCCTTGGCTTATTTTTGATCACATCTCCATCTTCATTCATTTTGTTCCTAAAAACCCATTTGGTACTAATCATATTTTAGAAATATTTTGTGTAATTTCAATAGATCATTTTAAATATTTGTATGTTGATTTCTATAGCTTGAGTTGTGTTTGTGTATTGAGGTTATTTTTATAGATGAGGAAGTTCAAACTTTAGTTTAGTTTTCCTGGCAAATAAAGTAGTTATCTAGCTATAATCACACTCTTTGAGTTTAGGTAGAAGTCGTAGGTTTTTTTTTAGTAAATTAGTATGAATAATTGATTCAAAATGTCTAAATATAGACCTGTTGTCTAAAACATAGGAGTATAATGCAGCTAGGTATCTTGGATTAAAATTTATAAAATAAGCCAATGAGTTCAGGCTAAGGTACAATTTTTGTTAGTATGAGTTCAAGTTTAGGTAGAGTGAGTATTTGGGAAGATAAATAGTATTTTGAGGCTGAAATTATCTTTATGTAATTACCATGGCAATCTTGTAATTTTTTGTATGAATTCATGCTCCTAAAATTTAATAAACATGTGTTCTCAATTTTTCCCCACTCTAGTTGGATTTCTTACATATACCTATGTTATTTTGTTATTTGTTTCATGTAGCTTCTAATGTTTAGTGTTGTTTAATAACCCAAAATATTGACTATTACAAATCATATAGATTAAAATTATTTTTTAGTTTGAATAAATTTGTTGAGCAGTTAATCTATAACTAGGTTTTAGAAATGAACATGGTACTAAAGAGTGAAACTCTTAATAAGAAGCCAAGTTTTGTTACACAGATTTATTAAAAAAATTAGACTTCATTTTTCAATTTCTTTGAGGTTTTTACCCTACAAAGGTAACCAATGTTCGATACCAATGTTCGATATGGGAGTAGGTTTAAGGGAATTTTCAAATACTTTTAGTGGAAGGTTTAGATTCTATAAATTCTCAAGGAGAATAGGTTGTGGGACTATTCTAGTACAAAATTTATTCCAATAATGAATGATCCCATTGTCCTATATGTACATGAAGTCAAAGAGGCCAAGGTGGAGAAGATTATCATTTATGGGGTAAGATATCACTTGATTCCCCATCTTTATGGGAAACAACCTACCTAGGGGATGTGGGATATAAGTATGAAGTTATATTAGAGTGACTATCAAAGTTGTAAGATGATGCTTAGAGAAAAATTACACAATACTAAGATATCCAAGAGCGAGAGCATGAGATCATAATTATCTTATTAGATAACTGAGAGGGGGGGAGGGGGTAAATCAGTTATCTTACTATCCCAAATTCCTCTTTGATGTATAATACTAACTTCAACAAATAAACTAAACAACTCATTAACAACTATACTGTGCCTTACTAATTAATTAACCGACCATCAGATAATGTAAACTAACTAGTAGGTAACTAGTGAAAACCTTTTTAAGGGAAAAACCACCTAGGACTGGTACCCAAAATATTTTCACTCTTCTGAAGTGAGCTCGGTTAAGAGCCAACCCTGTTCAAGGTTACAAAACACATTGTAAGGTGTGACCTTGTTAGATGATTTATCACTAATAATTCTCTATGACCATACATTCACTTAGGTCAATAAGAAAACAAGTAACATTCATAGAATGCCAATAGAAAAAGACGTTTAAGTCTCACTCAGTTAAGAGATTTTGATAGTAGCAATGGTTAGAAAGAAAAAGTATATGACCTAATTAAAATGCAACTTATTTTTCTCATATTCATATCTATGCTAAGCTCAATATCACTCTGGTCATCGTAATCTATTCAATATCATTTTTCCTCTAACTCTGATCTACTCAGTTATCTCCTTCTGTCACTTGATTTAGTCTGCAAAATCACTCAGTTCTTACTTCAATCTATCTGACCAAGTTCGCATGTATGAACCAATAATTTGCATATAGATGCGATCTTCTCTCTTCTACATATTTTCCTTGAATTTCTTGTCTCCTAATATAGACATGATAAACCATTTTCATTTCAACCATAGATTTTGCCTCTTAATCTCCATCGTTGATTTTGCCTCTTTAACCTTCCTCAGAACTTGTGCCTTAAAATGTTTTCAATATTCATCATCTTATCATCCTTGAATTTGTCCATCTGTAGATCTTCTTAACAAACTTTATCTTTATCCTTGGAATCTTCTAAATTCATCCAACTCATCATCTCATGTCGACAATCACATGTTCCACTTTATTTCTCCCACTCGGTCAATACTGAGATATGTCAATTTCTTCATGCTCAGTTAATACTCCACTCGGTATACACTACATCTTCTTAGTGTATACTAAGTTCTTTATATATCAACTAAAGTAACTTGTACATTCTTGATATTCAGTACTTAAAAGAATTATGTAAGACAATCAAATCACTATCATGTTGTCATAGACTCATTAATAAGTTACCTAGTGAATACCTTAATCATAACTTACTCATACATCTCATCTTCATGCTAATATCTCCTTTCATTCACTAATATCACCTCCTTCAAATGTTTGTAACTATCATGATAATTAAAGTCAGAGCTAGTTGACATCAATGACAATATAACAACTCATCTAATGTCACATATAATTTAGTAGCTCGGTGATCATCATAACATTCTCCCATTCTCTTCTCCAAGTAGTTTATCATTTGTAGTTCCAACAATCTCTCTCTTTGGCATTGATGGAAACACAATATGAAATATACCATCTCAGTCTTTATGGTCTCCCTTAGCTTATGATTAATACTTTTAATCACTATACATACTCTCCCTTTCAGTTAGCTTCTTACCTAACTGAATATTTCATGCATAATCATCTCTCCCATATTTCATCTCTCCAATATTTCATGTCATTCATCTCTCCCTTTGATAGTAATGCCAAAATTAAGATCTTCATTAGCCAAATAAGTATCTTTGGTGTTCATTTTTCATATTCTTGTACCTTGCATGTACATATGTTCTCAGTTTCAACTTATCTTTCATCTTCTTCACAACCTTAGGAATTCCAAAGTGTTAACATCTTGCATCAACATAATTAGATCTTTTGATAAATTATAGTTGATGCAACCCCATATCATCTTAGTGACTATTAGATAGGAGAAGAAACCTTAATCTACTTCTAAAGTACTCAAATGTATCCTTCGGTAAGGGTTTTGTGAATATATCTATAGTTTTCTCTTGTAACTTTACATATTCTAATTTGACCAGCTAATCCTGAACTTGCTCCCTTAAGTAATGATATTTGATAGATATGTGCTTTGTATTTTCATGCATCAGTGGATTCTTTGAAATGTTTATAGAACTTGTGTTGCCACAATAGATTGTCACTGAATCTATTATTTCTTCATTCATACCTTCCAACAATTACTTTATACGTGCAATATTAGGGAATTTGGTAGTAACATATACATATTTAGCTTCAGCAATGAACCAAGAAATGCAACTTTTTTTTTTACTTATCCATGTTACTAGTCTTTCACCTAAAAAGAAAGCTCCTCCAGTAGTTCTTTTTCTATCATCAATATTTGCTGCCCAATCAACATCTGTATAAACTTTAAGATCAAAATTGCCTTCTTTCTTATACCATAGTCCATAGTTATGGGTGTTCTTCAGATATCTCAAAATTCTTTTCACAACAATCATATGTGTCTCTTTAGGATTAGCCAAAAATCTAACTACAATTCCAACATGTACAATATCTAGTCTACTATGCACAACATACATCAACTTGCCAATCATAGATATGTATCAGGTTTGATTTACCTCTATTTAATTTTTGTCCTTGGTTAGCTTGCATCTGGTTACCATAGGTGTACCAACTAGCTTTGAATATTCCATAATGAATGTCTTCAAGATTTCTTTAATGTATTTTATCTATGTGATGTAGATACCTTCTTTTTGTTGTTGAATTCGCAAACTAAGAAAGAATTTGATCTCTCCAAATATTGACATTTAAAAGTCCTTTCTCATTTCATCAGCAAAAGATTTACATAAAGTATCATGACCTCCAAATATGATATCATCAATAAAAATTTCAGCAATAAGAATCTTATCATCAAATTCACCTTTCAAATATAGATTACTGTTGGGTAAAAGTACAAAGTTGTGTCATACTTTTAGAAAGGAAAAGGTCAATAGTACACAAACCTTTTAACTTTAACAACATAAAAATGGCATTTATGTTAGAATTCAGAGATGATGTAAACTAATGAAATGTGTAAAAGTGGATGAAGTTTATGCCTATAATTTTTTTAAAAAATTGAACAAGAATTCACATAGTTTTTTAATTTTTGAAGTCCATTTTTTACTTACTGAAAAATGTTCAAAAAGGAGGGTCTTGTTCCCACCAAAAAAGTATATGCAAATAATATTTTTTTCCTTTTATTTCAAAATATGTTATAGATGAAATGTATAGCTAGTGCAGAAAAGAAGAAAAAATAGTTTTCAATGTATATTTTATCTGTTATAACTACTCAAAGTCGAACATACCTGAAATCAATAGTTTTCATCTCCTACCAAATTTCCCCTATCAAATCTACAACATTCAGAAAAAATAATTACACATTCTTAAAAAGAACTCTCTCCTCTAGTGTTAAATATAAAATTTCAATCTTTTTTATAAGCTTTACTATTTTTTTCTATTTTTGAAGCAGCTTGTTCTCGAATGTTAAAATACCTACTTGTATTATTTTGAAATAATAATATATTAGATCTAATTAAAACACTATAAAAATTATATGATAATAATCTTGACTCTGTGCTCTAAAAAAGGGCATTTTTATATTTGTAAAAAAATATCATTAAAAAGAGTAGGAGTTATTAAAACATCGCTTTTCTAAAATAATTTTATTTCTTTATTAATTGGTATAAAAGATGTATTTAATAGATATTTCCAATTGGAATAGTTGAAGCACTTATATAACTTAGCTAGAATGAATCTAGCTAGACCATATGTTTGACAAAAAATAATTTTAGTTAGAAATACTCAAATTCAGTTGTGCTAATAAGTTGTCCTAAAACATGACATAGCTTTGTGCTTTTACCCTATTGTCACTTGTTCTAATAAATCAAATTCTTATCAAATAAGAGTGCAATCTTTCATACCAATGTCTAGGTACTTGTTTCAGTCCATAAAGTTCTTTGTGCAGCTTAGAAACCATGTTCTTCTGAGTTGGATCTATAAAACCTTCAGGTTGTTCAATGTATACCTCTTCTTCAAGTATCACATTAAAAAATGAAGACTTCACATCCATCTAATATACCTTGAATAATTTGTAATAATTCTATCCAAGTATAATTCTCACTCCTTCTAGTCTAGCAACATGTGTAGAAGTTTCTCCATAGTCAATTCTTTCTTCTTGTGCATAACCTTTGCAAACTAATCTTACCTTGTTTCTTGTAACATATACATTCTCATTCAATTTGTTTATGAAAATCCATTGTTTACCTTTGTTACCAATCACATTTTTGTCTTTAGGTCTTGGTACTAATGTCCATGTATTTTTTTTTGTATTTTCTCAATCTCTTCATTCATTTCTTTAATCTAATCATCATTTTTCAATGCATTCTTAACAGTTCTAGGTTCAAATTCACAAACCAAACATGCATTATTTCTCAATTTAATTCTTGTCATCATTCCAATTCCTTTGTCACCAATTATCTAATCCTATGGATGGTGTCTTTTCACATATTTTGCTAGTGCATGCACAAATCTTTATTCTTCAATATTTTATCCACTCGGTGCATGATCATCATTTTCCTCAGTAAGTATTTGTTGTTGCTCAATCTATAAATATTATTGCTCAGTAGTAGTATTATATTTCTTGGTGACACTAGGCTATTTCTTGGGTAAAGTGTCAAGATCTTCTATGAAAACAAATCTTGCATAATCTTCTAGTTCCTTCTTTCTTTCTTCATCATTTTTCTCAGTATACTCATCAAATCTCACATTTTCACTTTCAATCATCTTGTTAGTATTCTTATTCAAACATTTGTATACCTTAATCCTAGTAGAGTATCCTAGAAATATGGCTTCATCTCCTTTTGAATCAAACTTGCCATTTCTATCACCTTTCAGAATGTAACATCTACTGCAAAATATCTTAAAATAGCTCACATTAGGTGTATAACCATACCATAGCTCATAAGGTGTCTTGGTTGACTCTTTCTTTAGTTGTACTTGGTTCAGTGTATAGACAATAGTATGAATAGCTTCTCTCTAGTAAATTTGTACAACCTCCTTTTCAATTAGCAATTCTGTAGAGCAATCAACAATTGATCTGTTCCTTCTTCCAATAATTCTATTTTGTTGTGGAGTCCTCGGTGTAGATACTTGTCTCTTGATTTCATGCTCATTAACAAAGTTAACAAATTCATCAGAAATGAATTCACCTCCTGTATCAGATCTCAATAATTTCAGTTTATTACCAGATATTTTCTCTACATTTACTTTGTACCACTTAAACATTTGAAAAGCTTCTGATTTTTCTTTCAAAAACATAACTGATATCATTCTAGAGAAATAACCAATAAATAAGATAAATTATCTATCTCCCAAATAGCTCTGAACTCTCATTGGACCACATAAGTCATTGTGAACTAAATCCAAAATTGAATTAGATAAATATTGTTTTCTTTTGAGACTAGACTTTTCCATTTTACCCATTTGACATTGTTTGCACATCATAGGGTGAGGCTTAGATATACTCAATAAACCTATAACTTTCCTTTTCTTATTGACCTTTACCATGTTGTCAAAATTCACATGACATAACCTCTTGTGACATAACCAAACACCATCATTATTAGTCATTAAACATGAATTTTCAACATTATCAAGATAAAATAGGTTACCTCTTGATTGTTCACCACTGCTAATTAGTCTTCCAACATGATCATAAATTTTTAATCTTCTTTTCTCAAATGCAATATAGTGACCTATATTATTCAGCTGTGCTACACGCAATAGATTATAGTTAAGTACTTTCACCCAATAAATATTTTCACATCTGATCTTGTTATTTATTAATATTGATCCTTTACCTTTCACTTGACAGGGTGTATCATTTCCCATTTTTACAAATCCACCATTATAATGCTCAAGATATTCAAACTTATCTTCATCACCAGTCATATGATGTGTGTAACAATATCAATAATCCAAGTATCATTTTTTCTTACTTTAGAAATAAGTGCCTTTTCTACATACCTTTCTTCTTCTTCTTCAAAATCTTCCTTCAATGCAAAAAAAACTACGTCTACATTTTCATCAGTTTCAATCTCGGTATCATCATCATCATCATAAAATAGGTAGCATTGTTAGAATGATTTAGAATAACTCGGAGGGTGGTGAATTAGTTATCCTTAGGTCCAAATGTACCAATTGAACTTTTTAGTACTTCAACAATCTCAAATATAATCAACAATTCAACTCGGTCTCTATAGCATATATCAGAAACATATAACATGCAGTCCACTGTACAAAAGTAATTAACTTTCATAATCTAACAACGTTCACATCAAAATATTCACAAAATTATAACACCAAGATTTATAGTGGAAACCCAATTAGGGAAAAACCACTTTGTAACATGCTACTGATTTTGACTATTCTCAAGTGAGATCTGTGAGAAGGCAACCATGTTAAAGGCTTACATACACACAACTAGGTGTGACCCTATTAAAGGATTTAAAACACTCTGTCAAAAGTGGCCTGGTTAGAGGACTTAAGAACATCCCATTATAATGTCACCTTGATTAAAGGATTTATACAATGACTATTAGGTCAACCTTGATTAAAGGATTTAGAATGATACTGATGCAGGGGCATTCTAGGGTACTCAGTAAATCTACATGGTGGTGTGCTATTTTGGTTATGTGATGCTCAATTGTAGCTTTAACCGATGGTCTCAGTTATTGAAGGAAGATCAATCGCTGAAGGAACTCGGTGAAGCTTGTGTGCTTGGTGGAACTTGTGCTTGGTGATGCTTATGTTGCTCGTTGTTTCTTGGCTTGGTCGGTTGTTTCTTTGGTGCTTGGTAGTTCTAGTTTACCGACTGGAGCTCTTGGTGATTTGGTTGGCTGACTTGGTGCATTTATTGTCAGTAGTTGTCATTTCATTCTCTTATGTAGATCTAGAGGCCGACATGGAGAATTAAATAATTGTAAGGCTATTTGAGAGCCAACTTGTATTACATTTAATATTTGTTTATAAGAGTTAATTATGTCATCTAGATGACTTGTGGTTGAAGATTAGTATTTAAGGAGTGTTTGGGTAGTTGTTTAGGGGCATCAGATTTGGGGAAGATAGAAGTTAGATCTAGATCCTATGAGATCTTGAAGATCAAATTGATTTCTGATAGTTTGTAACAACAAAGCTAGTGCTTGTTTGCTTGGAGACAAGGAGATTGCTTGGTGGCTTGCGAGCTCAAGTTCAGATCTATGTTAGGGTTTCCATTAGTTGCTGATTTGTTTCAAATTTGGACTAGGTAGAGGTGTCTTGGATCTTTGTTGATCTTGTAGAACTATTTTGATTGTAATTGGCCCTAACCCGGAAGGCCTTATAGCCAAGCATGTTAATGAAAATCTTATTTTTAGCATATCATATTATGTTATTCCACTGTTTTGGTAGTTGGCTACAAGATTGGACTATCCTTAATTAGATCCACCATCCTTGACTACGTCAGGTGGTATCAAAGTGAGAAGATCTTGAGTGTGTAAAATAGTTCAGGTTGTTTGCACTAGGACCTTGTTGGTGATTTATTGCTTGGGTTTTCAAAGATCTGGAAGGATGTCTCTGAGAAGATTGTGTTAGGAATAAATGCTGAAGCCTTTGGCAGTCATTTGGTAGTAGTGGTTGTTGCATTCATGACTATGATTGTCATTGATGTCAACACAATGATATTCTAGAGTTTAGCAGAATAGTAGGCATAGTTTTGTTTTGCGCACATGTTATATTGCATATTTAGTTATGTGAAATTGATGGTATGTTCTTTGGTGTGTTATTAGCCTATGGTTAAGAGCACAAAAATAAATTCATTTATTCATGAAAGTTATAAGCATTTTGGTGGAAGCAGTATTCTGGCAGTATTCCTATGTAGTGGCTTTTGGTAGTCGGAGGATATCTCCTAACTGGGATGGAATCTGATTCTATGTAGTTAAAGGGAAGTTTGAGACTCATTTTTGGTGGTGTGGTTCATAGCACAAACTTCGAGGTCACACGATTGGAAAGTTATTGTATCTGGAAGCTGACAGTTTTATGTAATTTTGATGTAGCGTGTTGAAATTATTATTTTGTATTTACATGCTAACTCATTTGTAATTATTTAAGTGTGGTATAAAG
Source organism: Chamaecyparis obtusa (assembly GCA_027943335.1). Taxonomy (NCBI): domain Eukaryota; kingdom Viridiplantae; phylum Streptophyta; class Pinopsida; order Cupressales; family Cupressaceae; genus Chamaecyparis; species Chamaecyparis obtusa. The sequence goes on along the minus strand of BSBK01000015.1, from coordinate 151,747 downwards.
GAAGGAATGTTTTCCTTATTGTGTAAGTGATTGTAATAGTTGTGATATGAAGTTGTGAAAGTTATGGTGCAAATGTATGCATCAAGTGAAGAAAAGAGCTAATTCAGTGATGAAGGAAGACTTGCGAAGTACAGACATCTAGATTTGTGATCTTGTGTAGCAAAGAGTGTGGTTTTGGGACAGTGTGAAGAAGGTAACATATTTCATATTATTTTATTGAATAATCCTAAGATCTATTGGAGAGTGAGTTCAAAGATCTTGCCTTGAAGCTATTTGGGCAGTGGGTCCTTCTGTCTTCCATAACTCCTAACAAGGTTATAATCTTTTAACAAGGATTCAAAATCTCCTAACAGAGATTCATATGTACTAAATTTATTTCATAAGACTCCTAATAGGGTCCATCCTCTAACAAGGAACTTTCATATTAGTGCATCATTTTGTGGGCATCATTCCCACTCGGGTTTACTCTTTGATCAAGAGGTTCCCTAGTTAACATATCTTGTGTTATTGTGGCATTTTGTATGGTTATCTTTCTATGGTTGGTTACAACATTAATTATATGGTTTAAAGTTTTTGAAGTTGATATTGTAGTTAATGTTAATAAATGGTTTAATTATCAGATAACTGATTCACCCCCCCTCTCAGTTATCTTGGCGGTCTTTACTTTCTAACAATTAGTATCAGAGCAGCAGGTCCTTGAAAGAGAAGTTTACCAACTTAAGGAGATCTATGGAAAATTTTAGGAAAGAAAGCCCTAAGTATGATGGAGTAAATTTTGACAGCTGGAAAGAAAAGATGAAGACACATCTCTTGTGTTTAGGACTAGGTTATTGGTTGATTACAAAGAATGAAAGGACTATAATTGAAGAAGATAATCTTGAAACAAGTTCTAAAGATGAGGTAGATCTATTTATGTGTAACATACTTGCAAGAGAAGCACTTTTATCAACACTTCTGGAGAATGAATATAGTCAGGTAAAAGGTTTAACTAAATCTCATGATATTTGGAAAGCTTTACATTCTACTTTTGAAGGTGATGAACATGCAAAGAAAGCTAGGTTACATAATTGGATTTGTGCATTTGAAGACATGAGATTGATGGAAGATGAATCTGTTAGAAGCTATATTGGTAGGATGTCAGAAATTGTTGCAGGAATAAAGTCTTGTGGAGGTGAAAAGATAGAGAATGAAGTAATATGGAAGATTTTGAGAACATTGACACCGGTATTCAGGCAGACTACACAAATGATTGAACAAGTGATACTTTGTACACCAAAATTTTCAAGAGAGACTCTTCTTGGAAGATTGGAAGCAACAGAGATGAATTTGAGATTATCAGGAGAACTACCTAGAGTGGAGACAACATTCAGTGCTCTTAGCATCAGACCTATTTTGTCTAGAAGTACAAGTGTGAATGGAGATTATGCCAGTAGTAGCAGATCCAAATCTGATGAAGATAAGAAGATTGAAGAAGGTATTGCCTTGGTTGTGAAAAGAGAACCAGATGGATTTGTAGCAATTAAGGAAGAAAATTTTCAATCTGATATTAACGAAGAGAAAGCCTTAGTTTCCCAAGTTAAAAAGAAAGCTGATTGGATTATAGATAGTGGTTGTTCACATCATATGACTGGTGATAATGGAAAATTCATAAATTTTAACAATTATGATGGAGGAGTTGTTAGAGTTGGTAACAATGCACCTTGTTTGATTAAAGGTATAGGATCTATTACTCTTGATGGAAAGACTAATACTGATGATGTTTACTTTATCGATGGATTGAAACATAATATTTTGAGTGTTGGATAGTTAGTGGATAAAGGATATCAAGTTTGGTTTACTGAGAAAACTTGTGTGATTAAGGATAAAGATGGAAATCTAATTGGACTTGGATCTAGAACCAGAGGTAATGTATTTTAGTTGAACCCTACTGAGATGACATGCTTGATGACTAAGATTGATGACAATTGGTTATGGCATAGAAGGTTTTATCATATAAAATTTGATTATATTGTGAAAGTAAGTTCTACACTTGCAGTAAGAGACTTACCTAAGATTATTAAGCCTACTAACATGATTTGCAAGGAATGTGTGATTGCTAAGAAGAAAAGGAGTTCATTTCCTAGCAAGAAGTTCACATCTACAGAGAAGTTGGAGATTGTTCATACAGACTTGAGCGGTCTTACTAGGACTAGAAGATTCTATGGAGAAAGTTATTTTATGATTCTTGTTGATGATTTTACAAGAATGATGTGGATTGCATTTTTGAAAGAAAAATCTGAAGCATTTGATAAGTTTGAAGTCATGAAGAATAAAGTTGAGAATGAATCAGGAATGAGGATTAAATGTTTGAGATCTGATAGAGGTGGAGAATTTACATCTAAAGAGTTTAACACTTTTTGTGAAGTAAATGGTATTAAGAGAGAGTTATCAGCCCCTAGAACACCTGAACAAAATGGTATTGCAAAAAGAAGGAACAGATCAGTGACTGAAGCAGCTAGAGCTATGTTATTTGAAGGTGATTTGGCAAAGACATTTTGGAGAGAAGCAGTGAATACAACAGTATATACAATGAACAGAGTACAAATCAGAGCAGACACAGACAAGACACCTTATGAATTTTGGTTTGGACATGCACCCTCAGTTAAGTATTCTACAAGTTTTGGAAGCAAATTTTATATTAAGAGAGATGATGATATAGGAAAATTTGATCCTAGAAGCGATGAAGGAATTTTTCTTGGATATTCTTTGAAAAGAAAAGCATATAGATGTTACAATAAGAGAACTAAAACTATTGTTGAAAGTGCAAATGTAAAAGTTGATGAGAAGTTTAAAATTCAGGAAAGAATGCTTGATTATGAATCTGATGAAGGAACTAACCCTCAGCCTAACATTGAAACTACTAAACAATTTTTTGAGACTGACAGTGAATTGTTGAATGAAAGTCATGCTGAAGAAAACAAAGAAAAATCTAGAGAAGAATCTACAGTTGAAGAAAGATCAGTGACTATGACACCTAACAGGTATATATCAAGACATCATCCTGTTGAGAAAGTTATTGGAAGCTTGGACAGAAGAGTTATGACTAGAAAGAAGGTACATTTATGTTTGATTTCTCAAATTGAACCTAAGTCTACTAATGAAGCTTGTGAAGATGAACATTGGATTAAAGCTATGAAAGAAGAATTGGATCAGATTGAAAAGAACAAGACATGGGAATTGATCCCTAGACCTAAAGACAAAAATGTGATTGGAACTAAATGGGTATTCAGGAACAAGATGAATGAACAAGGAGAAGTAATTAGAAACAAAGAAAGATTGGTGTGTAAGGGATACTCACAACAAGAAGGAATTGACTATGAAGAGACTTTTGCCCCTGTGGCAAGACTTGAAGCAGTAAGAATATTTTTGGCTTATGAAGCATTTAAGAAATTCAAAGTGTATCAGATGGATGTGAAGTCAGCATTTCTGAATGGTGAATTAGAAGAAGTCTACATTGAGCAGCCTGAAGGTTTTCCTTTGACTCAAGAAGGAGACATGGTATGTAAACTAAAGAAAGCATTGTATGGACTAAAGCAAGCACCTAGAACTTGGTATGCTAGATTAGATAAGTATTTGTTAAAATTGGGATTTACAAAAGGAACAGCTGATAGTAACTTATACACAAAAGAAATTGAGAATGGATTGTTAGTTTTGGTTATTTTTATTGATGACATTATTTTTGGAGGAGAAGATGAAGCTAGTGATAAATTTGTTGATGAAATGAAGACAAAATTTGAAATGAGTATGATTGGAGAAATGAAACACTTTTTGGGATTACAAATAACACAAAAGAAAGATGGTATCTTTATAAGTTAGACAAAGTACTTGAATGATTTGTTGAAAAGATTCAGTATGGAGAATTGTAAACCAGTTGGAACACCTATGGTTACAGGACATAAACTATCTAGTAAAGATGAGACATCAGAAGTTGAGCAAAAGAAATACAGATCTATGATTAGTGGACTGTAGTAGTTGACACACACTAGACCAGATATAAAACATTCAGTTGGAATGGTAGCAAGATTTCAAGCTGAACCTAGAGAGTCACATTATGAAGTAGTAAAATGGATATTGAGATATCTTAGAGGCACAATGGACTATGGACTGTGGTATGAAAATTTTGATGATTTTACCTTATGTGCATATACTGATGCTGATTGCGGAGGTAGTGTTGATGAAAAGAAAAGCACCAGTGGTGGAGCCTTTTTTCTTGGAGGAAGATTGGTTTCTTGGTTGAGCAAAAAGAAGAATTGTATCTCACAGAGTACAGCAGAAGCAGAATATGTAGCAGCAGCAAACAATTATCATTAGATAATTTGGATGAGGCAGATGTTGATGGACATTGGAATCAAGTTTGATGAGCCTATGGTCATATATTGTGACAATACAAGTACATTTAGTATGTCTAAGAATCTGGTTTTACATTCTAAAATAAAGCATATAGAGATCAAGTATCATGTTGTAAGAGAGAAAGTTGCAGATAAAGAAGTCAAACTGGAGTACATAAGCACAAAGGAGCAGATAGCAGATATATTTACTAAGCCTTTGCCTAAGGATACATTTGAGTATCTGAGAGGTATGCTTGGGGTTATGCCCCAACCTACTTTTGAGTAATGATGCAGTTGGTTGCATCCGTCCAGTGGTTTTGGGCCCTATCTATTTTCTGGATTGGATGTTGGTACTTTCTCTATGGGGGAGTATGTGTATCTGAGCTGAGTCATTGAGGACTCTTGTGAATGTATTTTTTGAATAGTGTCTTTTGACATTGAGCTATTGTTGATGTAGTGATAGAATTTCTATCATTGATGTCAATGGGGGAGAGAATCATCAAAAACATTAAGGAACTACATTTGTTGGAGAGATTGAATAGGATAATGAAGCAAGATTTGATTGATGATGAGTAGTAGTGTAGTTGAGTAGCAGTGATTAGATTTTTGGAACATTGGATGTTTTTCATCTATGTTTCCATCAATGCCAATGGGGGAGATTGTTAGGAATGAATGTTGAAGCCTTTGGCAGTCATTCTATAGCAGTGGTTGTTTCATTCATGACTATGATTGTCATTGATGTCAACACAGTGATATTCTGGAGTTTAGCAGAATAGCAAGCACAGTTTTGTTTTGTGAACATGTTATATTAAAGATTGAGTTATGCACAATTGATGGCATGTTCTTTGGTGTGTTATTAGCCTATGGTTAAGAGTGCAAAAAGAAATTCATTTATTCATGAAAGTTATAAGCATTTTGGTGGAAGCAGTATTCTCGCAGTATTCCTGTGTAGTGGCTTTTGGTAATCGGAGGATATCTCCTAACCAAGATAGAATCTAATTCTGTGTAGTTAAAGGGAGGTTTGAGACTCATTTTTGGTGACATGGTTCATAGTGCAAACTTTGAGGTCACACGATTGGAAAGTTATTGTATCTGGAAGCTGACAGTTTTATGTAATTTTGATGTAGCATGTTGAAATTATTATTTTGTATGTACATGCCAACTCATTTGTAATTATTTGAGTGTGGTATAAAGGAAGGAATGTTTTCCTTTTTTTGTAAGTGATTTTCATAGTTGTGATATGAAGTTGTGAAAGTTATGGTGCGAATGTATGCATCAAGTGAAGAAAAGAGCTAATTCAGTGATGAAGGAAGACTTGCGAAGTACAAAGATCTGGATTTGTGATCTTGTGTAGAAGAGAGTGTAGTTTTGGCATAGTGTGAAGGAGGTAACATATTTCATATTATTCTATTGAATAATCCTAAGATCTATTGGACAATGAGTTCAAAGATCTTGCCTTGAAGCTATTTTGGCAGTGGGTCCTTCTATCTTCCATAACTCCTAACAGGGTTAGAATCTTTTAACAGGGATTCAAAATATCCTAATAGAGATTCATATGTACTAAATGTATTTCATTAGACTCCTAACAGGGTCCATCCTCTAACAAGGAACTTTCATATTAGTGCATCATTTTGTGGGCATCATTCCCACTAGGGTTTACTCTTTGATCAAGAGGTTCCCTAGTTAACATATCTTGTGTTATTGTGTCATTGTGTATGGTTATCTTTCTATGGTTGGTTACAAAATTAATTATATGGTTTAAAGCTATTGAAGTTGATATTGAAGTTAATGTTGATAAATGGTTTAATTATCAGATAAATGATTCACACCCTGCCTCTCAGTTATCTTGGTGGTCTTTACTTTCTAACAGATTGGACCCTAGAGTGATTTCAAATCTCTTTGATACTGTGGAATCGAAGATTACAGAGAAGGTGAAATTTGATTTCAGATCTAAGATAGAATTGATGAAGAATGACATGATTGCTGAGATCATGAAGGCTATGACTGGTGTACCTTAGAATATGGGTACTAAAGATGGTTATGAGGAAGCTGCTGGATCTAGTAGTCATGATTGAAGAGATAGATCTGGTGAAGATAGAACTGGTCGATTGCATAGATCTAGAGCTCAGTTAAGTAATAGTTACCAAATGGAAGTTTCTACTTTCTCTAGTACTTTGAAACTTGAGAACTTGATTGACTGGATTGGTGAATTGGAAGATTTCTTTGAGCTTGAAGAAATTGAAGATCATGTTCGAGTGAGATTGGCACAGACTAAGTTGAAAGGACATGCTGATCTTTGGTGGAAAGAATTACAAAGAGATAGAGAAGATGAACATGAAATGACGATCAATTGGTGGAGATTGATGGTGACTAAATTGAAAGCTAAATTCATACCTAATGACTATGAGCTTGACTTTTTAAAGAAGTTGCAAAATCTGAAGCAGAAAGATTTGACTATTGAAGATTATACCGAGGAGTTCTACAAACATACTATTCGGTGTGGACACAGATAACTTGTTAAGGAAAAGGTAGCTCGGTATGTGAATGGTTTGAGATTCAATATTCAGGATGAGCTTGGTATGTTGAAGATTGATTTTTTTTAAGATGCTTATTAGTATACACTCAAGGTAGAAGATAAGTTAAAAAGGAGACTACATAGTAATCCCTAAGGGAAGGAAAATATTGATCACTCGGTGAAGGATAAACTAACTAGAGAAGATGAATTGAAACCTATGGAATTGAAGAAGAAGATAGGAAGAGTTATCTTTAAGGGAACTTGTTATAACCGTGGTGAAGAAGGACACCGTTCTTTTGAGTCTACATAGAAAAAACTTGGTGATCGACGGACTATTGTGGTAAATGAGAAAATTTAGAATGAACTTGAATCTGATAACTTGTTGGTTTGACGAACATTTCTCAGTACAAAGGAGGAACCTTGTCAGAGGAGTAACTTGTTCAAGACTCAGTGCAAGTTTGGAGGTAAACTTTGTGATGTAATTGTTGATAGTGGTAGTAGTGATAATCTTGTTGCTGAGGACATGGTTCAAAAACATTTGAATAGAATGAAACATCCACGTCCTTATAGGATTGGCTGGTTGCAAGATGTTCATGCTCTAGAAGTGAGGAAGTAGTGTTTTGTTGATGTTCAAATTAGCTAGTATAAGGATCTTGTGTTGTGTGCTATTTTGAAGATGAATACTTGTGATATATTTCTTGATAGACCTTTGGAATATGATTGCAGAGCTATATATGATTGTGTGAAGAATGTGTTTACTATTGAGAAGAATGACAAGAAGTTTTCCTTAATGCCTTTTCTAGATACAACACTCAGTAGGAGGAACCTAAGTATCGGTAGCTGAGTTGAGTTAGTAGATCCTGAAGGTGTGGATGATCAGTATGGAGAACAAGGTTGTGTGTTATCAAGGAAGGACTTGAAGAGACAGAGGAAGCAGAAGTGGAAGAGTATGCAAGATGAAAAGTTTGAGGACTTGTATGTGAAGAACCAGTTTGGGGTTTATGTGTTGAATCTTGGAAGATGTTCTTCCATCATATGAACATCTTTTCAAACCTGGGGTGTCTGATGCAGGGGCATTCTAGGGTACTCAGTAAATATCCATGGTGGTGTGCTATTTTGGTTATGTGGTGCTTGATTGTAGCTTTAACCGATGGTATCGGTTATTGAAGGAAGCTCAGTCACTGAAGGAACTCAGTGAAGCTTTTGTGCTTGGTGGAACTTGTGCTCGGTGATGCCTATGTTGCTTGGTATTTCTTGGCTTGGTCGGTTGTTTCTCTAGTGCTTTCTAGTTCTGGTTTACCAACTGGAGTACTTCATGATTTGGTTGGCCGACTTGGTGCATTTATTGTTGGTAGCTGTCATTGCATTCTCCTATGTAGATCTAGAGGCCTACATGGAGAATTAAATAATTGTAAGGCTATTTGAGAGCCGACTTGAATTACATTTAATATTTGTTTGTAAGAGTTAATTATGTCATCCAGCCAACTTGTGGCTAAAGATTAGTATTTAAGGAGTGTTTGGGTAGTTGTTTAGGGGCATCAGATTTGGGGAAGATAGAAGTTAGATCTAGATCCTACAAGATCTTCAAGATCAGATTGATTTATGATAGTTTGTAACAACAGAGCTAGAGGTTGTTTTCTTGGAGACAAGGAGATTTCTTGGTGGCTTATGAGCTCAAGTTTAGATCTGCCTTAGGGTTTCCATCAGTTGCTGATTTGTTTTAGAACTAGACTAGGTAGAGGTGTCTTGGATCTTTGTTGATCTTGTAGAACTGTTCTGATTGTAATTGGCCCTAACTTGGAAGGCCTTACAGCCAAGAATGTTAATGAAAATCTGATTTTGAGCATATCCTATTGTGTTATTCCCTTGTATTGGCAGTTGGCTACAAGGTTGGACTATCCTTAATTGGATCCACCATCCTTGACTATGTCAGATACATTAGTTAGAAAGTAATCGTTGTTTTTTATCTAAAAAATATACAACTCACTTTACAAATATAGATCCAGGTCACACATATATGTTGATTTATTGACTGATATCCATTTCCATCTCCATCTTTGATCTACTTAGAATTCACTCCAAGCAATCAGAACTCTAATCAGCTCTTTCACAATTTCATCTTCAGCCTTTTCCTTAGACTTGTTAGTCAATAACATCAACCTCTTCTTCATGCTCCATAACCTCTAAATTAGGTTTTCCTTTATATGATCAGGTAGATCAATCTTTTTCCACTTAATCTCCTCTGTAGATCTTAGGTTTAGGTTAGATTCATCAAATCCTTCTATCATTATGTTCTTTAACCTTCCTTCTACAGACATCTCCAAACTTCTCTTTGAATCCATAAGAAAACAATTTACCATGCATTAAATTCTCCATACAATTCGTTAATAATGTCAACATGTTTTTCATATCCCAAGAATTTAACTATGTCAGCTGGGAATCTCAATTATTTTTACAAATGTAATTTACTGATACTCGGTCAATATTGTGTTCTTCTCCTCGATCATCACTGTGCATCTCCGTCATCATTACAAATTATCTTCCTCGGAAAATACTATCTTTTCTTAGTAATTTCATGTCGCTCGACAATTACTGATGTTCAATCAACACTAGATTTACTTGGCATATACTAGCACTCGGTTGACACTAACATCACCTCGCTTAAACTAGATTTCTTCACTTTTTCTCTGTTAAGCCTACCTCTCCAGTCTTTCTTCTTACTTAGATAAACAATACATGATCTTATCAATGTGCCAACTAATTAACACTAGTACAAAAACAACAATATATGACCAAAATAACTACCAAAAATTGTAGATAAATGACCAAATTTGGTCACGTGACCAGTGGTAGTTTATTGCCGGTCATTTATCTCATGACCAAATTTATGACTAAACTATTTTAGTCATTTATTTGGTCATGGATTTGGTCATATATTTAGTCATTTATTTGGTCATTTGGTAGTTTATTTGGTCATTTATTTGGTCCTTTATTTGGTCATTTATTTGGTCATTTATTTAGTCATTTATTTGGTCATTTATTTGGTCATTTATTTGGTCATTTATTTGGTTGTTTATTTGGTCATATATTTAGTCATTAATTTAGTCATATATTTAGTCATTAATTTAATAATATATTTTATCATATTAGGGCACGATGGAATCAAACCATCATCCTCCTACTTGTAAAGTAGGTGATCTTCCATTGAGCTAGTACCCTTTAAAGAATAATCATACCATGTATACTAGTACTTTCCACTAAACATGATTTCAAGTTTTTTTATCTATAGTTCAAGGGTTATGATAGTAAATGGTTATGAGAATCATTGAAAACAAAGTATTTCAAAGACTGTTATGAGGCAAAGTTTGTGATTGTCATGTAAAGAGGAAGAATCACAGGTTCCATCACAGTGAGAAGCACATTCTATATATGAAAGAAAATGTAAATTTCTTGATCTAAGGGGAAAAATTCAAAGATTAAAACTCTTCCTAATGACTATAACTAGACTAAGTACCATAGAACTATTCCTAATGACTGTAACTAGACTAAGCCCCATCTTTAGACTAATCCAATGCTTAATCCAAAAATTCACTTTCTAGACTATTGCCATGCACCTAGAGCCTCCAACTTGTCCAATCTTCAAGCAAAGCTTCCACCCTTGTTATAGCACCTTAGAATGTCATAACATGGCCAATGTACCATGTTCCACCAACCTTCCAAGTTTGGTGAGAGATCTACAATGCAACTCACTCAAGAGCATAATCTCCTTGTAGCCTTGTCCAGTCAGTAATCTACCTTTAACTCACAAACTTTCCAAACAACTAGGGAAACCCTTGATAGTTCCATACACCCTTTACAATGCTACTAAACATATCCCAAACCCAAGGTATGTTACTTTGGACCAACTACTAGATCCACTACCTTTGCAACAATGAAATAGGCTAATTTGCACCCATTTGCAAAGCAACCTATACAAGGACTTTCTCCCTTGACTCATAACCTTGAAAAATTCTTAGTAAATGGAAAAACACTAAGGATTATAAAGTTTTTAAGGCACCATCACTCACCTATTCTTCTAGGCATCAAACCCTCCCTTCTAGGGTCCCTAGGCTAGGGCTTGTTCACAAGGACACTTTCAAATCTCTCTAGATCCCCCCAATGGATCTAACACATCCCTATGTACCTTGAAACACTAGATCCATCACAAAAAATATCCATCCTTAAGAGTATTCATTCACATTAATGACCGGTGTCAAACTAGGCACCCTTCAATCACCAACCTACCACCATTATGTGGTTTTCCCAAACTCATTTTAGCTATCCCTGCATTAAAACCATTATGTACAAGGATTTAATACACCATTATACCTCTCCCACCAATCACAACTCTTCATAGTTCATCTTCTACTTTTGTTGGACATCAAAAAGAATCTTGCACATTCAGGTTGAAGAGTAAATATTTATATAGTACATGCACTAACAATAGATGTGTTGTGAATGGCATTAGCTATTTTGTCCACATACTATGAATTTTATGTGTTGAGAGATACAAAACCAAAATTTATATATTTCAAACTAAGTTGAATCTAAGTGGACATAATAGCTAAGATATAGTTACCTACTCTTTTGCTGAATGTCCGTAAAATAATCAAGTTTTCATGCTTCTTTACCCAAGCCATCCTGGATCCTTTCCTTGAAAATTCAACGTATGCCTCATCCAACACAACTAAGATAGGTAGAAAAATAATTTCCAAAAGGTTGTCATGATTAATAATACTAGTAGATAGTCAAAAAGTAAAGTGATTGGCAAGATAATTTATAAACCACAATGTTTTATTTGTTAGCAATTTTTAACAAACCTTACATTTTTAATGTTACACTCTGAAATATACTAAGATGACTAACATAGAAACTAACAATAGAATCATTAGAGAAGAGGCGAGGCAAAAAAGAAAATTCACAAGGATTACATTATGAATAAACTTCTATGAAAACAACCTTCCATCTGGATTGTTTCGTGAAGTTAAGAAGATGCACTTTGGATTCTCTTTCTTCACAACTTCAATAATACCAGAAATGTCCAAATTGAAATCAGGTAGTCTAGGAACTGCAAAAATAGCAGAGTGTCAAGCGAGGGAATGTACAGCTACCAATTAAACCAGATTTTTTCCACCCAATATTGTGTTAGAAGATACAAATGGTTTGCATGCAAGCTTTAAATGAAAGTCCCATAATTCTCATTCTGTCCACCTTGAACTTCCAATAGCATTCTGAAAACTAAAAGAAAAGATGCCAGAGAAACAAAATTACAAGGCTTCCATAATTTCTTCTACTTGGTTACCCTTTATCATAGTAGCCCCATTCACACTAGCATCAAACTCATACATGGTAAATGTAGGTGGGCAATCCACTATCTTGTCACCAGGATACAGTACACATCTACAAGATTTACAGTTAAAGTTAAGTGTAATGTTCCAAAATTAGTAGACAAAGAGTAATTCACAATGTGCAAGGAGAACACAAAACATAGAGAAGTTATTGAGAGAAATCCAAAGGTTTCAATTTCAAACATCACAATATACTCAATATAAGAGAATAGTGTTAGAGTAGTCATATTATAGCTAATAATTAATTAATTTAATTATTAGTCTATTATTCTCTACACTTAAGTTAGACTTAGGCATATTATTATTCTTTAGGGTTTTCTCCTTTAGGGTTTCGGTATCCTTTTATAAGGATTCCCTCTTTGTATTTTTCAGCAACTCAATGCATTATTCATAATAGATTGTTCTTTTGAATGTGCATATGATGTCTCTGGCCTTTTGGCCTCCATAGATTTTTCTTGCCTTCTGTGCTTTGCTTCTTCCATGTGACAGGGTTATGCATGCAGGTGTTCTTGGGAGATTAGTTTTTCACCTAATCTAACAAATAGACATAGTGAGTCAAATACAATTATATGTGACTACTGGGTGGGCATGGCCTCTTAAAAATACCAACATATTAACATCCTTCAAATTTGAGCATTCAGGGACAACATACATCCCAATGTACTCCATCAATTAAGGATCATACAAAGGACCCAATCAGAAGGATTTATATCCACACAAATATTAAAGAGAATTTATAATTAAATTTCAAAGTTGAATACAGAATGTAATAGCTGAGCAAAAAGAATTGAAAGATGAACACAAAGCTAATCACTGCATGATAAGATCAATAAGTTCATCTACTCCACATCCATCAAGAAAATAACCTACATCAAGCCCTGAATCATCAACAAGTGCTGCCTATAAACATTGACTCTCTAGAGAAGGATATATGTAAGGAAATTCCATTTTTCTCCTTCCCAATGAACTGATGAAAGACTCTGTAAATCGGTGAGGGAGAAGGTAGGAGAATGTATTTTGAGAGTCCTATGGTCTTACAATGGGAGAATGCAGTTTGGAGAAGTGGTCAATGCATCATCTATGGATTTGAAAAGCATACCAACTTGGGACTCTGACCTCTTCAAATAGACTAGTTTCATCTACAACATATCAGGCTTAGTTGATTAGCTACTAGAAAGATTATTATCAAATATTCCAAATTCGAAGCATATCTTTAAAGTAAGACAATCGATGCATATGTGTTGTACTTTTGATACTTTTTGTCAGTATTTTTTGGCCTCAGTGGAGTTAGTAGTTCTATTTTCCATCTATTTTCTGTTTAAAGCTTTCCTCAATCTAGATTTTTGTGGTATAGTTTCTCAAAGGGCCATAATATACAATAAAGCATTTTTCTTTTATGATATTTGACATTTCCATTTATAGACCAAGCAAATAGCTTAATGATCCTCAAGAATTCATGACTGTAGATATTTAAGTGTGCCATTAAGCAGTGTTGATTAAAAAGGGCCACCTCTTGCAATAGTAGTAATGGATGTAGAGATGATGGCATGGCTAATGACCTATAGATTGTGGAATTATAGTGCCTAGATCTAGAACATTCATTGTTGCACTATCTTCTGCTATTGTTGCACTGTCTTTTGTTAGATTCATTGGCTAGGAAAGGTGGATTATGATTGGGATGCTTGTTGGAGAATATGAAGTTTGTGTAGAGCAGTTGTAACATACTTATGACTGATTCTTAGATTAAAAGTGTTAAATAATCAGAATTGACTGTAACATACTAATGTACTATCAATGCAGCATAAATTTGGCTGCATCTGAATTGGGCATGAATGCCAACACCCATAGGGTTGAAACCTCAACATGTCAATAATCATTGGAACCTTCAAGGAACACTTGCAGTCTTTTGTAAAAAATGGCCATGAATTCTAATAAGTGTCTCCTTAAATCATTAGAACCCAAATGGACCTACATTTCGTCATTATCAATATTTCTAGTAGACATTTGCAAGATGATGATGAAGACATTCAGTTTGGTATGAAATTTGGTATGGAACCAGAATAATTTGCACAGATGTCAAATCTATACCAAATCAACAAAATTCATAGAATTGGCAAAATTTTTCCTTGAGATCCCACACGTGAACTGATCATTATTAAAGAAGGGTATGACTAGTAGAAAATTGACTCATTAATAATTATGTTTAGGCATCAAAAAATTGGAAGACTTAAATTTGAAGTTTTTGCAGATTTATTCTTCACTTACTCTGAGAGAACTCAACAGCGATGTTATGGAAAAAGAGTTCAAATCTGTTCAGAACTTTTCCTCTAAGCTTTCATAAGAGCATAATAATTAATTGTCTTATCATTAGTGGGTGCTGCTGTTAGGTGCAAAGTTTTTCATTTGAATTAGCAGGACTCTTTTGAATCTTGCCTTGGGGAAATTGGATATAACATCTCCAAGGCTAGCACAAAGAGAATGATATCTAGTGATCAGGGGTTTAGAGTAGAGGACCTTCAATTGATGTGTCAGGAGTTTGTGCCAGCATTACAGGAAGCTTCTACTGCAACAGATCATAGTGCAAGTTTATGCGCCAATGCAATCCTAATATTGCTTCTATCCTTGTTGATAAGTTCAGTTGAGATTTATATTTAGATGTGAGGGTCAAAAGGGAAATCTCATATTTCTTCATACAAAAATATATATCACTGTTCTTTATATGCCTCACATAGAACAACTCTTAAACAGAGTTGTGAAGCTATTTAAGTGATGAAATCTATAACAGGAGATATACAAATAATTGAGTGAATAAATAAGCGAGAATCAATCACAAACCAATAAAAAGGACACAGATTCACCATGAAAACCTAGTAAGGAGAATATCTAACTACATAAGACTAAAATTTGTCAAATTGCAACCATTTTCTTTGTATTCTACATGATTTCCTCATTAACAACCAAGGTCAATGATAAAGTAATAAGGTCTAAAATTGATAAAACCACCAAATGCAAGATGGTGTCATGACTTGCTCCTGTAATAAACTTGCCTTCTCTTTGAAACAATTAAACATGTATATGATATGTCGTACAAGATAGAAGAAAATTAATTACATAAAACCTAACATTTTTCATCAACTGTGATATAAATATCAGTTTAACAATTATAATCAATGTTCAACATTCAACAATGTTTTAGAGGACTTATAAATAAAACCTATTGACATAAGTTTAACTCACAGTTGTAAATGATCCTACTGAAGTGTGTGGTGGAGACTATTTTAAAACTTTACCACCCTAATCCTTTTCTCATTCCTTGGTCGCCAGTGAATGCTAGTGTTTATCTATGGTGGAGTGGTTGAGGCAGGCCGAGTGGGAAGAAAGTAAGTGTTTAATCTTGTTTCTCAGCGATGATGATAAGACCTGCCCAGTCATTTGTACCCAAGTGCATTCACTGGTCTTGAATTTATGCCCACTTAGGTTGTGATCAGTATACTCTCTTCTTGGTTTGGATTCCAAAATCATCTAAAATAGATGTGAGTTGTAGGCCCAACACTATTCCTTGGATCTAATACTGCAGATCTAGTACTAAACCTTCTAAATTTGATATGAATTGCACCTTCTAGGATATTTTGGATTAGTGAATTGCTTGATACAACTCCAATGCCCTCCTATTCACAAGAAAATCCACTAAAACATTCTACTTAGAGATAAAATGATGTGCTTTAACACTGCTAAAACATATTGCTGTGATCCAAGATTGGCCTAATAAAGAATGAATTCATATTATAAATCTATTTGGATAATAGTGTAATTATTCAAAATTAGGAGGTACTTGGTAAACCAAAAGAATAAATGAAGTTTAATTATTTGGAAATTAGACGAGGGACCCAAATCTACTAAAATTTCCTTAAAAATAGGTGAATATATTGTTTTCCAAACTCTTCTTTTCCATCTAACACATCCCAAAATATTTTTAGTGTATTGCATTTTAAAACATCAGAGTGGAGGTCAAGGATGGAGAATTCTTAAATAGTAATGATGGAAAAAGGGGATAAAGAAATTTAAAAACTATAAAAATTGTAAATCTTGTCATATATATGAATTTTGTCAAAACACTTCACATGCTTTGTCTATGCTTCCACATTTTACATACATGTCTTCCAAGGTATATGCAACCAAAATGTCTATAAATATTTCTCTATCCTTTATATGCTTTGATGGATGTCTATACGCTATTCCAAAGCTTCCATTTTGGCAAAAGGAGGCAAAATGCTGGCAAAGATTGTCAATTTTGGCTTCATTCGTGCCAATTTTAATTGCTTGAAAAGTTCTAAATCATTTTTAATAGATCAATTTTGTTTGTATTCTATAATCATGGTATTCCATATACCACAAGCCTACGTACAATTGCAGCGTGAGATAAGTGTATTGTACAAAATCAAGGATGGCTTGAATCACTGTTTGAAACTTCGTAGCATTTTGGTGACATTTCTACAGCACCATACACATTTTAATGTTGATCAGGTTCTGTGAAAGAAGTTGTACATCAATATTTGGTTTCAATAATATTTGATCAGATTATTTAATATATATCAGCATTGATGAAAGTGCAGACATTGGTTATTTGATTGAATACTATTTACTTCTTGCAGTATAATTGTGCAGTCTCAATCATACAGGCATTGGAATACATTCAGTATTTCTTGAGAATAGATGATTCATTTGCATTTGTAATTGGCTTGTGTACATTCAATAAGGATATGAGAATAGTCAGATAATCATCTCCTTTGAATACATTCATTCAACCCATTATTATTTTTGGATTGCGTAAACATTAACAGTTTGATAACATGGTGATATTAAATATAATCCAGTGTATAGTTGTATTCTTAGAGAAACTAGCTTTAAGAAATATTGTAGTTCACAGGTCTGATTGGAAAAGAAATACTTATCCATTTGCAAATACAAGTTGATTATTTAAGGATTGATTCTACAATTATGTGCCTTGGCACCATTACTCATAATTTGATTAAATTTGATCATGACTTCATTTCTGATTTGTGAGACTAGTTGATGAATGTCGTGAATAGAATTTTATTAAATTGGGAGAATTGGTAGGACGAAAGCCAAACTCTAGAAATGTTTGACATCATCGTCCCTGCCTTTGCCAAAATGGAAGTTTTGAAATAGGGTATGTTTATTCATTAAAGCATAAAGGACAGAGTAATTTTTTCATACGTAGTTGAAATAAATCTGATAGACATGCATGCAAAATATGGAAGTATATATAAGGCATTTGAATTGTTTGACAAGGAAGCATTTGAATTATTGACCTGAAACAAATAAATTATTCAAAAAATATAATTCAAAATAGTTTGAAAGGGAAGAAAATAAAATTACTTATCAAACAAGCCCGCTAGGATAAAAGGAATCATACCTCTATTGATTGCAAATTTACAAATCCATGTAGCAACTCTAGCAGATGCTCAGCTGAATTCTGATCCATTAGATTTCCTTGAAGATTTAGAGACGTAAGAAAAAACAACTCCAAAGGATTTAACACCTGCTAATAAATCATTTTAATAGCTTGTTCATTTTGCACTCAACATTTTAATACTACAGTTGAAATCCAACCTATAATATTTACTCACAACCTAAGCTTATGAAGAGTAGGTACTATCCCAAACAGTTTATTATAGGCATTTTGAGATCTTGAAAAAGAGTTCAAGAAGATAATTATAAATTCATCTTGAAAGAACCATCTCAAGAAGAGTATCTTGCTAGCAACCATTAAGGATATCTAGAGACATTAAAATCTCATAGTTTTGTTTGGTTGAGAAAGATTCGACATAAAGTCAAGAAATGGATCCCATGCACAATATCTTCAGCTTATTTGAAAGATTATGGACAGATTGGTTTGACAAATCAAGTTTGGTCACATCCTTCAAACGACATGCTCTTTGTTCACAATATGAATATAGCTCTTCAAGAAGTAGGACTTTGGCAAAGTCTATGGACTAATATCCTATCATGCTCCTCTCTAGTACAATAATGCTTCAATGTGCTTACATGTTTGGTGGATTCCTTTCCCTATAAATGTTATCCAGAGACATTAGTGAAAAATTGTTGAACAAATGACTAATCAAAAAAACTATTCATCATGGATAACATGCACTACACACAAGTAAATTCCACTAACACCATTATATCTTTCACCATGGAAACCTGTAAAGTCTCCATAGAAGTCTCTATGATACATCCCAGGGGGGTCAGGGGGGTGTCTCTATGCAACTATGGTAAATATCAAGTGTATGGAAGGGAAACCAGAGCTTGGGTGGAGAAAATGATCCTCGATGGTAGCATGAGCTTTGAGTGTTGAAGAGACTAAACAAGATTTATGAGCAACAATAAGACATTGACATTGAAACTCAATCTATGAAGAAGGAAGATAGCGTCTTCATGAAAATAATCATAGATGTTCAGGAAATGATGAAACCAAATATGAATATTTTAATTGTTGAGTAGGTATTCAAAAAACTTGATGAAAATAATTCTTCTAAGTGGTTTAAGAAGTTCAAGCTTGCATGCAATTCAACTAATTCCTTGAATTCATATATGTCCAATTCCCCATGCCCTGATTTTCCCATCTGTGTAGCCAATGAACAATGTACTTCCATCTGCACTCCAACTCAAACTTGTGCAATAAGGAATATGCAATTGAACACAAAAAACCAATTAAGGAATTATTACATAGCAGCATTTGTGTGAAATTCATTGTCCAAAAATTACCCATGATAAAGTACACATTTAATAAAATACAGTGCAACTATTATGGAAGCCTAGACTGTATTGGAATCATTCAATACTAACATTAACTAGATCTACTGAACCTTCTCCGTATCATTTTGTTTATGTTGTGTCCATCATAAATCTACAATTTATTCTAGGAAAAACTTACAAATAATAATTGCGTACTGTATAGAAAAAAAAGTCAGAATGAAAATTATCTTCACTCATAAGAAAGCAATCCCAATTTCACTAATGGGTCAAATTTTAAAATGCTTCTCTATCAATTTTGGTTTAAATTTGTCTAATCACTCAATTTTTTAAGGTCTTTGGAATATTTAGTTACGTAAATCCATGCTAAAAATAAACACCAAAAGATTTTTATTACAAGCATAGAAAATATTTCTCGTACAAGTGGTTGAATAGTTCATGCATTGCTGCACCACTTATGCTCATTGGCATGGTCATATAAAAAACTCAACAAAAGATCTAGAGTTCAGCAACACACAATGTACATTACAATATAATTAGCATGATACTATTCATAGTCCTCTCAAACCAGTAGATGTCAATAAATACAACTACATAGTGGAGTTCAAGGCAAATCTAGGAGTCAACAGGTAAAACATGTAGCAGAGACACTGCCCAAAGGATTTGGCTTGAAATCCTATAATAGTTAAGACAAAGAAACTTACTCCTATAAGGAATTTCATCCATTTATGTACACATAATGCACTCTATTTTATTTTGTTTCCCTTTTATTTCTACTAGGCCTTTCCATCAAAACTTACCCCTATGCAAGTGTCTAATAGGCTATGTAAGGTGAGAATCCAACCTCAAAACTCCAAAAACTATGAAAATCAATATCAAAATCACTTTTGCATTCAAGATTAATAGGGGATACAAATAACAAAAGGCATTTGAAATGGAAGGCCGCATGGAATAAATTACTAAAGTACAGAGCATCAAAAGTATCCGAGGTCTAGCAGAAGTTGGATATGTTTTAAGAAATTCAAAAGCAAACTATGTGCTAGAAGGTTTGCAATTCCCAGAAGTCAAAACTAACAATGCAGTAGAATGGAATAGTGAAAGGTATATAAAATTGAAAATTGAAAGAGATTTGCACCTTCTGGTTTATGTTGCTAATAAAGGCTAGCATCCTATCTGGAAACCAAGATCAATACTAGGGGGAATTTTAGTATGGATGAGAGAATTTGTATTAGTGTCTCACTGCAGTGGTGAATCAAGATGTATAGCAAATAGATTTCAAATTGGTCAAAAGTATGAAGGTGTAATATTGGAATGAAGTGTTTAATAATGCTATAACATAATATCATCCCTCATGAAGCCTAGTTGGCAATAATGTATTCTTTACTAATGAGAGTATGCATGGTTTATTTCTTTGGTAGTCTGATGATTTATGGTAATCAATTACACATATGACTGTCATCTTGTTCCTGCAGGAAGGTGAATAGTCAAGTGTTCACATTGTATTTGGTTTGTAAATAGGTCAATTGAATGTGTTATGAGGATCAGAAAGGAAGAATAAACTCCATCATATAATTATATTATATCCATACTTGGTAAATTGATGAATGTTGAAGTCTTTTATTAAAATTGTTATCAAATTCTCTGATTACAAACATAATTTTCATAGTTTCAGAGCTTCTTTAATTTATAATTTGATTGGATAACTTCTGAAATTGATTTTATTGTGTATCCTAGTTTTTTATCTTCCTTATAAGTCAAATTGGAGCCTTGGACATGAATTGTAATGAGATATTTAGAGGATTTTGCGCAAATTGTCTTGAAACCCTCATTAACAGAGTTGGAAGTAAAGGTTTGATAATATCTTGCGTTATAACCATCTAAAAATTGTAAAAATTTGGTATTTTGTAATAGAAACACATACCCTTAAGATGGAATTGGTTTCATGTTTATTGGTTTAGTTGTCATAAAGAAATTTGATGCCCTAGGCAGACTGATCACACATAATTTTGGTTTTTTTCATGACAGTCAAACAGTCTCTATAAGGGGGGAATAACTCATAATTTGACCATTGGATTTCCCTAGATTTTTTATATGTTGGAGAAAACCTAACTCTCCACACTTTGACTGGAAGGATTTTACAAATTATGTCAGGTGTGAGATTTATTAGATACATAGTGGAGTACTATCAAAACTATCTGGGACAACTTGTTGGTTATTAAGTCACTTGTGGTCTTCAAAACAATTTGATAGAATATGGAGTACTAATTAAGTATGGGTTTTAGAGGTAATTGTTGTTAGTAAAATTTTTTTCTGATCCTAAGGTATGAGGGAACCATGATTGATTGATTTATTCTATTCAATGATGGCTCTATGACTATTGATTGTGTGTGACAGTGGATAAGATTATGAACAACATATACAAGAAAACATCATGTAGATTGATTTGTAATTGAAGGGTTAGAAGACATGACATTACATTATCTTCTTGTGACCAAAATTGCGTAGGATTATTATCATAATTGATGGTTTGTGTATAAGCGGGTCAAAGAGAACAAAATGGTGTTCTTGGAATAGAGGGAACAAAGAACACATGGAAAGGTATTGAGGTAAACGTAAGTTTTATGACCTTAATTGATAAGCTCATATTGTGTGTTCACTTGGGAATTGGGAAATAATTTTGTACATTATCAAGACCTAATAGGTCTCAAGGGCTATTTTATGACAAGATATGTCGGTTTGATATATCTTTGAAGGAGTGATTACTAATTGAACATTGGCAATGGCTTGGTAAGGGTAATGTTTGGATCTTAGGAGTGTTCTTAAGGATTTGGTGGTGGTTATATCAGTAAAGAAGATTCATTTGTTCCTCTAAATATGTTAATACGATAATTAAATTGAATTGGTGGCCTAAATCCTCATGTTTTCTTTCGGGATATGAGGTTTGGATTGCATCAAGGGGCACTTTCCTAATTCTCATAGTGAACTTGTTAATAAAATCAACAACCATCTCATTCATCCCTTTCCTTGTAGTAGTCATAGATTGAAACCATTGGATCCAATCTTTCTCTATATTGTATTCTAAGAACTCTCATGAACTCATGATCTCATGAGTACATGTAGCTATCTGGAAGGCTTTTGTGCCATTCTTTAGCAATCTCTTCCAATGATTGCAAAAAGAGCTTCATCATGACATCCTCAACTTCAATTTCATATTCATTGCTAATATCAATGAAACACCTCAAATTCTCTTTACTGTTAGTGGCATTATTACCTATAAATTTAGGCACTTTTCCCCTAATCTCATTTGGAATAAGCTTTGGGTAACTCAAAATGTCATCGAATTCCAATTGTCTATATCTTTCTAATCTTAATGGTTTTTTCAATGTGGAAAATCTCTAACTCCTATGGTTAACCTTGACATTGTGTCCTACATTTTGTTGCTGGGGTTCTGCTAATTTTGATGTACATTATGTACCTACCAATTCAGAAAATTTTGTTCCAATATTCTAGTTTAGATTATGCTTCTGCACAGAATCTGATTTTGGTTCATTTGTTGGGTCCATTGAGTGAGTTGAGCTTGTTGTTATACAATGTGTGCTTCTATCTCACACTGCTTTTTTTTGAGTTGTTCAAGTAAATTCTATATGCTGATCGTATTCCCTTCCATACACATATTCCCTATCATGCAACAAATTTTCTCTTTCTTTCTCAACTTCTTGGGAAGAGATGGGTGAATTTTTAAGTGGATTTCCACTTGGATTTTTAGGATGTGGGAAAGGATAATTCATGCCTATGTCTGTTGTATACAAATTTTAGGTTGTTTCCCTATTTCCTAATCAATATTTGTTTCATTTCTTGGTTTTCCATAATCACACCTAAGCTCCTACTAGTCTTGATCCTATTATTAGATGAGTCTTCTAATATATATTCTATATTGGGGCCCCATCTATAAATACCCCCAATATTAATAATTTAAAAAGGAACGTTAGGTGGTCATGCAGAAATCTAATGCATACTCAACAAAAATCTTCACTATCAAAAATCCAAAAAAAACTTCACCTCGACCAAGGATGATGATAATTATTGAGGCCTTTTCTCTTTATTATATAAAGAAGGCTCAATTTAAGGGGTTTCTACCCAAAACTTTATAACAAATATAGTAATTTTTATATTGTAGTTGTCTACAAAATTTATTCTATGATGGTAATAAATTTTTAGCGAGAGTCAAATTCTTCTCATATTTTTAGTGAAGACATTAGATTTATCTATGTCTTAATTTTTAAAATACTATTGTGTTGAGATTCTAGATGTTAAGTTAGACACCATTGCTAATAAAAATCCATCACAATCAATAGGGTTTCTTTATTGTATATAAAGAAACCATACATGTACACTTGTGAATGGTGATCAAAACAAAAATAATTTGAACTCATTTTCTCACTTCATTGTAGGAAAGTCTTACTCACTTGATGGTGATTTGAAGTTTCCATATAGGATTTTGATAAGTGTGAAGTTAGACTGCTCAATACTAAATCCTCTTCCCTAATCTAATGGATAGTATACCTCTATGGCCACATGACAGGGCCAGGAAATAATGTGTGATAGCTAATAATGTGTGATAAAAATATCCATTTAAAGAATGAAAAATAATGATAGTCATGTCAAAAGATTAGTCTTGTATAATGATAGACATGGAGAAGGAGTAATCTTGATGAACTTGTCATGGAGATAGAATTCAAGAATGATAGTGAAGATGACTATCATAAAATTCATGATAATCTATAAGGACCTAAAATAGAGATGTTCATGGAATGAACCATAAAAAACATAGCAAACAACACAGTTGATGATAGTGCTCTTTAGACCATATGAGTATGGAGAATAAAGGTTTAGAATACAAATGAAAAGAGAACAGTAATGAGTTACATTGATTATTTATGATTTCCAATTTTCACATATCTATTCTGAGAAGCTTGTCCATATGCTACACTACTATGATGTAATAATTAAGGCATAATAAATTCACTAGAGTGTGACAAAACAATATGAGAGGTTCATAGTCATAAATATTTTGTTGTGATAGGAATTAGATCCTAAGGTGGGGCTAAAACTTTTGACCTGATTTTGGCTCCATTAGATCCTAAGGTGGGGCTAAAACTTAAGTTTATGAGATTTTTCATTCGCAATTCAACTTAACTCTTAATAATCCTAGGAATGATTGAAGTTTGTCAATAACATGAGACTAAGGTGATCAAATGGGATGATTACAACACAATTAAGCTGACAAACATTAGTTATCTACACTAGATATGCATAAAAATAATTTGGTGAAAAGGCCTTTGAAGCTTTCAAGAAAATACAATTGGCAGGTGTAAAGGCAAATTCTACAACATTTTTCAACATCCTCCCTTCCTGTATCAAATTGAAAGCTTTCAAAACAATGTGTAGGGCTCCATAAAATCATAGAAAACTCATGGAAATATCCTGCAAAGGAATGTGGTCTCACAGATTGCAGTGATTGCAAGATATGCATAAAAAATATTTGTGAAAAAAGATTTAAAAACTTCCAAGAAAATGCAATTGGTAGGTGTAAAGCCAAATTCAACAACCTTTTCCAGCATCCTCCCTGCCTATGATAAAATGGGACCTTTAGAACAGGTATGGATATCCATCAAAGCATAATGAAGTTGGATTTTTGTCAACCATTATTGTCAAAAATATTTTGGTAGATATGTACGCAAAATATGTAAGCACAAATAAGGCATATGAATTGTTTGACATAATGCCTCAAAGATATGTCATCCCGCAGAATGCAATGAGTGCAAAATTTCAAGAACAAGAACTTGGAAAAAAATGGGGGGGATTAGTGAATTCAAGCCCCACATAGCTCAGGTTGCAATTCAGGCATGCTATGTAGGCATGGACATCACAGTTAGAGTAGCTCAAGCTGTGAATTTTATATGAAAGAGATTTATAGGTATGCATGAGATGCCTAATGCTTGTCACAGATTATCTTAATCTTTATGCAGAACAGAATGCCCTCCAATGACTTGAGCCATTTTTTGGAAGATCTTTTTGCTTTCTCTTGGTGGGTGAGTTATTTAAGTTAACTCCACCCATGTAAATTTTAGAAGAACATTGTAAACCTAATAGAACATGGAAATGTACATTGAAGAGCACCCAAAAGATGAGAAGCATGAAAATAGTTACTATTGATTAAGAATTTAAATTAGGGCTCTACCTATTGAGCATCTGATATTGTTTGAGGATGTGCAAAGTTAGACAATTGTTTGGAATCTTAAAAACTCTTCATTTTATGATGTCTCTATAAATCTAATGAAAATGGAGAGTCAAAAAATTACCCTAAATTGGTAAAAACATACATGTGAATAGAAAAATTTAAATCTTACAAATTTTTTAACAAGAAATACACATAGCATATGTTTCAAATGATATGGAACTGTGATCTAGCCATGGGAGGGTTGGCATACCTGTATTTTCTGGAAACTCTCTGCCAAATATGGATTCGCAAGGAAATTGGAGCCAAACCTGACTGAAATCGAACCTAACATTGGCTTTGATGATGAATTTCTTGGCCCTTCACATCAAGAACATTATGTTTCCAATAAAACTATGGATTTATCGGTTATGGTGAAGAGAGCTCCATTTATTTGCCTTCTAGACTATTTGCAACTCACTATTGTTATTGTGAAAACCCCTCTGCTATTTGCCCCTGTAGAACATTCATTATTGTGAAAAATCCTCTTACTTTCATACACTATATTCCCTGTGAAGAAAACCATTACGAAATAATTGGTAGCCCATGAAGGAAATAATTTTAACATCATCTTTCACTTCCCGCTATTCTTTTTTTTCCCGTGTATTGGTAACACATGATTCTTTTATGTGAATTTATTTATTTATATATATATATATATATATATAATCAATTATACACAATCTCTAATTACATATAAAAAAAATTACAAGTTTGTTTCAACTATTATTATTGTGTTGCTAATTTGTGAATGTTTCACCCAAGAAAGAGATATGACAAATTTAAATCTTTGGGATGATTGCAAAATAAGAGCTACCTTCTTTCCTTTCATGTTATAATATTGAAATTTATTTTATCAATGAACATTGGAACAAAAGTGAAAGCCTAACCAAAATAATCCACAAGTAGATAAGGGCATATGAGGAAATTACTTTGTTCCTTTTGAAATTTATCGCAATATTGTTTGTTTCAATTCTTGAATATATATCTTGGTTTGAGGTGGTTAGGATTGAAGATTACCAAATGTGGATAATGGATGATCATTAAGGAAACACATAGGATTAAATATAATATATACACTTTAAAGGAAAAAATAGGTAATAGGTTTAAGGGTTAAATATTTCACGCGTGCAACCAAAATCTAATTTGATTTGAAGATCTAATATTGGATGGAAGTCAAATTTGTTTTTAGACATGAGATGAGAAACCAATTCGAAATAGTAAGCCATGACTGAAAATTTGTTTGATGAAAACATGCTCTTACAATAAAATTAATGAAATTGTGGAACCAAAAAGGAAAAACCCCTCAAACTATTTATTTAATCATTTATTTGGTCATTTTACCTGATGACCAAATTGGTCATTTATTTAGTCATTTTAGTTGTGATTTTACCCGATGACCAAATTGGTCATTTATTTAGTCATTTATTTGCCAAATATTATCCGTTTTGGTCATGTGACTAAAACTTTTAGTCACATGACTAAAAGTTTTAGTCACTTAGTCATTTATTTGCCAAATTCTACTAGTGTAAGTACCCATTGAAGTATCAAATAACTCAACCTTTCCTTAGGTTCTCTTGTTATCTTTTACCAAATCCTCTTCATCAATCAATAGATATGGTACTCTCCTAGATAGAAACTGTCTTACCAGTTAAGTTTTGACATCGATGACAATGTAACAATTGTTTCAATTTTAGTTTCCATTAATCTCCCTCTTTGGCATTGATGGCAACAACACATAAATAATACATGATTTACCAAACAATCCAAAAGATCTGTGCATCAAATTTTTATAATATCCTTAGCTTCATTCTGATTCACAACTTTCTTTTGCCTAACCACTTACTCAATTACTCCCTCTAAATATTTTATGTATCTCTCTCTCTCAGGTTTCATTAAATCTTCCCCCTCCAGGTTTTCATCTAAATCTCTCCCTCTTTGACAACAATGCCAAAGTTGTATCTATCGCTTCCATCTTCCACATGTAGATGTCTTCATGTCAATTTTGTATGTTGTATTCTTCTTCTATCATCTTGCTTATGACTGATTATCATCTCTTCTTCACTTATTACACCTCTAGGGAACTCCTAAAGTGTGACCTTTTCTTCATCAATTTGTCAAATATTCTATTTAGCATATTTGATGCAATGCTCCTAGTTGACTAGGTAGCCTCAGTTAGGGGAATCACCCCTAGTTTACCTCTAAGATATTCATGAACATCCTTAGGTAAAGATTTTGTGAATATATCTGCTAATTATTTCTTTGTATTCACATATTCCATTCTCACTTCTTTATCTTGAACCAACTCTCTCAAGTAATGATACTTGATAGTTATATGCTTAGTATTTGTGTGCATCACTGGATTCTTTGATATATTAATAGTACTTGAGTTATGACAGAAAATAACAACCAGCTCAGTAATTTCTTGTTTCATTCCTTTTAACAATTTCTTAATCCACACTAAATTTGAACAATTCACTACAAATTCTACATACTCAACTTCTGTTGTCGATTGGGAAATGCAGTTCTTTTTCTTGCTTGTCTAGGAGACTAATCTCTTTCCTAGAAAGAATGCTCCATCACTTGTACTTTTTTTATCATCAACATTTCCAGCCCAATCTGCATTAGTGTAAACTCTCAGTTCAAATTTGTCATTCTTCTTGTAGTTGTAAAGAAAATAAAATATGATCTTTATGAATAAATGGAGTTCGGGAATGTAAGATTCTCTTCTTAACCCTAAATTTCCAAAGGAAAGATCCAAATTGATTAACCACAAGAAAATGGTCAATGCATAAATGAATCAATCGATTAGTAATATGAAGAAAGATGAAAACCTTACATTCCATTTTCGGAAGAGATTATTATTGAAATGAATTGAAAAAAATACTAACCTCAAAGTATAGAAGATCTGGAAATTGTTGTTTTTTGGTGTCTGTACTGAGTTTCTAGAAATTATGAAACAAATTTGGAACCGAAATGCAGAGACAGAAAAAACCCTGAAATCATTTTGTTTTTCGAATCAGGTCGACCTTGACCTGCACTGCTTTAATGAAAATTTTGATCACGGATCCTGAAAGTTTTTCGAAAAGGATATCCAAATTTGCTTTGTAATTTGATGTTCTACACCTGTCCGTGCAATAAAAAATGGTTTTGTTGTTTGGATGAGGGGTTTTCCTTGGTCAAACCCTAGTTTTGGAATTAACCTTGAAATAGAACTAAAATTGCAGTAATAAATAAAGTAAATAGAACAATTCACCTCACTTATGTTGAAATCCTTATGGAGGATTCAAATCCTTGAATCCACAAGTATGGATACTCCATATGGATGTAGAATTTTAAGATTTCTCAAATAAATTGCATTTAGATCTTCAACACCAATCTTGAATGGATTTTTTAATAGGAAGGAGCTTGAATGGATATGGATGGAGAAATCTTCAACAAGATGGCTCCATAGAGCTTGAATGCTTCAATGGCTACTAATGGATCTCAATGATGAATTGAATCTTGAATGCTTGAAAAATTAAATTCTTGAATGCTTGAATACTTCCTTTCTTCTTGATTGCTTTATTTCCTTTTTACTTGATGATTTATTGATTTGAAATGAGAGGAGAAGGCTTCCTTATATACTAGTCTAGGGAACAAACTTCTAGAGAGACCAACATATGAGAAATAAATTTACATTAGGCCTATACCCCTAGGAGTGGACCTAAATTAAATATCTTTTAAGATTTTACCATTTCAAATACTGAAACAACAACTCCGGAAGCGGGAAATAATTCTTTCTAAACCCTGACATCTAGAAATCCTCAAAATTTGAAATTTAAACCCTAGATCAGGGTCAAGGTCAACTTTGACCTAGGTCAGGGTCAAGGTCGACCGTGACCCAGAAGGTCAACCATGACCTAGGTCAGGGTCAAGGTTGACCGTGACCCAGAAGGTCGACCTTGACCTTGAGGTCAAGAACCTCAATATCTCAGAGCAAGATGCCATAAATAGGTAGGAAATAAGTAGAAAATAGGGTAGGCGAGGGGAAAAATCTAGATCCAAGTCAAAGACCAATTCAAGGAATTTGACATGACTCCAAACCACTTACTCAGAGGGCTAAACCAGTCCTAAATGGAAGTGTTTCCATTTTTCGATGATACATTTAGCCCCCACTTTAGCAAGAGTATGGACTCGATGCAAACTCTTGGTAAAGGAGATCACAAAGAAAAATAAAATCTTATTGAAATCAAAGGGCCAAAGGAAACCTCAAGCCCCCAGGGACTCAAGTCTTTGTCAACCCCAAGATTACAATAAGAGAGATATCACTAGAAAATAGAGAGAAAAGGGTGTGATCACCTCACCCAATGAGAACTTATGTCCCATTGTGAATCATACAAGGAAACAACACAACTGGAAAGATGGAGTTGAACTGCCTAGTGAATGTGGCTACTCACTAGTCAACCCATTAAGGATTCACCCTCAAGAATATTCTATTACAAAATAGCAAAGCCAAAACAAGAGAGATCTAGTCTTAAGGACACCTTCGACCTTAAGGGATCAAAACATTGAAAATTGAAATTGGAGGGATCAAGAGATCCTATAAGGTAAAAATCCATTCTTTAAGGATTAGTCTCTAATCCATAAAGGGAGAAAAGTTTTGAAAAATATTTTGAAAATGCGTGTCTTCTTCAAGATTTAGCAACATATGTGCATTACCTTCCAAAGATTTAGCATATTTGAAATTGAAAATGTGTGTGCAAAAAGTGAGTAGAGCGTATGCCCCCACGTTAAAGTCATTGGTAACACTTTAATAGGAGAAATGGCTTGAATGGAAACATAAACAACTCCACTGATTATGTTTCCACTACGAGATGCCCCCAAGAGAAGAAAAATCAAGGGAAATACCACATAAACATATAGAGAACACATAAGGGATCTACCTACCGTGGGGTTAGTATGATCATAAGATATATATATATATATATATATATATATATATATATATATATATATATATATATATATATATATATATATATATATATATATATATATATATATATATATATATATATATATATATTATTGCAAATGAATTGACATCGTTCCCCAAAGAAAGTAGAACTACAATCACAATGGAGGAAAGAAAATGCAAGAGTTACGGAGAAGAGTCTTTTCAAACCACAACATGGAGACCAAAAAGAATCAATGCTACCAAGTCGCAAATCTAAGTGAACTAAACAATAACATGAAAAAATATATAGAAGAATAGAGATACATATAAAGGAATAGTACAATAGGTTTGATTCCTTTATCACCTTGTACCAACAAAGTAACAAGGGTCATATAAAAGAATCTAACAAACATTTACCAAACACATTATGGGAGAAGCACAATACAATAGAAAAACACACAAAAAGCTACCATGGAGGACAAGCCAATCAAGCGCATTGCCTAATCTCCCCATCTTGGTCTATATCATTTAGGGAAGGTGGGAAACTCGCAAGAGGAACTATATCTAACATAGTAGGAATAATAGTCAGTTCCAAAAAAGGATCCTCTTGAGAATCATGATGTGCGATACTAGGTGTAATTATCAATTGTGTTTAAAGAATATTAGGTAAATTAGTATCAATGTCAATAGTCTCATATTCATCATTAGCATCATGAGGATCATCAAGAGTATCTTCTTCATCAAGATTAATCAAAATATAATCTAAGATATGAATATAATCATCATAATCATTCATCTTAACTGTTGGATACAATTGTCTGAAGGACATTGTTGGATTAGCTATGTGTTGTCTTTGATGTCACACAAATGTCATATCAATTATCACTCTCAGTATCTACCTAGTTCAGTCGGTCAGCTAAGCGGTTCTCAATATCTACCGAGTTCAGTCAGCCAGCTAAGTGGTTCTAAGTATCTACTGAGCTCAGTCAGTCAGCTAAGCGGTTTTTAGTGTCTACCAAGTTCTCTCTGGTGTCTAAAGGAAACATGATAGGATAATAGTGTTAACCGAGCCTCCTCGGTTATCAAAGGAAATTAGTGGTTACCGAGCTCTCTTGGTCTCCAAAGGATGTTGCAGAATTCACTGTGGTTACCGAGTTCTCTCGATCACCGAAGGAAATCTTTTCAGGATTAATGTTTACCGAGCAAGGTCGGCCCTTTCAAATAATTTTTTTATCATAGTTTGTTTATCCCAGCTAACTGTTATAATAATTATTAGTGCCGACTTGTCAATCTAAATGATTATGAAATGGCATATATATATAGAAGGTCAAATGGTGAATAAAACATATACAGCATGCAGAAATCATTTTTGAAGAAAGGTGTGTGTGAATTTTGAAGGATGGTCATATATCCTTGAGGAGCAGCAAAGATTTAATTGATCAGTAAGGATCTAGTGAAATAGAACAAAGATCTATATTCAGCAATTCAGTTGCAGGTTATTTCATTGTTACTCTCTAGCAATTGTAGCAGTGATATCAAAATCTCTTAATCGAGTTGGTTTAACAACCATTTTGTAAATCCTCTAACAAGGTAATAGTTCTATTGAATTGTTTCAAGACCTCTTACAAGGCCACTCCTAGCAGGGTGATTAAATCCTCTAACAAGGTCACACCTAATAGTGTGTTTTGTAACCTTTTACCGGGTTGGCTTCTAACCGGGCATCACTTCAGAAGAGTGAAAAATAGTAACTAGTTACATTGGTGGTTTTTACCATATTGGGTTTCCATGGTAAATCTGGTGTCTCTTATGTTCATGTTATTTTCTTTATTCATGTAAGTTAATCAGTGATGAATACTTAAGAACATTTTAATTATTACACACTTCAAGGATCAAGTTTTCAGCATTTCTCTGTATAATTACCGAGTGGCACAGTAACTAATTTGTTAAGATATTTAACGGATCAGTGGTAATATTTTGTGGTTAACTG
Source organism: Chamaecyparis obtusa (assembly GCA_027943335.1). Taxonomy (NCBI): domain Eukaryota; kingdom Viridiplantae; phylum Streptophyta; class Pinopsida; order Cupressales; family Cupressaceae; genus Chamaecyparis; species Chamaecyparis obtusa. The sequence continues at coordinate 119,498 of BSBK01000015.1, read as the reverse complement.
ATTCACCCCCCCCTCTCAGTTACTCCATCTATATTTCCAACAATTGGTATCAGAGCTTTTGGTGCTTGCAGGAAGGGTTTCAAGGACCTAAGCTAAAGATCAGGATGTCTTACAAAAGAGAAATTCCATGGCTTAACAGAAATAACTTTTCAGCATGGCAAGGTCTCATGAGATTACATCTGGCTTCCATTGGTGATTCAGGATGCAAATATATTGATCAAGAATATACAATTCCTAATGGCAGATTAACTGTTGAAGACATTGCAGAGAAGAAGAACCATAACACTATGATGATAGACATTGCATCAGATCTTAGCTATGAAGAATTTGATGAAATCAAAGACTGCACAACTGCTCATGAAATGTGGAACAAGCTAAAGAAAATCTATGGCGGTGATGACAATGTGAAGAGAGGCAAAGCAGAGAGCCTAAGAGGACAGTTTGATCAAATGAAAATGAGAGAAGAAGAAAACATTGAAAAATATGTTGAAAGGATCAAGACAAGTGTTAGTAAAATCAGAGCTTCTGGAGGAAAAATTGATGATGAAACAGTTATAAGTAAGGTTCTTAGAACATTACTCCCTATTTATGCAAGAAGAGTTTCTGCTATTCAAGAAAGAAGATGTGAAGAAAATCACAATATAACTTTGGATGCCTTAGTTGAAAGATTGACAGCCTTTGAACTGGATAACTATGACAACTATGTTCCAACTTCTAAAAATATTGAATCAGCTTTTGAGGCCAAACTTTCACTCAAGAAAGGGAAGAAAATCCAATCAAAAAGTGAAGAAGAATCAAAGGAAAGTTTTGATAGCGATCTTGAAGTTATTGAAGCATTACTTGCAAAGAAGTATTCAAGAGGCAGAGGAAAATATAGAGCTAAAACTCCCTTAATCTATTTTTCATGTGAAGAAATTGGTCATATTGTAGCTAGGTGTCCAAACAAGCAAAGCAAAGATGAGAAGAAAAATTACAAGTACAATGGCAAGAAAAATTTCAAATCATTCAAGGACAAAGGTAAGAAAACATGTTTCTTAGCTAAAGATTTGGATGATAGTGAAGAAGAAATTGTTTTCATTGTTGTAAAAGATGAATCCGATAATGATGAAGATGAGATGGCACTTATCTCTCATATAAGCAAGAATGATACATGGATTATAGACAGTGGATGCTCACATCATATGACTGGTGACAGGACCAAGTTTGAACACTTTGAAAACTTTGATGGTGGTAATGTAAGGTTTGGAAACAATGAACCCTGTTGTATAAAAGGAAAAGGATGAATTTCATTAACCAAAGAACTTATATGTGATAATGCATATTGGGTCAAAGGACTAAAGCATAATCTTCTAAGTGTAGCACAACTAATCAACATTGGATTCAAGGTTGAATTCATGAATGGAAAAGCAAGACTGCTGGATGACAAAGGAAAACTGATAGGATCAGGCAAACAAACCAAAGGTAACCTATTTTATCTTGATCTTGGTGATTACTCATGTTTTATTGCTCAAATTGAAGAAAGTTGGTTATGGCACAAAAGGTTATGTCATGTAAATTTTGACAACATGATGAAAATAAGCAAATTCAAGAAAGTAAGAGGTATTCCTACTTTGAAGAAACCTGATGTTGGTACTATGACAAGAAGTAAACTAAAAGGTACATGTTTATTTTCTGATTTTGAACCTAAAAATGTCAAAGATGTATTAGAAAATGAAAGTTGGATTGAGGCTATGAATGAAGAAATAGAGCAAATAGAGAAAAATAAGACATGGACTCTTGTACCTAGGCCTAAAGATAAAAATGTAATTGGGACAAAATGGGTATTCAGAAATAAATTGAATGAAGATGGTCAAGTATCAAGAAACAAAGCAAGATTGTTATGTAAAGGATATTCTCAAGAAGGAATAGATTATGGAGAGACTTTTTCTCCTGTTGCAAGATTAGAAGGTGTGAGGACTTTACTTGCATATGCAACACATAAAGGATTTAAGGTATATCAGATGGATATCAAATCTGCTTTTCTCAATGGTATTCTTGAGGAAGAAGTCTACATTGAGCAACCTGAAGGTTTTATTGATCCAGACAAAAGGGATATGGTCTGCAAATTACACAAAGCATTGTATGGTTTGCAACAAGCTCCTAGAGCATGGTATGAAAGATTACATAACTATCTTACTCAGATTAATTTCAAAAGGGCTAATGACAATAGCAATTTATACATAAAAGAAGGATCAGATAACAAAATTGTTTTGGCAGAAATATTTGTGGATGATACTGTGTTTACAGGAAATGATGATCAATGCAAAGAATTTTTAGAGCTTATGAACAAAGAATTTGAAATGTCTATGTTTGGTCAGATAAAATTCTTTTTTGGACTTCAGATTCAGCAGAACAAAAATGGTATCTACATTACTCAGTCTAAATATATCAGGGAAATACTTAAGAAATTTGGTATGGAAGATTCAAAACAAGTTGGTACACCCATGTGTACTGGACTGAAGCTTACCAAAGATGATGATTCAAAAGAAGTAGATCAGACCTTATACAGATCAATGATTGGAAAATTATAGTATGTGGTACACACAAGGCCTGACATTGCCTTAGCAGTTGGAATAGTGGCAAGATTCTTAGCTAAACCCAGAGAAAATCACAAGATGGAAATCAAAAGAATCTTGAGGTATTTAAGGGGAACTAAAGATTATGACTTGTGGCATAAATTTGGAGGCAATCTAGATTAAAAAGTGTTTACTGATGCTGATTGGGCAGGAAACATTGATGACAGAAAGAGTACAAGTGGTGGAGCATTCTTTCTTGGCAAGAGGTTAGTATCTTGGACTAGTAAAAAGCAAAATTGCACATCCCAATCCACAACAAAAGCAGAATATGTTGTTGCAGCAGTAAACTGCTCTAATATTATATGGTTTAAACAACTTTTGGAAGGCATGAAGGTTGAGATCAAAGAACCAGTTGTTATGTTTTGTGATAATACAAGTGCAATAAATATTTCAAAGAATCCAGTAATGCATTCCAAAACCAAGCACATTGCAATTAAATATCACTTTGTCAGAGAATTGGTGCAGGACAAGGAAATTAGATTGGAATATATTCATACAAAAGAACAAATTGCAGATATCTTCACCAAACCACTACCTAAGGATGCATTCTTGTATCTAAGAGGCAAGTTAGGGGTCACTCCCCTATCCGAGGTTCACTAAATAAAGTTTTAGTGATGCATCAACCAGAACATGTTGGAGATCAATCAGTTGATGCAGCACAGTCAGGGAATCATTGCATATGAATCAGTACATAAGGTACATTGATATTTACCAAAACTGTGTAAGTTGTCTTTGGCATGTGTTATCAAAGAGGGAGAGTTTGCTGTCATTTCAAGAAATTTCTAAGAAGAATAATTTGAGAAGTTAAGAGGGAGAGTTCTCAGTCAGAGAAAGAAGTTTGAAGATGATGAGAATCAGAATGAAGCTAAGGATATGTTTCTTACTCTTGGTTTATCTGTGAAATTTCATTATGCTATGACATGTTGTGTTGCCATCAATGCCAAAGAGGGAGATTGTTGGATACAATTGTCTGAAGGACATTTTTGGATTAGCTATGTGTTGTCTTTGATGTCACACAAATGTCATATAAATTATCGCTCTTAGTATCTACCGAGTTCAATCGGTTAGCTAAGCGGTTCTCAGTATCTACCGAGTTCAGTCGGTCAGCTAAGCGGTTCTCAGTATCTACCGAGCTCAGTCAGTCAGCCAAGTGGTTTTTAGTGTCTACCAAGTTCTCTCGAGTGTCTAAAGGAAACATGATAGGATAACAGTGTTAACCAAGCCTCCTCGGTTATCGAAGGAAATTAGTGGTTACCGAGCTCTCTCAATCTCCAAAGGATGTTATAGAATTCACTGTGGTTACCGAGTTCTCTCAGTCACCGAAGGAAATCTTTTTAGGATTAATGTTTACCGAGCAAGGTCGGCCCTTTCAAAGAATTTTGTTATCATAGTTTGTTTATCCTAGCCAACTGTTATAATAATTATTAGTGCCGACTTGTCAATCTAAATGATTATGAAATGGCATATATATATAGAAGGTCAAATGGTGAATAAAACATATACAGCATGCAGAAATCATTTTTGAAGAAAGGTGTCTGCAAATTTTGAAGGATGGTCAGATATCCTTGAGGAGTAGCAAAGATTTAATTGATTAGTAAGGATCTAGTGAAACAGAACAGAGATCTATATTCAGCAATTCAGTTGTAGGTTATTACATTGTTACTCTCTAGCAATTGTAGCAGTGATATCAAAATCTCTTAACTAAGTTGGTTTAACAACCATTTTGTAAATCCTCTAACAAGGTAACAGCTCTATTGAATTGTTTCAAGACCTCTTACAAGGCCACTCCTAGCAGGATGATTAAATCCTCTAACAAGGTCAGACCTAACAGTGTGTTTTGTAACCTTTTACTGGGTTGGCTTCTAACCGGGCATCACTTCAAAAGAGTGAAAAATAGTAACTAGTTACATTGGTGGTTTTTCCCATATTGGGTTTCCACGGTAAATCTTGTGTCTCTTGTGTTCATGTTATTTTCTTTATTCATGTAAGTTAATCAGTGATGAATGCTTAAGAACATTTTAATTATTACACACTTCAAGGATCAAGTTTTCGACATTTCTCTATATAATTACTGAGTGGCACAGTAAATAATTTGTTAATATATTTAAGGGATCAGTGGTAATATTTTGTGGTTAATTGATTCACCCCCCCTCTCAATTACTGCATCTATATTTCCAACACTTAACATCATTATTAACATTAACTTCTTCCAACACATCAGGCATAGGCTGGTCAAAACAAGGTAAAGAACTTTGAAGAATAGGGGCACGAGCCTTAGCTTGAGCCTGATGCTTCTTACAACATTCATTGGTAGATCGGTTATGTTTTTTCTTGTTAAAAATATGTTGATAACTAGGAGGAACAACCACTGGTTCCTTCACGGGTTCTATAGAAGGATTAGTAGGACTCTTAGTAGGCTAAAAAGAAACACTATAAACTTGATTAACAAAACTAGAAGCAATGGCTAAAGGAGGTATGGAAGGCGTAGGAAAAAGACCACAGTTAAGATCCATCTGAGGTGTGCTTAACTCAATAATCTTACGATGTTTCTATGGTTGATATGAGTGAAAAAGGTTATCAGGTTGAGAAGAACATGAATTAGGTAATGAAGGCCAAAAGAAGTCAAGGGTAGCACAATCCCTAGGCCTAGAGGGTTGATATAAACTATAAATAATTGTCTTCACTTCTTCATCATGAATGAACTTAATACACTTATTTATAGGAGAAGCAATGACATGCGTGGCATTCAACCAAAGTAAACCAAACTTAACTTGAAACTGATCAGAAGTAGGAACAAAAATGAAGGTAGTGTCCACAACTTTACCACAAAGTTTAACAGGCAAGTTAATAGAACCAAATGATAAATAGAGAAAACCATGACAAGTTTGGATCCACACATTAGATGTATCATAACAATCACTTTGTAAGTTCTTCATAAAAAGGTTTTCTTCAGTAATAACATTGACTAAGGATGTAGGATCCTAAGGACAACTACGCGTAGGTATCTTAGAAATCCTAGCATAAATGTAGAGGGGACCATCAGGAGCTTTAATAGTCTCAGAATCATCGAAGGTGATCAATAGTTCCCTAGGTCTTTTATTCTTAGGCTATTTTTGAGGTTTAGGTTGAGGTGGAACTTGAAGTTGAGGTTGAGATTGAGGCTGGGGTAGAGATACAGGTTGAGACAAAACAACATGCTCCACATGATTAACAATATGATTAAGATCATCCATCTTTGAATCATAAACAATATCCACAGAAGATGGCTAAACAATGGTATTAGTATCATGTGTAGGCAAAGAATTTGTATAGATTTGGAGGTTTTGATTAGGATGAGAGAGATTTTTTCCCACTACTATCAAAATTATCAACAGATAAATAATTAGAATCAATTAATTCTTGAACCTTATGTTTTAGAGAATAACATTTCTTGATATCATGGCCATTCTAACGATGGTATTGACAAATGGCTTTAGGATCAAAGGATTTAGATGTCATCCTAGTAGGTCAAAGAGCTTGAATAGGAGAAAAATTAATCATATTAGTATTCAATAATTTACTCATAATAGAATTTAAAGATTCAGAAAGAGGAGTAAACGTATGATTCAGATGAAAAGCAGTGGATGCAAAAGTGGCATTGGTGGATGCAACAACAACTTGATCAGAAACTGCATTGGCTTGCTTATTTATCTTGACATAGTTGTTAGGTTTTTAAAACTTGTTGGGATTAGGAGAAGCATCACTCTTATCAACTGGAACATGAGCCATTAGAGTGTTTCTCTCAAATTGACTCACTTGTAATTGATAATGATGAAGCACTGCACAAAGTTGTTAAAAATAGGTAAATTCAGTAAGCAAAATCTTATCTCTAATATCCTTTTTTAAATTTGAAATAAACATATGTTGAATATCCATATCAAGAATAGGATAAGAAATTTGAGCATACAAATGCTTAAATCTACCAATAAATTCAGTCAATTTTTCTTTAGTATTTTGTTTACAATGCATCAAATCAGTTAAGGACACTTGCAGACCAAAGTTGTTTTGGAACTATTGGATAAAGGCATTAGAAAGTTTTGGAAAAGAATCAATAGAATAAGGAGGAAATGAACAATACCATTGCAAGGCCTTATCATGAAAATTTCTAGAAAACAACTTGGCTAAAATCCTATGGTCATGAGCATAATCACTACAAAGGATTTGAAATGTTTTAACACGAGTGACAAGGTCTCCCTTACCATTGTAATTCTCAAGATGAGGCATATCGTCTTGTTGAGGAAAAGGAGAACAAATAATGTCTAGGGATAAAGGACTACCCATGTCACATGTAGGAATACTAAACTTGGGTTGAGTTAAGGATGCAAGTTGTTATTGTAAAGAGGACACAGTTTGAGCCAGACTAATGATTGTGGAATCATTAGAAGAAATAGGAGGCATAGAAACATTAGAAACACAAGGGAAAGTGTAGGAAGCAATAGGAATGGAAGACACAACTGGTGGAACACTTGGAACCACAATTGGAAGAGGGTTGGAATAGGTAAAAGGAATACTATGGTAAGAAGGTTGTGAGGTAGGTAGATACACGAATGGAACACTCATAGGAAGAGATGGAATAGATGTAGTCACTAAAGGAGGAGTATAGGTAGGAATTCTAGGTAAAGGAATGATAGAAGGTTCCACACTAGTGATAAGAGAAGTGAATCCTAGATCTTGAGCTTCTTGAGGTAAAGGTTTTATATTTAAATTCACAAGATGAGTGATACCATGAAAAAGATTAACACCTTGATCACTATCGTGAAGAACTTTCTTAAGAGCCTCTATAGCTTGAATAGAATCTTGATTATCATTTTCTTGAATAAGCCAATTTCCCATTTTATCAAGTTCAGTAGAAATTTTTTGGACTTGTTCAAGATGAACTCTTAAAGCATCATCCTCATCATGAGATGAGTCAGAAGAGTTATGCTCCATAGTGGGATTAGAATTATGAGTGATAAAATTATCATCTGGGATCCTAAGGAAAGGAGAAGAAGACTTAGGATCAAAGGAACCCATAAGTCTATGACTTCTTCTAACTGGGATATTATAGGTAGGACTAGAGGTAGTAAATATCATATACCAATGCAATGCAAATGAACTAAATTAGGAAAACACAAGACATAAAGAAATAAATGTTTTTATATATATATTTTTATATAATTGTTTTATTTTATTTTTGAAATGTAAATGCAAGCACATAAAAGAAGGCTAATACATGCAAGATCTATCAAGAAACATAAATCTAACACCACAAAAGAAATAGTTGTCATAAGAGGGTTCACCAAAACATAAAGAAAATAAAAGCTTATCTTTATGAATAAATAGAGTTGGGGAAGGTAAGATTATCTTCTTAACCCCAAATTCCCAAAGGAAAGATCCAAATTGATTAAGCACAAGAAAATGGTCAATGCATAAATGAGTCAATCGATTATTAATATGATGAAAGAGGAAAATGTTACATTCCATTTTTGGAAGAAAGTATTGAAATGAATTTAAAACAAATACTAACCTCAAAGAATAGCAGATCTGGAAATTGCCATTTTTTGGTGTTTGTACTGAGTTTTTGGAAATTCTGCAATCGGATCTAGAACCGAAACACAAAGATAGAGAAAACCCATAAATGTTTTTCTTTTCCAAATCAAGTCAACCTTGACCCAAATATAGGTCGACCTTGACCCCTTTATGTTGACCTTGACCTGCACTGCTCTGACAGAAATTCTATTTGTGGATACCAAAAGTTTGCCAAAAAGGGTATCTGAATCTACTCTATAATTTGTTGTTCCACACTTGTTCATGCAAGAAAAAAATGGTTTTGTTGTTTGGATGAGGGGTTTGACTTGGTCAAACCTTGGTTTTGGAATTAACCTTGAAATAGAATTGAAATTACAGTAATAAACAAAGTAAATAGAACAATTTGCCTCGCTTATGTTGAAACCCTTGTGGAGGATTCGAATCCTTGAATCCAAAAGTATGGATGCTCCAAATGGATGTATAATTGTAGGATGTCTCAAATCAATTAAATTTAGATCTTCAACACCAATCTTGAATGGATCTTGGAATATGAAGGAGCTTGAATGGATATGGATGGAGAAATATTCAACAAGAGGGCTCCATAGAGCTTGAATCCTTCAATGGCTACTAATGGATCTCCTTGATGAATTGAATCTTAAATGCTTGAACACTTGAATGATTGAATGCTTGAATACTTCCTTTCTCCTTCTTGCTTGCTTCTTGATTGCTTGATTGTATTTTTACTTGACAATTTATTGATTTGAAATGAGAGGAGAAGGCTTCCTTATATACTAGTCTAGGGAACAAAATTCTAGAGAGGCCAACATATGAGAAATAAATTCCCATTAGGTCTATACCCCTAGGAGTGGACCTACATCAAATATCTTTTAAGAGTTTACTGTTTCAAAGCCCAAAATAGCCAACCCGAAAGTGGGAAATAAATATTTTTGAACCTCGACATCCAGAAATCCTCAGAAATTGAATTTAAACCCTAGGTTAGGGTCAAGGTTGACCTTGACCCTAAGGTTAAGAACCTCAAAATCTCAGAGTAGGATGCCAGAAACATGCAGTAAATAAGTGGAAAATAGGGCAGGACATGGGGAAAAAGAAAGATCCAAGTCAAAGACCCATTCAAGGCATTTGACATGATGCCAAACCACTTACTCAGAGGGAGAAACCAGTCCTAAATGGAAGTGCTTCCATTTTTTGATGATACAGTAGTATAATCCATAATGATCAGTTCCTTTTAGATATCTCAAGATTGTTTTCATTGCCATCATATGATTCTCCTTAGGATTGTTAGAAAATATTACCACAATCCCAACTGCTAGGGTAGTATCTAGTCTACTGTGAACAACATATTATAGCTTTCCAATCATAGATCTATAGAAGGTTTGATTCACTTCAGTAGTATCATCATTTTTAGATAGTTTTTGTTCAGTAGCCATAGGAGTACTTACTGGTCTAGAGTCTTCCATACCAAAAATTTTCAGTATCTCTTTAACATATTTAGATTGAGTAATGTAGATACCTTTTTCCATCTGATAAACTTGCAAACCAACAAATAGTTTGATCTCTCCAAACATAGACATTTCAAACTCAGTTTTCATCTCATTTGAAAAATTCTGACATAGGCCATCTTGTCCTCGAAATATGATATCGTCAACAAATATTTCAGCTAAAAAAATCCCTTTACCTTTCTATGTCTTCATATACAGATTTCTATTATCATTTGTTCTTGCATATCCAATCTTTATCAAATAATTATGCAGTCTCTCATACCATGCTCTGGGGGCTTGTTTCAATCTATACAATACCTTGTTCAATTTGCAAACCATATTTTTCTTTCTTGGGTCACCAAATACTTCATGTTGTTTAATGTATACCTCCTCTTCCAATATTCCATTTAAAAATGCAGATTTGACATCCATCTGATATACTTTGAAACCTTTATATGCTGCATATGCAAGTAGAGTCCTCACTCCTTTTAATCTTGTACAAGGGGAAAATGTCTCTCCATAGTCAATTCCTTCTTCTTGTGCATACCCCTTGCATACAAGTCTTTCCTTGTTTCTTGTGACCTCTCCATGTTCATTTAACTTATTTATGAATACCCATTTTGTTCCAATAACATTGTTGTCTTCTAGTCTCACCACCAGAGTCTAGGTATCATTATTTTCTATCTAATCAATTTCTTCATTCATGGCGTGTATCAAATCATCATTCTCTAAAGAATCTTTTATAGTTTTATGTTCAAAATCACATAATAAGCATGTATGATCTTTCAACTTACTTCTTGTCAAGATTCAAGACTCTTTATCTCCAATGATTTGTTCAGGCTTGTGATGTCTTCTTACATATTGTGCCCATGTAGGTTCATATTTATTTTCTCCTTATTCTTGATCTTCAAATTCATCTTGCAAGTTCTCTGCTTCTTCTTATGATTTCTCTGCAGAACCCTCATGATGCTTGACATTACCTTCCAAATTCTTAGAAGCATCCTCTTGATGCTCAACATTACTTATGCATGACTCTATATTTGGTTCATATATATTACTGTCCTCTCCTTCTTCCATGTAAAAAAAAGATCTATAATCTTCAGCTTCTTTCTTGTACTCCAATTCATTATTTTCTACATATTCATAAACTCTAACATTTTTACTTTCCACAACTTTTTTAGTGTTAGAATTCAAACACTTATAAGCTTTTTTCTTAGTGGAATAACCTAGGAATATGCTTTCATAACCTTTTGTATCAAATTTTCCATTCCTACTATCTTTCAATATATAACATTTATTCCCAAAGATTCTAAAATACTTCACATTAGGTGCATAACCATACCTTAACTCAAAAGGTGTAGCATTTGTACCTTTCTTGATTTGTACTTGATTTAATGTATAAATAGTTGTACTTACAACTTATCTCCAATACTTTTGTGCAACATTCTTCTCAATCATTAGTGTTCTTGCACAATCCATGATTGACTTGTTTCTCCTCTCTTTTATGCCATTATGTGGTGGTGTTCTTGGTGCAGACATCTATCTCTTGATTCCTCTATCATTTCAAAATATATTGAACTCATTTGATATAAACTCTCCACCTTGGTTAGATCTCAAACATTTCAAGCTTCTCCCTATTTCTTTTTCAACTTTTGTCAAACACCACTTAAACAACTGAAATGCATCATATTTCTCTTTCAAAAACATTACAATCATCATCATAGTGTAGTCATCAACAAACAAAATAAAATGATTATCACCACAATAACTTTGTACACCCATAGGTCCACAAAGATCAGTATGAATGAATTCCAAAATATTTTTAGAAGTATGTCTTTCTCTTAAAACTAGACTTTGTCATTTTTACCAATTGACACTATTTACACATCACATTATCAGGTTTCTTTAATCTCAACAAACCTCTAACTTTCTTCTTTTTACTAATAGTTACTAGATTGTCAAAATTCACATTACACAACCTCTTATACCATAACCATACATCATCAAATTGTGCAAACAAACATGTTTCTTCAGATAGATCTAGATAGAACAAGTTACCTCTTGTTTATTCTCCACTTCCAATTAGTTCACTAGTGGTATCAAATATTTTAGCCTTTCTGTGATGAAACTCCACTCAGTAACCAATACTGTTCAACTGTGCAACACTTAGAAAATTATAGTTAAGACATTCAACCCAATAAGCATTTTCACATGTGATCTTATCATTCAGCTTAATCGATCCTTTACCTCTCATAGGACATGGTGTATCATTACAAAACTTAACACTTCTACCTTTGTAATGATCTAGGGTTTCAAATTTACTTTTATCACCAGTCATGTGATGTGAGAAACCACTATCGATAATCTATTTATCACCTTTACTCACATAAGAAATAAGTGTTTTTATCTCATCATCATCAGAATCATCTTTCATAGCAATATAAAAAAACTTCAATATCACATTCATCAGATTCACTAGTGTCACTTTCAGTTTCCTCTTCAATAATATAGTAGGATTTCTTACCTTTGTCTTTGTAGTCTTTTTATCTTCGGTGATCTCTGTCATTTCTCTTGTCTTTGTACTTTCTTTCCCTTCTCTCATCCTTGTCAGTCCTGTTAGGGAATCTTGCTGCAATATGCCCAAGTTTTTTACATGAAAACCAGATTATAGGAAGTTTACCTTTATATTTCCCTTTTCCTCTTTTTAGCCTTCTAGCCATAAGTGACTCAAGACCATCTAGCTCTTCATCAGAGTGTTAATATCACTATCACTATCACTCTCACGTTTCACGCACTTTTATTTTTCCTTTTTAGACTTATGCAGAACCATTTGTGACTTGAATGTAGATTCAACATCAGAAATAGTGGAGTTATCATAGTTAGATAGCTCAAAATTAGTAAGCATTCCAACAAGACTTTCTAGAGTTAGAACATTACCAAGGTTACATCTTGATTTTTGTATTGCAGAAATTATGATAGCATAGATAGGAAGCAAAGTTCTCAATACTTTACCAATAAAATGTTAGGAATGAATGTTGAATATATCCTATGGGGGAGTATTTGCAGCCATTCTGTAGTAGTTGTTATTGCATTCATGAGTGTGATTGTCATTGATGTCAACACAGTGATCTACCAAAGACTAGCAGAGAAGAAGATAGTGTTTGTATTAGCGCACGTGGGATATTAAAGATCAAGTGATGGGGAGTTGAGGACTTACTTTATGTAATGTCCTATGTTCATGGTCAAGAGTGCATATGAAAATTCAACTATTCATGATAGTTATGTGTAATTTAGTGGAAGTAGTATTCAGGCAGTGTTCCTGAGAAGCGGCTTGTGGAAACTGGATAATATCTCCTAATCATGATATAATCTATGCATGTGAGGTTGTATAGATAATGAAGATGTGATTATAGTGATGTGGATGTGATAGCTAGGTCAGAGGTTGCACGAGTGAAGAATTATCTTGTTTGGAAGCCGACAATTTTATGTAATTATAAAATATTATGTAATGTGTGGAAGTTTTATTTTGTAATTGGTTAAGCCTTGTTGGCTGACTCATTTATTAATATTTAAGTGTGGTATAAAGGAAGGATTTTTTTCCTTTATTATAATAAGGATATGAGAGATATTATGAAAGTGAATTGAGGAATTGAGCAATATTTATTGTAAGAGGATATACGAAGTACACAGATCTATTATTGAGATATGATGAAGTAGCTAGTGCAGTTTGGCATAGTCAAAGGAGAAGAGATAAGTTGTTGAGATCAGTAATATTTTGGTATTATTCTATTGAGTAATATAGAGATCAATTGGACAGTGTGTTCAATGATCTCTCCCTTGAAGTTGTTTGGACAATGGGTCCTTCTACCTTCCATAAACTCCTAATAGGGTTAGAATCTTTTAACAGAGATTCAAGTCTCCTAAGAGAGATTCATATGTATTGAATGTATTTCATAAGGCTCTTAATAGAGTCCATCCTCTCATAAGGAATTTTCATATTAGTTCATCTTTTGTGGGCATCATTCCCACTGGGGTTTACTCTTGATCAAGAGGTTCCCTAGTCAACATATCTTGTGTTATTGTGTTACTGTGTATGTTTATCTTTATATGGTTGTTTCTTACATTACTTACATGGTTAAAATAAGTCAATGGTGATAAAAATTTTATTTATCTGATAACTGATTCAACCCCCCCTCTCAGTTATCTTAGTGAACTTTACTTTCTAACAATTGGTATCAAAGAAGAAAATCCTTGAAAGAAAAGTTTAACAACTTAAGGAGATCCATGGTGAATCATTTCAGGAAAGAAAGCCCTAAGTTTGATGGAGTGAACTTTGATAGCTGGAAAGAAAAGATGAAGACTCATTTGCTATGTTTAGGACCAGGATACTAGTTAATCACAAAGAATGAAAAGACTATCATTGAAGAAGATAAAATTGAAGAATGTACTAATGAGGAAAGAGATATCTTCATGTGTAACATACTTGCCAAAGAAGCACTCTTGTCAGCCCTTCTAGAAAATAAGTACAGTCAAGTAGCATATCTAAGAACATCTCATGAAATTTGGTTATCTTTACAATATACTTTTAAGGTGATGAACATGAAAAGAGAGTCAAATTACATAATTGGATATGTGCATTTGAAGATATAAGAATGATGGAAGATGAATCTGATAGAAGTTATATCGGTAGAATGTCATAAATTGTTGCAGGTATCAAATGTTGTGAAGGAAACAAGATAGAGAATGAAGTGATATGGAAAATTCTAAAGAAATTAACTCTTGTATTTAAGCATACAATGCAGATGGTTGAGAAAGTTATACCTTGTACTGAGAACTTCACCAAATAAACCCTTCTTGGAAGACTAGAAGTAGCAGAGATAAGCTTGAGACAGTTAGGAGATCTACCTAGAATGGAGACAGCATTCAATGCACTTAATATTCATCCTACCTTGTCAAGAAGCATTAGTGTAAGTGGAGATTATGCCAGTGGAAGAAGATCTAAGATTGAAGAAGACATGAAGATTGAGGAAGGAATTGCCTTGTGAAAAGAGAACTAGAAGGTAAGAAAATTTTTAAATGTTGGACTTGTCAAGAATATGGTCATTTTGCATCTAAATGTCCTAAGATAGTAAAGAAGCATAGAAAGAACTTCAAACCTAGAAGATCTAAAGAATGTTACTATGCTAATGATGAATAATTTGAGGCTAGTATGGAGAAATCCCTAAGTGAAACTGATAATGAAAATGATGATATAGGATTTGTAGCAATAAAAGAAGAAATCTTTGAAGCTGAAGTTAGAGAAGAAAAAGATTTAGTTTCTCAAGTAGAAAAGAGATCTAATTGGATTATAGATAGTGGTTGTTCACATCATATGACTAGAGATATGAATAAATTTATAAAGTTTAACAATTATGATGAAGGAATTGTTAGAGTTGGAAATAATGCACCTTGTTTGATAAAAGGAATAGGATCTATTTCTCTCTATGGGAAGACTAACACTGGTGATGTTTATTTTATGGATGGATTGAAACATAATCTTTTGAGTGTTGGATAGTTAGTTGATAAGGGATATCAAGTTTGGTTTATTGAGAAAACTTGTGTAATCAAAGATAAGGATGGTAATTTGATTGGAACTGGATCAAGAACTAGAGGTAATGTATTTCAGTTGAATCCTGTTGAGATGAAATACTTGATTACTAAGGTTGATGATAGTTGGTTATGGAATAGAGGATTTTGTCATATAAATTTTGATAACATTGTGAAAGTAAGTACTACACTTGCAGTAAGAGACTTGCCTAAAATTATGAAACCTACTAACATGATTTGCAAGGATTGTGTTATGGCTAAACATAAGAGAAACTCATTTCCTAGCAAAAAGTTTACATTAGCAGAGAAGTTAGAAATTGTTCATGCAGATTTGAGCGGTCCCACAAGGACTAGAGGATTCTATGGTGAAAGGTATTTTATGATTCCTATTGATGATTTTACAAGAATGATGTGGATTGCATTTCTTAAAGAAAAATCTGAGGCATTTGATAAGTTTAGAGTAGTTAAGAACAAGATTGAGAATGAATCTGGAATGAAGATTAATTGTTTAAGACCAGATAGAGGTTGAGATTTTACTTCAAAAGAATTTAACACTTTTTGTGAAGTGAATGGCATTAAGAGACAGCTTTCAGCCCCTGGAACATCTGAACAAAATGGTATTGCAAAAAGAAGAAACAAGTCAATGGCTAAAGCAGTAAGAGCTATGCTATTTGAAAATGACTTGGCGAAGATATTTTCAAGAGAAGTAGTGAATACAACAGCATATACAATAAACATAGTAAAAATTAGAGTAGACACAGACAATACACCTTATGAATTATGGTTTGGACATGCACCATCAAATGAAAATCACATTGAGGAAATCAGAGAAGAACCTAGAGTTGAAGCAAGAACTGAGACAATGACATCTAACAGGAATCTAGCAATAAATCATCCTGTTGAGAAGATTATTGGGAGCATAGAAAAGGAGTTCTGACACAGAAGAAGGTACAAGAACAACTATGTTTAATTTCTCAAATTGAACCTAAATCTACAAATGAAGCTTGTAGAGATAAATATTGGATTAAAGTAATGAAGGAAGAAATAGATCAAATTGAAAAGAGCACGACTTGGGTGTTGGTCCCTAGACCTAAAGATAAGAATGTTATAGGAACTAAATGGTTATTCCGAAACAAGATGAATGAAAAAGGAGAAGTTGTAAGTAATAAAGCAATATTGGTATGTAAAGGATAGTCACAACAAGAAGGAATTGACTATGAAGAAAATTTTACACCTGTTGCAAGAATTGAAGCGGTAAGAATTTTTTTGGCTTATGCAGGCTATAAGAAATTTAAAGTATATCAGATGGATGTGAAGTCAACATTTTTGAATGGAGAATTATAAGAAGTCTACATTGAGAAACCTGAAGGTTTTCCCTTAACTTATGAAGGAGACATGGTATGTAAACTAAAAAAAGATTTATATGGACTTAAACAAGCACCTAAAACTTGGTATGCAAGACTATATAAGTATTTGATAAAATTAGGATTTACTAAAGGCATGACAAATAGTAACTTGTATATGAAAGAAATTGAAAATGGTTTGTTGGTTGTAGTTTTTTTTTTTTGATGATATTATCTCTGGAGGAGAAGATGAAGCCAATGATAAATTTGCAGATGAAATGAAGACTGAATTTGAAGTGAGTATGATTGGTGAGATGAAATATTTTTTAGGATTGAAGATAACACAGAATAGTGATGGTATCTTCTTATGTCAAACAAAGTACTTGAATGAATTATTGAAGAGATTTGGAATGGAAAATTGTAAGCTGGTTGGTACACCTATGGTAACTGGACATAAGTTATCTAGCACTAATGAGACTCCTACAGTTGAACAAAAGAGGTACAAATCTATTATTGGAGGATTGCAATATTTAACTCATACAAGAGCAGACATATCACATGTGGCTGGAATCATTACAATATTTCAAGTTGATCCTAAAGAATCACATTATACAATAGTAAAAAGAATATTGAGGTACTTGAAAGACACAATTAAATATGGATTGTGGTATGAAAAATCTGATGATTTTAACCTATGTGCATATACAAATATAGATTGGGGAGGTAGTGTTCATGACAAAAATAGTACAAGTGGTGGAGCAATTTTCCTTGGAGGAAGATTAGTTTCTTGGCTAAGCAAGAAAAAAATTGTATTTCACAAAGCACAGTAGAAGCAAAATATGTAGCAACATCAAACAATTGTAACCATATAATATGGGTGAAACAAATGTTGAAGGATATTGGAATAAAATTTGATGAGTCTATTGTTATACACTGTGATAACACCAGTATAGTAAGTATGTCTAAGAATCATGTACTAAATTCTAAGACAAAGCATATAGAAATAAAGTATCATGTAGTAAGAGAGACAGTTGCAGAGAAATAAGTTAGACTTGAGTATATAAGTAAAAAAGAGAAGATTGAAGATATATTTACAAAGCACTTACCAAAATATACATTTGAGTATCTAAGAGGTATTCTTGGGGTTATGACCCAGCCTAATTTTGAGAAGTGATTCAGATTGTTGCATTAGTCCAGTGGTATATGAGCTCTATCTTTTTCTGGACTAGATTTTGGTACTTTCCCTATGGAGGAGTATGTGTTTCTGGCCGAGTCATGATGACTCTAGTGAATGTATTTTCTAAAAAACTGTCTTTTGACATTGAAGTTTTTGTTGACATAGTGATGTATTATTTGTCATTGATGTCAATGGGGGAGAAGGATACATGAAAAAAAATCTATTGAATTTAATTTGAGGGAGAAGGATACAAGCAATATAAAATAGAACACTATAAGAACTGAATAGGAAGATGAAGCAAGACTTGATTGATGAAGAGGACATGAAAACATTTTTAGAGCACTAGTGTTGCAGTGTTGGTATTCATGGAACTTGGATTCATTTTCATCTATGTTGCCATTAATGCCAATCGGGGAGATTGTTAGCAATGAATGCTGAATATATCCTATGGGGGAGTATTCACAGTCATTATGTAGGAGTTGTTGTTAGAAATAGGGAATACTGAGAGGGTGGGGTGAATCAATATTCTAAAAATATTTTATTTTTCCCAATTATGGATATAACAGATTATCTTAATACATGCATAACATAGTAAACTAAATAACATACATAGAAATGAAAAAAATGAACTCATAACACATTATTTGTTCTTGAGGAAACCCTGGCCAAGGGAAAATCCCGGTGGGGATGGTACCCACAAAGATCCACTAATCAAAAGTATCATGTTAAGAATGTTGACCCTATTAGGAGCTTGTTACATGCATATAGTGTCTCAGTCTTAATTAAGGGACTATAGGCCTTTTTAGAAGCCTCAACCCTACTAAGAGTTGGTAGTACTGATTACAAATGATTACAAGATGAGCCCACTGCCCAAACAAGTGATGTACAATGATTACTAATTACAAAAAGGGTAAGGTACATAACCTTATACTTTATTTCTTTTCTTTCACAACTTCACATCAATACCTTTCGCATATATGTTCATTGTATCATCTATATCATTACAACATATATTTGTCTCTCTTTGCATTTCATATGCCTTATATTTATACAAGTTATTAGTAGTCGGCTTTACAAAACATAAAGCTTTCAAAAAAATACATATTTACCAAAGGGTTAACATCTAGGATGTCATCCCTTTATATTATTAAGACATTATTTTGATAAACAAAATAATCCCTTAACTCTTTACCAATTTTGTCTTCTTCTCTATCATGTCGGCTTAACACTGTCTTTGGTAAAACTGCCATGACTTCTTCCGTACATGCCATACAGACTTGCACTCTCATATGAGTCTTCAATAGTCATCATAGTATCTATGTTCAAGTTCACAAGCATTGAACTTACTCCAATCAACATCGCCAATCAAAACTATCTCGGGTTACACTGGAAAAATACTGCACATACTTAGGCAATTTTGCTTTGCGCTCTGTCATACTTGCTCTCTGTCATATGCGGTCTTCATGTAGATTATATATTTCCATAATGACAATATCTAGATATCTAACTCAGCCAAATATCCAACAATCTCCCCCTTTGTCATTGGTGGCAACATATGAGAAAATTGGCTAAGTCTAAAAACTTCAAAACTCAAAATTGTGGCCATAACAAAAAAATATATTTGATGTCCTTATAACTCCATAAATATTATCTATATTCTATACTCCCCCTAAGAATATACTTCCTTATCATACATACATAAATTTTTTGCTATATATCTCTCCCCTTTTGACAAAAATGACAAAAAAAGGGTGCCAAAAACTATGTTAAAAAAAATGTTATATACCTTGATTCAGAATTGCAGAGCTAGTAGGCTTGCAACACAATCTGCAAAATTCACTTTAATGCTCTCTATCTCCTTCTCCCATGCCTTCTTAATAGAATCTATAACACTAAGTAGTGCACACAATCCATAAGATGCGATCTCACATGCTTGAAGGTTTGCAAAACTAAACTTCTCAAAAGATGTCTTTGATGAAAGACATTCTTCCAACTGTCCTTCAACAATGCTTATCTTTATTGAAATGTACTCTCTTAGAAGAGATAATCTTTTCAATTTCATTTTCATCATTGAGAATCCTTATTTCATCATTTACTTTGTTGATTCTTTTCTCAATATCCAATATCTTCACATTAGGGCTGGCTAAAATATTTGTCTCTAACTGAATTTCTGCTTCTTTAGCCTTAATCTTCTCAACTACTTCAGATACATGGTTTTCAGATTTTGTACACTAAATGTACAAAGTTTTACCTCTGTCCAAATTTCTTCTCAAGTCTTTTATACAAACATCCAGATTGTTAATATCATTTTTGATATTCTAACTTATATCATGAAATATTTTGGCCTCATAGGCTGCCTAAACCTTCACTATAGCCATATCTGATAGGTTAGTGAACTCATTATCAAATGCATTCATAACTTTCTTAGCTCTTTCTAGTGGATCTACCTCTACTATCTGGTTCGTCACAACACTTTGTAACTTCTTTGTTATTTCCAGAAAAGATCCTTCAAGGCTTTTCACCTTCTTATTCTTTCCAATTATTTTGTTCAGGGATGTGATCAATTCCATTTGACCATCATCATCAACCTCTTTCCCAAAGATTTCAAATATTGATCCAATCTATGATTTCTTTGCAATCTTAGGTGTAAGACTAATTTCATCTTTGTTAGGGACTTCTTTCTGTCCTTGAATTTCAGTACTTTCTTGATTCTCTATTTTCTTTTCTTCCTCTTTCCTTGTTTCTTTCTTTCCTTCACTAGATCTGTCCTATTCTTCTAGAGCCGAATTGTCCACAATGTTTTCAAGATTTTTAAAAGAATTATCATCACTGTCCAATGTGATCTTAGTTCCTTCCACATGCATTGACTCATATTCAATGTTAATTGATGGTGGAGAGGGACTCTTCTGATGCTCAACTTCCTATGCCCGTTCAACTAGCTCTACTTCAATAGAGTGTTTTCCAACACTAGATGTCATTACCTTTACTATTGCTTTCTCTTCTTCTTTGTTTATCTCTTCATAGTTTCCTCCCATTATCTGAATGGTTCTTTTCTTTGTTCTCAAATGGTTTCCAAGGTCTTTCATTATTTCTTTAAAATGATCTTCATCTCTGACATCACATAGTTTTCTCACAAGTTTTTCTCTAATTTTTTTGTCTTCTTCAGTTGCTCTCTTTTTCCTATTAACTAGCTTCTCAAATAAATCATCAGGTATCTTACCTTGAATTGTGTCAAACTTCTTATTTGCTAGGATCGTATGTCTCACAACTGCATTCTCCAAATTCAATCTTTTTGAATAGTTATAAATATCATAGTACTTGTTCATCTTAGAAAAATCTCCATCATGAATAATCTATTCATTTACCTTCTCAATCTTTGGTTTCCATGTCTTCTTTTTCACTTGAATATCTTCATCATCCTTTATCTCTGCTATTTTCCTTTTTACTGGTGGCACTATTGTCTTCTATCTCTTACCTAGTCCAATAGCTATTTCTTTCACTCTTTTCCCTGGTGGAGTTGAAGATGATCTTGTAGATTTCCTAACTTCTTGTTCTTCTTGCTCTACTTTCACCTTATGCTGCAAATTTCTAGTTTCAACCACTGATAGGGGTGGAATAGACAAAACTTCCTTTTGTCCAATGTCTCTAATAGCTGCCACTATATTCTTTGGAATCATAAACTCTTGTTTTGTCATTCCTGTGTCCTTTAGAATCTTCTTAATTGTACTTTCTACTCTTTTCTTTGACTATTTTTCTTCCTAACTTTGCGGAGTTGAAGTTCTCCTCAAAAGTTCCAAATCTATTGCTATGTATATCCAACTTGCTCTTAAGCAATCTATTCACATATTCTTCTGCTTCAGTTTTAGAAATTTCATAGCCAAGAGGGTCTATGAAATCTACTCTAGGTTCAACTGCTTCAATGAATGTAAAGTCATTGTCAACCATAAAACATATCTCATTCTTATACTTTTCAACAATTGACTGAGGGATCCTTGATCTATTCTTCATCAAATTCTGAAATGTTTTAATCACTAAAACTGCACTCTCATTGACCTTGTCAATAAGATGTCTCATATACACTTTGTTTATCCTTTCCATTGTGGTCTTACCATCATTCCAATCATCACCAATAGTGTAAGGGAATATTCTTAACAAATGGAAAAACATATAAGTGATCAATGATGAGAATCTAAATTGGGAGTTCTTAGACTTCTTTATCTTCTCCAAGTTCTCAAATAACTGTATTATCAAGATTTCACAGATGTCTACTTGCACTTTATCAATACAAATCAAATAGGTTGCATGAATCATTCTAGCTACCATGTCATCTTCTCTTGAATTAGCACAAAATTTAGTTGTAAGGATCTTGCACAAATACCTAACATCATCTTGTTGTATCTTGCTAATCACTATACCTTTTCCATTATAAGATAATTTAGTGTTTTCCAATATAGTTTTGTTCACATTCTTTTCATTAAATGGTATGACTCCAGATTTAGACAAATCAATTACTTCATGAATTAGGTCTTTTGTAATGTCTATCACTCTGTCATCTAACCAAAACTTTCCATTATGTATTCTTCTTAGAATTATCATAGTGCATTCTTCATCATCAAATTCATACTGTAAAGAATACCTTATGATTTCATTATCCTTCAAATGTTCAAACCCTACTCTCAATGACATATCCTGATTGTAAAGCTTCTCATACTCTTTAGTAAAATCACTATCAATGAGGGTTTCAACTTTACATTTCCTCTGATGAGGGTTCTTCCTCTTAGAAAAAGAGTAATTAGGAAGGCCATGTGGACACAAACCATATTGTGGAGGAGAGTGTGGAAACCAAAAAAAATGTGTGGGTTGAGGAGAATATCTTGCACGAGGTCACACAGGCTATGAATAACATTGGGAAAGATGGGTATGAGAAGGATAAGGTCAACATGGAGAAGGAGAATGTGGAGAGCTCTAAGGAGAAAACGGAGGATGGGAACAAGGGTTTTAAGAATACAGAGGGAGGGAATATGGATTTTGAAAATTTGTGATGTTTGGCTTTTCTAACTACCCTCAGTATTATGAAGAACGACATCATTGCGATGAAGACCCATATTCACCAGTTGCAAAAAGAGATGGAGGTTCTTAAAAGGATGCACTTGGGGGAGAAAAAAATGGGCCAGACAATTGATGAGCTCACTGACACTATCACCAAGGCTGAGGGTCTTGCTATTTTCAATGACAAAATTACTACCATGGAGGTCAAATTTGAAAACAATAATGATATGACAAGAAAAATTGAAATTATGGAAAAGAGAATTGACAAGCTGGAGAAGACCATGGGAAATATCACTGAGTAGAGCTATGCTATCCTAAAAGCATCAAATGAGCATGTGAAGATCCTGGTGGACAAGCTTGACAATGGGAAAGGGAACCAAGAGGTCATAGACACTAAAGATGATCAGCGCCCTAGTAGGCGTACGAGGTCCATGTTCAAGAAGATGGAGGATGGCAACAAGAATGACATGGATGACCTAAATTTTTCTACTACTAACATGCATATTCTTGCTGATCAGGTAGTAGAACTAATGAAATGTGTTTAGACAGCAACTTGTTGTCTTGCTTTCCTTTTGCTGTCCTTTATCTTTTGGCTATTCTTTTTGTTTAAGGACTCGTTTGTGTGGTGTTTTTTTGTGTTGTTGCACTTTTCCTATTGGTGCTTAATTGCCTATTCTATTCTCCTATTGTAAAAGGTTTCAGGTCCTTTCAAAACCTATTTTTACATAATCAAAACTTTATATCCCAAATAGCTTCTAACATTCTCTAAATGTAGAACTTTGTCTAGCATGGATGATAAATCCAATTTTGGGTCTTCTTCCAAGGGTTCTCCTAGTTCCCTTTTAATCTTAGGTCTGATCTTATCTCTTACATTGTGAATCAATGAAACATCCATATCTTCTACAAATTCTCTAACTGACTGATAGATTTGCTTAGTAAAATACCTCAATTCCGTGATTTATGGTTTGCGTAGGTCTGACACAAAATTCTTTCACCAAATCCTTGCAAACTACTTCCAATCACTGCTCCTTTGATCTCCTTAACACTTGTGTTCACTTTAATGATCAAATAATACCGATCATAGCCTTTTAATCTTTCAATCTCACAAGATTCTGACATCGCATTTAATTCTTTTGTCGCTTCTTTCCAAAAAGTTGTTCCTACTTGAAAAAATTAAAACTTCTTTCAATCTCGCATAACACCATATTATCTTATGCGATCTTAACCATAGTATCACTACATCATATACTACCTTGCATCAACTGCGCAAGATGCAATTCATCCTATACTAACTTCTACACTATCCTAAGTTCCTATTCTACTATATTTTTTCATGAATTAAGTATTTTGAGATGGGTTAGGTAGAGATTCACTCTTACCATTAGATACTTCACCTTTTTGATTACCCTCAGTTTTGAATGTGTCTCCTTGATCTGTGGCTTTAACATACTTCACTTCTTCTGAATTACTACAACATCCTCTATGACTGTTGCTTGTATTTTCATTTCCCCTTGTATGACTTCTAGGGTTAGGTTTTCTCATGTTATTCATCTTGCAAAACCTTGTTGTATGACCAAATTTGTTCCATATCTAAAAAACTACTCCATTGTTTCCATATCTCGGTCTAGTTTGGTTAATTTGTGATCTGCAATTCCTGGCAATGTGTCCAACCTTGTTGCATCTATAACATACCACTGCATTTCTTCTGTTCATATCTTTAGTAGGTTTCTTATTTTCATGGTTAGTATCTCTAAACATTCTACTACTATTATTATTCTCATTAAATTTAGGCTTCCTACATTCAATAGATCTATGTCCAAAACCATGACAATTATAACAATAACCATTAAGAGGTTTAAATTGCTTACCTATACAATATTTCTTCATATGACCAAAAGTATTACATGCAAAACATCTACCTTTAAATTCTCTCTGCATACCTTTAGGTGATTCTTCTTGTTTAGGTGGTTCTTCTTGTTTAGGTGTATCTTCAAATTTATCAACTTCATCAGATTTCTTTTCTTCTATGTTTTCAAAAACTTTCAGATCTGGTTCCTTTCTTTCTTCACTCACTTTAGATGAGTTAAATCCAAGACCAATTTTATCATAGAATGGCTTTTCATAAGATATTTTTTCATCAATGTTCTCACTAGTAGAATATAGCTTCTCAAGTTGTTGCTTAGACTGAGTCAATTCACCTTTCACAATAGTATTGTACTTTTCAAGTTCAGGATACTGCAATTTGGTTTTCTCAAGTTCAGATGTCACTTTACAAAGTTTAGATTTTAGATCTTCTTTCTTAGATTTCAAATTTTCATTCTCAGATTTCAGATTTGCTTCATTCTTGCTATTTCCATCTTTCAAACTCAACTTCAGATTTACTATCTTCAGTTTATGTTTAAGGATCTCATTTTATTTTTCAAGATTATCATCACAATCTTCAATTTGAATTGTAGATTCCTTTTCTTATTTTAGTTCCTCCAGCTTATTCTTCAGCTTTTCAATGAGGTTCTTTGCATCACCATATTTTCCTTTCAGAGTATCTCTTTCTTCAGTAAGTATATCAATATGTTCAAGAGTTCAAGATTCTTCTATAGCTGATCCATATCCATCGAGATCTTACTCAAGTTTCTAGGCTCTGATACCAATTGTTATAAATAAGGAATACTGAGAGGGGGGGGTGAATCAGTATTCTACAAACTTTTTCTTTTTCCCAATTACGGATACAACAAATTATCTTAATACATGCATAACATAGTAAACTAAATAACATGCATAGCAATAAAGCAAATGAACTCATAACACATTATTTGTTCTTGAGGAAACCCTGGCCAAGGGAAAACCCCGGTGGGGATGGTACCCACAAAGATCCACTTATCAAAAGTATCTTGTTAAGGATGTTGACCCTATTAGGAGCCTATTACATGCATATAGTGTCTTAGTCCTAATTAAGGGACTATAGGCCTTGTTAGAAGCCTCAACCCTGCTAAGAGTTGGTAGTACTAATTACAAATGATTACAAGATGAGCCCACTGCCCAAACAAGTAATGTATAATGATTACTGATTACAAAAAGGGTAAGGTACATAACCTTATACTTTCTTTCTTTTCTTTCACAACTTTGCATTAATACATTTTTCATATATGTTCACTATATCATCTATATCATTACAACATATATATGTCTCTCTTCGCATTTCATATGCCTTATATTTATACAAGTTATTAGGAATATTAACTTTTACAGTCGGCTTTACAAAACATAAAGCTTTACACCAAATACATATTTACCCAAGTGTTAACATCTATGATGTAATCCCTTTATATTATTAAGACATTATTTTGATAAACAAAATAATCCCTTAACTCTTTACCAATTCTGTCTTCTTCTCTATCCTGTCGGCTTAACACTATCTTTGGCAAAACTACCATAACTTCTTCTGTACATGCCATACAGACTTGCACTCTTAGGTAAGTCTTCAATAGTCATCATAGTATCTATGTTCAAGTGTAAAAGCACTGAAATTACTCTAATAGACATCACAAATCAAAACTATCTTGGGTTACACTGGAAAAATATTGCACATACTTAGACAATTTTTCTTTGAGCTCTGTCATACTTGCTCTCTATCATATGCATTCTTCATGTAAATTATATGTTGTAGATATATAACTCAACCAAATTGCCAACAATTGTTGCATTCATGACTATGATTGTCATTCATGTCAACACAGTGATCTATTGGAGATTAGCAGAGAAGAAGACAATATTTTTATTACTGCACATGGGATATTGAAGATCAAGCTATGTGGAGTTGAGGAATTACTTTATGTTATGTCCTATGTTTGTGGTCAAGAGTGCATATGGAAACTCAACTATTTATGATAGTTATGTGTAATTCAGTGGAAGCAGTATTTAGGTAGTGTTCCTGAGAAATGACTTGTGGAAACTGGATTATATCTTCTAATCAGGATAGAATTTGGGCATGGAAGGTTGTACAAATGATGAAGACATGATGATAGTGATGTGGACATGACAAAAATGTTAGAGATTGCATGAGTGAGGAATTATCTTGTTTGGAATCTGCAAGTTTTATGTAATTAAAAAAATATTGTATAAGGTGTAGAAGTTTTATTTTGTAATTGGTTAAGCCTTGTTGGCCAACTCATTTATAATTATTTGAGTGTGGTATAAATGAATGATTTTTTTCCTTTATTTTAATATGGATATGAGAGATAGTATGAAAGTGAATTGCAGAATTGAGCAATATTTTTTGTAAGAGGATATGCGAAGTACAAAGATCTAGTATTGAGATCTGATGAAGTAGCTGGTGCGGTTTGGCACAGTCAGAGGAGAAGAGAGAAGTTGTTGAGATCAGTAATCTTTTTGTATTATTCTATTGAGTAATATAGAGATTAGTTGGATAGTGTGTGCAACGATCTTTCCCTTGAAGCTATTTGGATAGTGGGTCCTTCTACCTTCCATAAACTCCTTACAGGGTTAGAGTATTTTAAGAGGGATTCAAAGTCTCATAATAGAGATTCATATATACTGAATGTATTTCATAAGGCTCTTAACAGAGTCCATCCTCTCACAAGGAATTTTTATATTAGTACATATTTTGTGGGCATCATTCCCATCGGGGTTTACTCTTTCATCAAGAGGTTCCCTAGTCAACATATCTTGTGTTATTGTGCTACCATGTATGTTTATCTTTATATGGTTGTTTCTTCCATTTTTTACATGGTTAAAATCTATCAATGGTGATAAAATTTGTATTTATCTAATAACTGATTCACCCGCCCCCTCTTAGTTATCTTGGTGGACTTTACTTTCTAACATAACCATTTCATCATCAATGTTTCCATTATCTCCTCTAATAGCATTCAGTACCTCCTTAATTCTACCATAGTACTGAGAAATATTTTCACCTTCTTGCATTTTCATTTCATCAAACTTACATCTCAAACTTTCAGATTTTTCTCTTAGCACATTTGTATCTCCACCATAGATAGTTGCAAGAGTATCCCACATTTTATTTTCAGTAGTGCAGTCTTTGATATCTTCAAATTTTGGATAGCTGGGAGAAGATGCAATCTCCAACATTTCTTGATTATGTTCTTGTTTTTCTTTCATCTCCTAGACAATCAAAGGTGCAGTAGGTATAACATAGTCATGTTCCACATAGTACTTCACCGAATCACCAATACCAGTTAGATGCAATTTCATCAGACTCTGCCATACAGGGAAGTTCTCTTTGTTTAACTTTGGTACCTCCTTTTTATACATCTTGATCATTAGCTTCAAGTACCTTTAAAATTTTATCTGTAAGCACCAATAGATCTGATAGCAATTGTTAGAATGCTTTAGAATAACTAAGATGGGGGTAAATCAGTTATCCTCAGGTCTAGATGTACCAATTGAACTTTTCAATACTTCAACAATCTCAGATCTAATCAGAGATTCAACTCGGTCTCTATAGAATATATCAGAAACATGTAACATGCAGTCCACTATCCAAAAGTAATTAACTTGCAGAATATAACAACATTCACATCAAAACATTCACACAAGTATAACACCAAGATTTATAGTGGAAACCCAATTTGGGAAAACCCACTTTGCAACATGCTATTGATTTTCACTCTTCTGAAGTGAGCTCTGTGAAAAGCCAACCCTATTACAGTTTTACATACACACTATTAGGTGTGACCCTGTTAAAGGATTTAAAATACTCTGTCAAAAGTGTCCTGGTTAGAGGACTTAAGAACATCACATTAGAATGTCACCTTGATTAAAGGATTTATACAATGACTGTTAGGTCAACCTTGATTAAATGATTTAGACTGATACAATGGTTAGAAAGTAATAGTATTTTTTGATCTGAAAAACATACAACTCACTTTTCAAATATAGATCCACTTCGCACATATATATTGATTTACTGATTGATCTCCAATTCTATCTCCATTTCTAATCTTCTTGGAATTCGCTTCAAGAAATCATAAATCTATTCAGCTCCATCACAATTTTACCTTCATCCTTCTTCTTAGAATTATTAGTCAATAACATCAACCTCTTCTTCATGCTCCATAACCTCACAATTAGGTTTTCCTTTATACCTCTTTGATCAGGTAGATCAATCTTTTTCCACTTAATCTCCTCCGTAGATATTAGGTTTAGGTCAGATTCATCGAATCCTTCCACCATTATGTTCTTCAACCTTCCTTCTAGATACATCTCCAAACTTATCTTTGAATCCATAAGAAAATGATTTACCATGCATTAAATTCTCCATACAATTCATTAATAATGTCAACACGTTTTACATATCATAAGAATTCAACTATGTCAAATGGGAATCTCAATTCTTTATCCAAATATAATTTACTGATACTTGATCAATACTGTGTTCTTTTCCTCAGTCATCACTGTGTATCTTAGTCATCATTACAAATTGTCTTCCTTCGAAAATAATGTCTTTTCTTAGTAATTTCCTATCGCTCGGCAATTACTAATGTTTGGTCAACACTAGATTTACTCGGCATATACTAGCTCTTGGTCAACACTAACATGACTCGGCTTAAACTGGATTTCTTCACTTTTTCATAGTTAAGCCTACCTCTCCAATCTTTCTTCTTACTTAGATAAACAATACATTATCTTATCAATATGCCAACTAATTAAGTACCCATTGAAGTATCAAATAACTCAACCTTTCCTTAGGTTCTCTTGTTATCTCCTTTAGCAAATCTTCTTCATCAATCAATAGATATGGTACTCTCCTAGATAGCAAATGTCTTACCAGTTAAGGTTTGACATCAATGACAATATAATAATTTTTTCAATTGTAGTTTCCAACAATAATAGGTCTTTTTTCTTTTATCTTTGTAGTCTTAGTTTTTTTTTTTTTCATGTTGTCGGTTACCTCTGCGATCTCAATAATCTCTTCTATAATTCTTTATTTCATTTGATCTTTCACTTGTCCTTGCATTATCATTCCTATCAAGATATCTTACAGCAATATGACCAATCTCTTTATATTTGAAACATAACAAGGGTAGTTTACCTCAATATTTTCCTTTTCCCTTTGGTAGCCTTATAGCTATTAATGCTTCAAGTTCTTCAATCTCATCTTCTTCAACTTCATAATCACTTTCATTTCTTATCTGATGTCTATTTCTTGATCTTCCAATATTTAAAGATGATACAAATGGAGATTCTACCTTAGGTACAATACTGTTATCAAAGTTGTTAAGCTCAAATGCAATCAAAGTTGTTAAGCTCTAATAATTTTTCTTACCACAATTTCTTCTTCAATAGTTTCACCCACTCCCTAGATAGCATTCACCACTTCCTTGACTTGGTTGTTGTACTGAGATATGTTTTCACCTTCTTTCATCTTTATATCATCAAATTTTACTCTTAATCTTTCTTCCTTTACCCCGAGCACATTTTTATCTCCACCATGGACTAGTGTCAATTTATCCCACATTTCTTTTGTAGTTGTACAATTCTTAATGTCTTCAAATTCAACATCTGATAAAGAAGAAGCAATCTCAATCATCATTGCATTATGAACTTATCTCTCTTTCATCTGTGTGACAATCAAAGGCCCGATAGGTGCTATGAATTCATTTGCCAAATTATATAGTGTCGAGTCCCTAATTCTTGATAGATATAGCTTCATATTGCTTTTCCATGTTGAGAAATTATCCTTATTTAGCTTTGGTACCTCTCTCTTATACATCTTGGAATCTTTAACTTAAGTCCTTCAATCTTCTTCCTTCAAGTACTCTTTCTTTGATACCAATTATTAGATAACTGAGAGGGGGGGGGGGTGAATTAGTTATGTTCATTTATCCTACAGTCCCAAATTCCTCTATGATGTATAATACCAACTTCAACAAATAAACTAAACAACTTGGTAATAACTATATTGTGCCTTACTGATTAATTAGTTGACTATCAAATAATGTAAACTAACTAGTAGTTAACATATACTGATTTGACCAGTTACTCTAATGTGTAAAGTAAATATGAAAACATCACATGCATACATACTTAACACTCTAATTTTAAACATGGAAACCTTTTTAAGGGGAAAACCACCTAGGACCAGTACCTAAAATATTTTCACTCTTTTGAAGTGATCTCGATTAAGAGAAAACCCTGTTAAAGGTTAAAAACACACTATAAGGTGTGACCTTGTTAGAGGATTTATCACTAACAGTTCTCTATGACCATACATTCACTTGGGTCAACAAGAAAACAAGTAACATTCATAGAATGCCAATAGAAAAGGATGATTAAGTCTCGCTTGGTTAAGAGATTTTGACTATAGCGATGATTACAAAGCAATAGTATATGACCTGATTCAAATGCAACTTATTTTTCTCATATTCAGATCTATTCTAAGCTCAATATCACTCTAGTCATCATAATCTCTTCAATATCCATTTTCCTCTAACTCTATTCTACTCTATTATCTCCTTTTGTCACTCGGTTTAGTCTGCAAAATCACTCGGTTCTTACTTTAACATGTCTTACCATCTTCACGTGTATGCACCAACAATTTTTATATAGATGAAATCTTCTCTCTCTTGCATATTTTTAT
This sequence comes from Chamaecyparis obtusa, assembly GCA_027943335.1. NCBI lineage: Eukaryota > Viridiplantae > Streptophyta > Pinopsida > Cupressales > Cupressaceae > Chamaecyparis > Chamaecyparis obtusa. Next base: position 88,065 of record BSBK01000015.1, on the reverse strand, counting down.
TGAATTTCTTGTCTCCTTATATAGACATGATAAACCATTTTCATTTCAGCCATAGATTTTGCCTCCTTAACCTTCTTCAGAACTTGTGCCTTAAAACAATTTCATTTTTTATCATGCTATCATCCTTGAATTTTTCCATTCTTAGATCTTCATAAAAAACTTTATCTTTATCCATGGAATCTTCTAGATTCATCTATCTCATCATCTCATGTTGGAAATCGCATGTTCCACTTTATTTCACTCGCTCGGTCAATACTATGATATGTCAATTTCTTCTTGCTCAGTTAATACTGCAATCGATATACACTAGATTTGCTTGGTGTATACTAATCTCTTCATATACTGAACAAAGTAACTTGTACATTCTTGATCTTCAATAATTAACACAATCATGTAAGCCAATCAAATCACTATCATATTGTCATAGGCTCATCAATAAGTTGTCCAATGAACAACTTAATCATATCTTACTCATACATCTCATCTTAATGCTAATATTTCATTTCCTTCCCCAATATCACCTCCTTCAAATGTTTTCAACTATCATGGAAGTAAACTCAAAGCTAGTTCACATCAATGACACTATAACAACTAATCTAATGTCTCACATATACCTTAGTTGGTTAGTGATCATCATAGCATTCTCCCATTTTGTTCTCCAAGTAGTTTATCAGTTGTAGTTCCAACATATCTAGGCTAACACACGTCAAGGACAAGTTGGTATTTGTTGAAGTGATAATTTATAATGATGAATTAGTGTGTATAGCCTTAAATAGTTTTTCAAAATATTGGGATGTGTTTGTCGAGTGTGTTGCTAACCAAGATTTCCTACACAATTGGGCAAGTCTTTGGCATGATTTTTTTCAAGTGGAGATACAAAAAGGTTCTCATTAAGGAAATTAGATGAAGAAAGTTGAAGATGAAGATAATCTTGCTCTTGTAAGAAATTGAAATATGAAGGCCAAGAAAGGGCCAAATGAAAGGTCTTATTCTAAGAGTGGTATAAAGAAAGATCTAATAAAAGTGATCTATTTTTGTTTCCATTCATTGGGTCACTATGCTAGTAAATACCCAAATACAAAAAAAAGGCAATTACAAGAAGATGGTTGTAGCTAGTAAAAATCTACTTGACAGGAGTCAAATAGTGTTTCACCAAGTTAGAGGAGAAGGAGTTGGATTTCTATAATGATCTTGGATAAAATGCCAAATACCATGCAACTAGTATTTGCATGATTAAGTTATAGAGGGAGACTAGGAAACCTATGATAGTGGATGATGTTTTGTATGTCCTAGGTATGAAAAATAATTTGAGATATGTATCTACTATTGAGGACAAGGGTTACACCATGACCTTTGAGGGGGGATTGATCTACATCCATCCCAAGGATTCCAAGGTAGAAAAGTGATTGGTGTCAGGCGTGACAGGTTATTTCAATTACAATTTGAGCTAACACTTGCATTGTTAGGAAGTAGTAGAAGGCTATATCAAAATCATGGCACAAGTTGATGGCTCATCTTCACCATGGAGAACTTAATATTCTCGAGGAGATGGTTATGATGATTCCTAAGATAAAGGATAAGAGCCATGAGGTGTGAAAAATTTGTGCATTAGGGAAATATGCCAAGACCAATTTTCCAATCAATAACACTATGTTAAAAGGGAGTCTAGAACTAGTACACTCAGACATATATGGGCCCAAGTCAACAATATCCTTGAATGGGTACAAGTATTATGTTATCTTCATTTATTATTTCTCTAGGAAGATGTGGATGTATTTTTTGAAGACTAAAGATGAGGTCTTTAGTAGGTTCAAGTATTTGAAGGCTCTTGTGGAGAAATAAACATGGAGGAATATCAAGAAACTAAGGTTAGATATTGGAGGTAATTATACCACAAATACCTTCAAGGAATTATATGTTGGAAGTAGGTTCACTGTGAGAGGGGGGTGAATCAGAGTGAGTAAATTTTGAACAACATTTTATACTTCAATATTTTATGACTTAGGTTTACAATATTGAACTGATGTAATGAACATGAATATGAAGGATTAATTCACATAATGTGTATACTTGATAACATCAAATGGATTGACTACAATAAAACACAAAAATATTAAAGCATGTGTATAAGATTATTCAATAATAATGTTGAACAATATTTATAAAGATTTTAGTAAATAAAAACACTTTTGAGAAATTAAAAAATCAAAAGATTTGAATAATTCAAAACATGTGTTTGTACCTTGAATGGAATAAAACTAATTCAAACTAAGATGACGTGTAACGATAACTTGAACATAAAGTATCAGAGCATAAACTAAAACTGAATGGACATGTGAACTAAAATAGAGATAGACAAATAATAGATCAAACTGAGAGACACAATTAAACACATCAAACCATGACTTTCATGAGTGGAAAAACCATTTTGGGGTATAAACAATCACTCAGAACCTGTATCTTTGATTAATCCAAAGAGCACCAACACTATTACTATAATGTAGCTACAAATCACACTTTTACTGAAGCACCAACTTTACATTTCAAAGTTACAATAGAGATCTATGACAACCTTAAAATTTCACTATGCAGCTCTAAACTTCTCAAAGACCACAAAAAACTAAGATAAAATGTTCAATAATTCCCACTACAAAGTATTACAAATTTTTTCTTTCACAAAATAATATCTTTGTTAAAAAAACCAAAGAAAATACAATAAAATATTTTTTTTCCTTTATAAAAATATGCTTTGTATCATAATCCAACTAATACCACAATAGTCGAGTACCATGTTTAAATAGAAATGTCTTTGTTTGACATAAATGTCTGAATCTTCAAAGGTTACCCTCAAAAAGGGTTCACAAACTACAGTTAGGGTTGAAGTATAGTCGTATCAAAAAGATTCTTGTTAAAAAAATTCACTTATGTAACATACCACAACCATTTCTTTTCATTTATTTACCCTTTTCAAACTTTTCATGTGAAACTTAACAAGTAACTGAAAAGAATAGATCTGAACCAAATAAAATTATTTTTCATCATGGATTTTACCTTAAAAAGAGGTTCAAATCAAGCTGAGAATAAGCCAAAATATAATACCTATGAATCTCTAAGAATCTTCAAGTGAAATAAATAAAATGAACCACCATTCAAATCCTTGTTGTCTCTTCATCATCATACTTGAAACCCACAAGATGGAACTGATAAAAAAACTGCTTGTAACCATCAAAAAATTTGCCATAGCAATAAACAGAGAATAGGGTTTGTCAAAATGAAATAAACTCATAGTTTTCACCCTAATCATAAAATTCCCCAAACAATATCACAATGTATTTTGGAGTCTTATATTATTGAAGTAAAAAACCCGCCACATGATTGATGAAGTCATCTTAAAACCATGCGAACAACAAAACCAAACTGAAACAATAATTTTCATATAAGTACTATCCACAAAATCCATGTCATCATTGTAAGCTAATCAAACCACACTAACCCAATAAATTCACCTTTAAAAATGATTTTGAATACACTTTGGCCTGATACCATCATCTTTTACAATGTTTCAAATATAAGCCAAAACAATGTGCTATCATCTAGTGCTTTAAATAGCACTTAAAAAGATAAATGTTTCTTGAATGTGTTGTTACACCAAAAGAATATCATATTATTTTCAAAGGCTTAAAACTCGATAACATCAAATATTAACCAAATAAAAATAACAGGTAGTGATATGTAATGATTATCAATATAAGATCCAAATAGCTATCAAAAGCTAGTACTTTGTTAGCACTTATAATATAAACCATATCAAATAAGATGTAAATACTGACAAGAAAATTTAAATGTGCTTAGTAAAATAAGCATCAATAAAGACCAATGAGCACTATTATTTCATAAAAATAAAATATATTAAGCATGCCACCTTTGAATGTAAATCACATTCAAATGTGAAGTATGGATATTAAACATTTGAGTATGTCTCATTTGAATATTGATGACATTTAAATGTGTAGTATGAAGCCCGATGTATATATAATACCAATATGACAAATTACCACCGAAATGCCAATATGTCAAACGTGTTAAGAGTAACCAATATAGTTATATGTGGAACTGTTATGAAATCATATCAATGAATCAATTTCAAATGCCAAGATAAATAAAAATATATATGCACCTCTATATCAATAAACTATATACATGTACCACTAAACCTGTATGCCATATGAGCATGGAGAAGTGACTTGAGAACTTGTACTTGTCAAGGGAAATGATAACTCTACATATAAATTGAATCCAATTCCATCAATAACATAATAAACATCAAATATAGCTAAACCAAATATAAATCATCCCAAGAAAAGAATCATATTGTTGTCTTTGACTAGAGTAAAACCTTTTTTTCATCAAGGACAAACCCAAAGGGTCAAAAAACTCCACCTTTGTCCTTGATGGAAAAAAAAGCCATCATTGAATAAATATCACCATGAAACAAAATGTCACTATAAGCCATTCACTGTGAAACAAAATGTCAATCAAATGTAAAGTGTTCCAAAATGTCATCAGACAAGTTGTACCATAGTCATGTATCATTGAAAAAATATCAAATATATTAGAATGCCAATGCTAAATTATTAAAAGTACTAATATCATAAGTTTCAAAATATAAATGATGCTTATCTACTCCTTTTTGTCTCAAGGAAAAAGGATAACAAAATAAATTATGTTGTAAACAAGAAGAATGAATGCTACAAGATATGAAAATGAGTAGAAAACAATCAAATCAAGTAGAAAAATATTGTTTTTGGAGAGCAAAGCTCCTTCATAAATTGTGCAAATGAGTTTAAGCAATAAGGGATTGAGAGATAACTCCCAATCATTCTTTGAACCTTTCAAAAATTTCCTTAGGAAAGGCCTTAGTAAATATTTTAGCTAGTTGTTATTGAGTAGGCACATGCACAACCTGGAATTCATTGGCTAACACCTTTTCTCTTAGAAAATGAAACTTGATAGCAATGTGTTTTGTGTGAGACTGCATCATTAGATTTCTAGACAAATTGATGACACTTGTATTATCACAATATATTAAAATTGGTTTTGGAATATGAACACCCATATTTTCAAGCTGATATGACATCCAAATCACTTGGGTACAACATGTAGTAGCTAAAATGTATTCAAATTCAACAATAGATAAAGTCATAAACTCTTACATTGTGCCAGGAAACAAGATGGTCACCTAAGAAAAAGGCACCACCGCTAGAGCTTCTTTTATCATACATACACCTAGCCCAATCAACATAAATGAAACCAAGAGTAAAATCATTATGTCAAAGATACCATAAACCATAGTCTATTGTACCTTGAATATATTTGAAATTTTTTTTTACATCATTCAAATGTGACTATTTAGGTTCAGATTGAAACCTTGAAACTAAACAAACTACCAACATTAAATCAAGTCTAGATGTTGTCAAATAAAGTAAACTTCCTATCATGGATATATATCTAGATTGATGTAGCTCAACTGAATCATTAGATTCAGTTAACTTAAAATTATTCATCATTGGAGTGATAACTATTGTGCAATCAACCATCTAAACAATTTTAAGCATTTATTTTTCATACTTGATCTGTGAAAGACAAACACCTTGTTACAGCTATATAACTTGAAGACCAAGAAAGAAGCTTAATTTTTTACAAAGTAAAGTCCACCAACACAACTAAGAGGGCCGGGGGGGGGGGGGGGGGGGGGGGGGGTGAATCAGTTGTGAGATTAATTAACTTAAATTTAACTCTATCAAATCGTAAACTTGTAATCAATAACAACAATAACCATAAGATAATAAACATGCACAATAAGACCAGATTTGTTAACTAGGGAAACCCTTGATCAGAGGGGAAAACTTGGTGGGAATGATGCCCACAAGTGTCATGCCCAAAACATTTAGCAAAAAACACAAATCAAATTTTTTCCAACTAACACTAAAGTTGTCTAATTTAACTAAACAGTTATAGTTTACAGTTTAAAGGTGAAGACCTTGAATGGGTTTAAGGAGCATCATGACCAACATTGACTTGGTCAACCTCTCTCTAAGATTAAAGTCACAAATTTAATTTTCTAATCAATTTATCATAGGAACACCAAGATAAAAATCTTGACTAAGTCTTACTATAGTTTGACTATAGTTGACTAAAATTAACCATCTAGTTATAAACATATTATTTGATTTCAATAAGGAATACTAATTAAATTCTCCTTTTATTAATTTCCTAATTAAACAAGAATTGATCTACGATTAAATAATAGTCTAACTATTATATTAAAGCTTTATTAGAGGATATTTAAAATACTTTAATTCTAATGTGATGCCCCGCTCAAGAATCCTTGGAAACAAGGATAAAAAACAAGCATGCATATTGTTTTTATAAGATAAACTAATAACATTACAACAAAACAACCAACTACAATAATAAGCATTAAGAAATATAAGAGGTGCAAGGAATATGACACAACTACATATCTTCATATGCAAGCAGAAGTATTACAACATCCCATAGACTCTCAAACACACTACTAAAGTTCATGGGATGGTTACACACATCCACAAGTTTTCTATTATTTAAGTGATTAACAAGCAAGGTTCATCTAGGTTACTATATTATCTATTTTTATAACAATATTCTTTTTAAGCCCAAAGTAAAATTCCTACCATGATTATTCATACAAGTTCATTTACTGATTTATCCTCATAGACCATATGGATCCATTTTATTTTATTTTTACCAAAGTGATCATTAGCCGATCTATTTTGACTTGGGAAGATATATCTCCAAAAAAATGATACTCAAGATATAAAGATCTAACCAAATAAGAAGGCAAGAGAAAACTCCACATCGTGGAGTGCTGGAAATATGTATATCAAGGACGTAGGAGCTCAAATACCTTAAAAGTATAAAATACATCTCATTCAACATCTAGATCTTCTAACATTTCATATACATATTCTGATCATCATAAGAAGAACAATAGCATAAAGAGCATAAACACTCATCATCAAGAGTAAACATAATCAAAGGTAAATATACTTACATATACAATGCAACAAGAGAAATGAGCTCTCAAGCTCTAAGTGCTAAAGCTATAGGAAGTCCATCTCTATACACAGGTCCCCAGCAGTGGTATAGTTAGCAACACCTCCCAACCATATGGTACCTGTAGGCCCAACCCCTGTGCTCGTGGAGATAGTAGTCCGGCCACAAACATAAGACAAACACGCAAAGAAGGAGGTGGCTAACACACATGCCAAATAATGCATAACTCATAGGAGAGTACCATGACCCAACACTATATACATAAGTACAAATAGATCACAACATGGAGAACACTCAACATGTGGACCAATGTCCAAGGTGCATACTAAGCACATCCACAGAACAACAGGGTCACTAATCAATACTAAAAAGGCCATCTCATCACAATGACGAAGCACATCTAAAAAAAAAGATGTAACAAGACAAAAATCAAAAGGACTAAAAAATTCATAAATATCATAAGGATTAATTAAACTTAATTGGTCTCAATTCCAAGGGTACAAGTCCCTCAAAACTTAGCATAAGAGCATAAATCAACTATATCTTGGATGCGGTCTCAACACCCTACATCCACATACCACATGAGAGTTCATTCTCAAGTATGAGGTGTACCATCACAAGGGTAGAAGCAAAAACAATAACAAAGGTAAAATTACACTGACATAAAAAACAAATACTCGAAGCAAGAAGATTACATACCACATGCTCTATTGGCTACATCACCAAGAGCATGGATCCCAAGATGATCTAATAAATAAATATGTGGTATAAATATTTTTACATGTTTCATGACATATCTATTACCCAAATATTGAGCAAAGGGCTTAAAACATAACAATACTAGTTTCTGAAAAAATTCGATAAGGTTTCTAAAAATCAATATTTCTAACTTGAAAGGTCACTTTCAGGCCAAAATATAAAAATATCGAGAATGTCATATAACCATTTTGATTTTCCCATTATATTCTTTGTAGAAAAGGCAACTTATAGATCAAAATCTAATTCATGCACAACATGATGAATGATGGGTTCTAGATAGCACACAAAATGGTGCGATGAAAAAAAAGTCCAAAAATCAAATTTGGAATAAAGTTACGAAACTAAAACTCATTAGTCTAAATCTACCCAACAACACATTTTTGAAATAAAATTCCAATTTGGGATTCATACTGAAAAATGGACAACATAACAACATAAATGATCACATTTACATTTTTATCACTATTCACATGTAATCTTCAAATGAGGTCATAACTATATGACAACAGACTCAATTTCAATCAAGTATGAAATTCTATTATATAAATCTATCATTCCATAGGGTATGTGCAGGATCATGGTATGCCCAAAAATGTCGATGTGAAAAAAACTTATTTTCACTCATCCAAAAGCGCACAAATGCATATGTTGACTTTTTAGTAGGCTTGGGTGTTAGTACACCTGGCCAAGCCAAAAGCAAAAGAAAAAGGCTTTATCAGATATTGGATATCCGATATTTTCCAGTAAATATAACACTGTACCCCCAGCCACGTTCAACATTTTCTCATGGTGAAAACGTGAATGCGGCTGAGGGTTTCGGATATCCACTTTGCAATCTCCTATCAGATTTGTCTAAAAATCTAAGGTAAGTCCAATCTTCAAATTTTTTGTTGTTTTTATTGTTTTTATTATTTTTTAATAGAAATTTATATAAAAATTTTCTGTTTAAATGAGTTTTTGTATTATTTTTTAAAATTCATTGTAATTATCTATTTTTTTTCATTGTAATCAGACATGGAATCAGAAAACCCTCCTAATGATTCCACAAACAATCCAGAACCACCTCCCAACAATAACCCACCTCCAAAAGATGTACCTGTCACAAACTCTCACCATTTAGAGGATCTAATAGGAGATAATCTAAATGAACTTAGAGGATTTCAAATGACCTATGCCAATATCTCCACATTGCACCCTATGTTTACGACATTGAACTCAATTATTGAAAACATGGAGAAACTTACATAGCAACATAGTGCTGCACTTCTTTGGCGCGATTCCATGCACACCCAGTTTGATGATGGGCTTGATTATGATCAAGTCATGAACCTAAATATAACAAAACATGACATAGCTAATCTTTTTGTGGATCCTAAAACCGGTCTAAAAGTAGACCATTAAAAAACTAAGTTGTCAATTAAATGGTGCACAAATAGTGCAATATGTGACAACTTTTGGGACCGTTGGTGGATGGTTTTTGATAGACCACCTCACAACAATTTGGATGTCCCATTTTATTTTATTAAAAAATTGTATGTTTAATTTGTGCTCGGTCACAAGGTGAATTATTGGAGTATGAGACCAAACCAAGGTGTAGGTTTAGGTGCTCCTCAGGATAGGCCATGGGCACAATGGGTGAAATCCCACACATATGTCCCCCATCCCAAGATTTCACCACCTCCCATAGTGTAGCATCCTGACATTATTGCTAAGGCTGGCTCACAGACTATTCAAGCCATTCACACCTTGAGTGATCTTCTGGTTACACAGAGCATGACATTGTTGCCTACTTGTCCTGATGCTTCTGGTGCTTCCACATCCTCCATGAGTTCACATGTTTGTGTGCCCCACACTTGCATTATATGCAAGAATATGTGCTTAGAATAGTAGGGCCACCCTGGGGAGGGAGGCGGGAGGGTTGGCCCCTATGGTTAGTCAGTAGATTAGTTAGTTGGGATGGCCCTACTATTCTAAAGGCTGGGCATGGCCTAACCCTAACCCCGCTATGTTGGTTTAATCAATCTGGGTGAGTGGATATTCGATTCAATATCCCATTCCCACCAATTAATCTAACCCTCAATTCTATATAGGGGCACCAGTTCTTAATAGGGTAGCTTTCTATCGAGTGCCCTACCCCTACTATTATAAGGGGTAAGGGGCCAGATTCTATATGTAACATGCCCTCCTACTTGTCTTACTTGTCCTTACTTCTTGATCGTGCATGCACGGTAAAGACAGTAGAAATGCCCAATCCCATCAGGCATGTGACGTCTCCTTCCAATCAATAAGTAGACATGCACCTTAAATGATTAGGGTTGGGGAGACGACATCTCAGCTTGGATAACTATGTTTCCCGTATGTTTTCCCTACTATTCTAAAGGGGGCCCTTTCAATATAGGGGCATTCAGATCAGAGTAATAATCAGCAATAATGTGCCCCGTCAAGGTATGCTATTAGACAATAGTGGAGGATATATTGTTCTATTGATTGATTGGCTGACTATCCTTGGCCAGCCTACCGATAACTCTTTCTGGATGGAACTGTCCATATGGGCCCACCCTTTGGCCCACAGAACCAACTTGGAAGGAAACCGGAGGAAGGATGGATGGTCCACCCCTATGTAGGAGTAGTGCTATAGGGTAAGTGCTTTCAGTAATACATTTCATTATGATGATGGTTAATGGAAGCTTGAGAATGAGTTGTGGTTGCCTATAGATAGTAAGGGCCTTCCAGGGGTTGATAGGGCTATTGGGTGTTGAAAAAGTAGAGTAGTCTCTATCCTCTGCAGGATTCTTTTACTATCTACTACTGTATCCGCGGGGGTTATCCGCTATTATCTGCTCTACTGTTTGTCAATTATCTATGCATTGGGGAGTATACTATGCTTGAATTCTCATCCTAAATCGTATTTGTTGCTATATCCGCTGCAAAACAGGGCCCAACCAATCTATAGGCCACTGCGGTTATCTGCTGCTGATGTTTTCCCTTTAGAATAGTAGGGCGGCTACATTCTAAGGGTCCGGTTGTTTAGATGTGAGGATGTTACGTCTAGAATCTAGAAAGGTCCCCTACCCCTACTATTTAAAGGGGAAGGGCCCAGGGAACGTAAGCAAATCTAAGCCGTAGGAGATTGCCGTCAGCATCTAAGCCATAGGATATTGCTATAAGCATCTAAGTTGTAGGATATTGTGCACTATGTCATATGGTTACATATGGGTGCATGTGCCCTTAGGCTGAAACAACACTGCCCTTTGCCATAGTAGGGGCCCTTTATAATAGTAGGGCCCGTAGTGTTTTCATGTACCTGTAGTGTTCTTTTCGCTAATATATTAACAAATAGTTTGCACTTAGGAACAAATCCGCTGAGCTCCCTTTATTTAGACTAGCAGGGGCCCCTGGTTGGTTTTCAAATCTATCTACAAAAGGGCATAATTTTTGAAAGAAAATGGGTATATAATCTTTAAAATGACCTCCCCCTGCACTGACCGGGACAACATAATTTTTTTAAGAAAAATGAGAATAGAAAGTTTAAAATGACCTCCCATAATTCTCTGACCTACCCTTTTTTTTAGAGACTGCACCTTACTTGTACAAATCTATCACATCCAGCAACCATCTCAACTTGAAACTAACTTATGCTGCCTATTAGGTCTCCTAACAGATAATGATGCATATAATTTTAGCTTCAACATGGCCGATTCTACACAGCACACTACAAGCACTAAATCAGCTCATGGAGATGTCCATCAGGGGCCTTTAGAGCCATGGACTCCCACTTTTATGATAAGGATAAATAGTTCACTTTTTACATTGTATTTAAATTTTATTGTTCGTATTTTTAGTAGAATTTCATTATAATAATTTCCCACTTATGTCTTTTTATGTGTTACATTTATGTTCAGTTGATGATAGAGGAGGAGATGGCATAGGTGGAGGGGTCCATGCTTTTGACCATATCATTTGGTCTTGACACTTGCATGGTACATATGTTTTAATGTACTCAATGGTTTCCTTTTAAATTATGATAGTAGTATATGCACATTGTTTTCTAATTTTTATGATCTTCTTTTACATACTGATGTAGGTGTCACCATTTTCCACTAGGGGGCAATGTGAGGGGGTGCAAGTGTCAGCCATTGACAAGGGAAAGGTAATTAAGAAATTTAGTTTGTTTATACATACATGTATACTTGTCAGTTGTGCGTACTCATTTTTAATTTACATGGTTTATTTGACAAAATGTGGCATATGATGATGATGTGAGACCCTATCGTCATGATAGAGTCACAAGCATATCCATTCACATTGATAACCCCATGGTACGTACATTTCTAAATTTATTTGTGTGTATTTTACTATCAAGTATATATAATATGGTCAAGTTATGATAGTATGAAGTATATGTTTGACTTTTGTAGGTCACTCCTAGTTGAGGGAGCCAAAATGCCAAGGGTTTGTATCGCTGATGACTCAAGCAATAATCCCTGAAGAAAGTTCAACATAGGTAAGTTTTAATGTTAATTCAGTTATTTTGTAAACATATATTTTCTACCAAGTATTTAACATTAAATAGTATAACTCATAGATCAATCTCATGTTTGCAAACATATACAGGTGGGAGTCAACATTAGTGGCACTATTCTTGCGCTACCAAGGACATATATTAGGTCTCATGTCTGTGGGAGGAGACAGAGAGGCAAGGTATATGAGAGTTCAATTTTAGTTTAAATTTTGTTTATTATTGTTGACTATGATTTTGAATTTTAATCTAACTTGGGGTTTCAATTTTGTGTTTGAATGCAGGATCCATCAGAGCCAAAGAGTTTCAAAGAGGTTTCATTTTGATGATCCACCATTAGAATAGGATGTCCTAGAAACATTTGTAGTTGAACTTCTTATTTTGAGATGTCATATGACATATTTTGAGATGGCGTATGCCACATTGTATTTAGATATGTTGACATGTAAATATGTACAAAATTATTGTTCATTTGATATATATGAAACTTGATATTCGATCCAATTTGGTAATTGTGTGTTCATTTATTCATTGTTAGTATGTAAATATGCTTGTGTGTATGTACTCATGTGTACGATTTATGCGTTAAGAATACTCATGTATATTCAAGTACATTCTTCATAACCTAAATTCACATGTATGGGCTATGTGCATGACTTAAGTGAATTCATGTTGTATGCTTTATAAAATATGTGCTACATGTGTTCACACATGTAATTCATCATTTAAGTGAATTCAAAATTTATGTGCTACATTGTATTAATGTGTGCCTACAATGCCAGTCATGTCCTCGACATCAGTCAATTCTAATATTGGAATGATATTCCAAAAAATGAAATAGTTACATAAAATTGTAAACAAACACAAGATATCATTCCTATATCACAACCAAGCCAAGATCACATTAGATTTATTCTAATCAATTCACTATTGCCTGGACTGTTCTACGGGACATAGAACTATAGAAATGCAGAGAACTTTATTTTCATTGATTGATTCGACTACAAACTTCAAATATTACTGTTCCCTAACATTTACTCACCCAACTAGAGCTAATGGCGCAGTCCATTCGGTGTCAGGACGAACAGTTTGGAAGAAATCTAGTGGTGCAAATTTCAATTGACCCTCACTACAAGTTTTGGCATCAAGCGAGACTAGCGTGCCAAATTCAAATAATTTTGAATCTCCCATAATGGAGAGAGGTTATTGTAGGCCTCAAAAATGTAGTCCTATAGCATCTCATGGATCTCCAATACCTCTCACGGAGTTTGACATACAAGCCTCAAAAGTTTTCTGTCCAATTGTGCTTAGTGCACCATGGGACACTTTGGTCCGTCATGGTTCGGAAAATTCTACTGACTCAGTGGTTAAAATAGGTTTGTCCCTAGCGTTTACCCACCCAACCGAAGCTAATGGCATAGTCCATTCAATGCTAGGATGAATGGTTTGGAAAAAATCCATTGGTGCAACTTTCAATTGACCCTGACTGTAAGTTTTGGCATCGAGCAAGACTAGCGTGCCAAATTCAAACAAATTTGAATCTCCCAGAATGGAGAGAGGTTATTGTAGGCCTCATAAATGTGGTTCTATATCATCTCACGGATCTTTGATACCTCTCATGGAGTCTAAGAATTGAGCCTTGAAAGTTCTCTACCCAATTGTGCTTAGTGCATCTTGGGGACACTTTGGTCCGACATGGTCTAGAATGTTCTACTGATTCAGTGGTCAAAATGGGGTTGTTCCTAGCGTTTTCCTACCCAACTAGAGCTAATGGCATAGTCCATTTGGTGCATCTTCTGCATCTTTAATAATTGCACAAAAAATTTACATTGCTGAACCAACTTCTTGTGGCTAAAAAATTGATCAAAAAGTTTTGAAATCCACAACCAAATGATTCTTTCTGATCTCTTGCCATCAAAATTGGTCATTATGTTCTCATCAATTTCAAGTAACCATTTAGTTCTTCTTCAAGGTCTCAATTTTGAAGTTTGTCTTTCTTCCTCTGATGGGACTTCATTCCTCATATAATTTGGAGATGTGTAATGTTGATTTGGTTCTTCTGCACCATTATCATTGTCAATTCCTTCATATTAAATCGGTGGATTGTCATTGACAATGTTCACACTTCCATTGGCCACATCTACATGTTCATTTTCAAAACCTACATTTTCATCTTGAAAACCTAAATTCTCATTTTCAAAATAGGTACATTTTCATCTTCATATTCATGTTCTTCAGTTGAAACCACATTCAAAGGTGGGTCTATGCTGACATCTTCATTAATATTTAACATACCTTGTCTCTTGTTCTGATGGGAAACCCTATCCATTTCTCTATACACTTCAACATCTTCATTTGTGAGTCTCCTCTTCCGTTTAAGCTTTTGACAACTACTACTCCCCATAGTTAGACCAAAAAGGTGATGCAAATACCTTTGGTAATAGAGAAAATCCAATGAAAAAGTGGATTTTTGTCTTCTCTGAAGACAAAATGTGATTCACTGCAACTCGAATCTCGTAATTCAGCACAAAAATGTCTCTTTGGAGGGCCCCAGAGAATATGGTTTTTACTTTACACCAGTAAAAAGAATCGGATCTCTCTCTCTCTCTCTCTCTCTCTCCCTTAGGTATAATATTGAACATATAATATAAATATTTAATAAGTTAATATTATACTATTATACAATAGAGAAATAAATAATAATAATATAATACATGTGATTATAAAAATTTATATTATAATAGTAATGCTCTACAATGAAACCCTAAAGATGATGCCGCTGGAAGTGTGAAGAAGGATTTGTCTGGCAGTCAAAATATTTTAAGGAGGTCATTAAGACAGGTAAATATTTTAGTTTTGAGTTCCCATTATTAAATGCTATGCTATTATTATTTAATATTAATATTAAAAATAATAATTTATAATATATAACTTAAAATTGAAAAAATACTCAATTGAATTAATATTTACATAAAAAGAATACAATTTAATATAACACAATTAATATTACCATAAAAAACTACATTTAATATGAAATTTGAATTTGAGAAAAGTAGTGCAATTGAAATTTCAACATAGGCGAGAAGTTTCAGATATCTGATATTATCGGATATCCAAAATTTTTGGATATTTGATTTTATCGGATATCCAATTAGGCTTGGTATTTTCTTAGGCAATACCAAATGTGGGTGGTCAACCCTTTAGGCATGTTTCAAGAGATAGTTTCTGATATTGAGACTTCGACCATGTAGCTGACGACTATTTTTTCACTTGAAATTGATGAAACAAAAAGGGTTTCTTAAAGACATTATCAACGTTCCATCAATATAATTGCTGTCAAATTTTGATTTCAATAAGTAATTTTACTTATTTTTCAATTGAGTTATCTTTAAAGTCGTAATTGACATACTGATTGAAAAACAACTATAACTTTCAAACCGTTTAACCTTTTTGAAATCTGAAACATGCATCACATTCTATGTTTCGGCTACTATAAGGAAAAAAAATAAAAATTCAATTTTGTAAAGTTTGGAATTAGTTAAGGTGGTCAGACACGAAATTTTTTATATTTTGAAAAATTTGTAGCAGAAAATTCATAATTAATTATTTATTTGGAAAAAAATTACAAAAAAATATGTGTCACATCCGTGAATGAGTCTACTACTTATATCTAGAATCTTGGGAAAATATACCATCATTTGATTGTGATTAAGGTGGTCAGACATACACGTACTTTTTATCTTTTCCCTAAAATTTTTGAACTACTGCATTGAAATCCAAAATTTTGAACAATTAGATAAAAAAAAATTCAAACAAGGGCTAGTAGTTTAGAAACTACATTCAATTTCCTACAGATTCTATTCTTACAACTTTTTCACATAAGGTTCATGAGATGTTCAACTTTTTACGTCAAGTTAACTAACCCTAATTTTATGATTTTTCATTGCCACTTAAGGCCATAGTTTGGTATACCATGATCCTGCACATACCCCACAAAATAATATGAAATCAAAACACCCAAATTCTACTTTTTTTATTTTTTCTATTTTTCAAGCAAAACCATATACTCCATTAAAATAGCTTCAATTTTCAACTTTCAAAAATCAAAATTCTAAATATATCCTTTGGTTCTAAAAGTTTCCAACACCCCTCTTTTAACATAAAATTCTCATTTTTACTAGTTTTAAAAGTTTAGGCAGCATAACACTATTTTCCTTCATTTCTCCAAAATGCAAGCATACATATATTCATACAAACCCAACCGGGTGAAAGAAATATATGAGATTGTAGGAAAATGTCTATTTTCATCCCACTAAACTACTCCAATTTACTTCAAGAAAAAAGATGAATTAAAACAAAAGATATAGAAAGCCCTACCTCGCAACAAGAGGAGAAATCCAAAATAAAAGGGAAGAAATAAATACGACATGAAAGCTGATGAAAATTTCGGCACAATGTAACAATCTGGCCACGATTCCAATGAGCCACTCCATGCTCAAATCTAGCAAATGGATCGCTCCCCATGAGAACATCCCCAAATTGTTTACAAGAGGGTTTGAACAATTTTTGCTCTCCAAAAATGAAAGTGTGTGAAAATGAGTTATAATTTCTCATTATAAGTCACTTTTTCCACTTAAAACCACAAAAAAGAGAAAACAATAACTTAAATTGAAATAAATTAGAACCCCAAATTCACCCCAAACTCAATTTAGATTAATTTATCCAATTCTAATTATATGGAATAACACTACGATAAAATTATCAAAAAATGTAAAATACTTTATAATAATATTTAAAAATAATATTATTAATTAAATCATCTTCAGTGACAATTGGGGGACTCTAATGCACAAACACACAACTAGTCTCTCACAATATGCAATATGAATTTCGGATTTACCAACTTGTACTGAAGGGAGTAATATAATAATAAATTATGGATATAACATTGTTCAAACAAGGACGATACTGATTTAGTATGAGAGGTCAAAACTACTATCTCCTGTGCGATTGTCGAGAACATAGATACACACTCAATTCCTACAGCTGAGGGTGAATGTGTCTGGTACCTATTCAGTAACATGCAAACATCAAGTGTAACTATTCATAATATATAAATAATCAAAGCACATATAACATAGATAATCATAATGAAGGATAATGGGACACCGTGTGGATCTCGCAAGCGACTACGACTCTATATCACTTCGTACCATCACCAATAGGAAAAATGCATAGAAAGGAGTGGTACATCATACACAACATATAACCATATATTATTGCATTATCTTGAAGCATTTAAATAAATCATTTCTAACAATATGAGCATATGCCAATTTAAATCTTCCTAAAATTTCTAGTGACGTATAAGGCACAATGTCTAAGAATTAGTGACAATCATCATAACCTACTAATCCAATCTTTTGAATGTAAAAACTTATATATTTAAGCAATAAATTAACAGCATGAATATACTATTAAAAATGGTAAATAAAAACATGATATAACATCATAGTACTTCATTTACTGCAACATATTATTAGTTAGATCAAATAATATTTAATATCAAGTATACCTACCTCATTGTAATGACCATTTTGGAGAGGTACTACAACAAGATGATGTACTAATATAAAATTTCCTTTTGAAAGGATAGACTCTGTTAGAAGTCTTTTACAATGCAATTAGTATATATGAGTCCCTATGAGGAGACTTTGGATCCCTGGTAAAAGATTTCAACCTTGTGAGGAGTTGATGAGAAACACAATGAAGACAACTGAACCCACTATCCAAATTGCTTCAATACTATCTTCACTATACAATATTTAGGATAACACATCCAAGGGTGAACTGACTAAAAAATTAACTCTCTTTTCATGTACAGTTCCTTTGAAGTCCTCAACATACCAAAAAAATCATCTTCTTCTCTTATCGTAAATATTTCTCATTCAAAGCTCACACAATATTTGATGACCGCATGATACCTTCACGATACCCCTTTTTACATCCAAATAAACTTCCATTCCTTTATACCAAGTCCTAATGATTATTGAGTAGGCAAAAAGGCTTTCTCAATTTACAACTAATAATATTGGACATCAATAAGAATTTAAAATACACATTTCATTACATCTAAACACTTCCATAATAATATTAATCTATAGTTGACTCCCAAAGAAGTAACACACTTCACATCATCCACAAGTCTTCACAAAATGCAAAGTATATTTTGGCATATTTATCCAATCATCTTGAATATGTCTTTAACAACAAACCAACCTCACTGAACTAACTTCAACCTTGATGAAACAATAAATCTCAAGTAACTGTCACCAGTTCTTGGAAAATGTCAGTGTGAACATTCATCAGTAAACTTCACATAACTCAAATATATCTTCATAAATTGTTTTTACGCTTGCAATCACATCATCAAAACACATTCCAAAATTATAACAAATCTTCACTAAACTAAATTCATCAGTATTAAACCTTGTCAAATGACTCTGCTCTTGAAACTTTGTTAACTCTCTGCAGAAAAAATATATGTTAACATCAATGACAAACCCAATCATGAATGCAACATATAAGAACTCAATCATCTCTAATCAATATCCAGTCTACCCTACTAAAAATATTCATTAACATTCATGCTAAAAATATCCCCCTTTGGTATTGGTGTCAATATAGATAAAAAATTTTATCTAGTCTCATCTTGTCATTATAGTTCAGTAAACTCTCATTGATATTTATTAATATATTTTGTCCTCATCTACCTATACTCACTCTCCTACTCATGTCTCCCTCATTCAATCTTCTCTTAAGGTTTTGTGCTCAATATTTTTCATGTATATCTCTCCCCATTGACATTAATGAAAAAGGTGTTAATATGTCAATTCTCGAAGTTCAATCATCTCCAATACAATCTGCAAAAGTGCCTAAGTATCAAAAGATACTGTAGAAAACTCATGTCCAAGAGTCCTTAGTGACTCATCTTAAGCAAAGATACTCCCCCATAGGAGAAGCATCGAGCATCCAGTCCAGATATGTATAGTGCTTTAATCATCTTGGACTGATGAATTCCTACATCCATTACTTTGAAGAAAGTTGGGAAATCACCCCAAGCATACATCTCAGATACTCAAAAGTATCCTTAGCTAAAGTTTTTGTGAATATATCTTTTATCTTCTCCTTTGTGCTAATATACTCCAATCTTATTTCTTTTACTACAACCTTCTCTCTCACACAACATGATACTTTATTGCAATATATTTGGTCTTTGAATGTAATACTGGATTCTTTGATGTATGCTGACTGTACTTATATTATCATAATATATTATAATAGCCTGAGTCAATTCAATACCAATATCAATCAACATTTTCTTCATCCAAGCGATTTGATTAAAATTATTTGTTGTCACAACATACTCTTCTTCTGCTATATTCTTTGATATATAATTTTTTTTTTCTCATCCAGGAGACCAATCTTCCTCCCAAGAAGAAAGCTTCACCACTTGTACTCTTTTTTTCATCAACATTTCATCCCTAATCTACATCAGTTTATTTACATAATGTGAAATCATGTGGTCTATCATACCATAGCCCATAATCTGATGTACCCTTTAAATATCTAAAAATCCTCTTTCCTGCTGGAACACATGTCTCTTTAGTTTTTTCTTGAAATCTAGCTACAATCCCAACTGCATTAGCTATATCAAGTCTTTTTTGTGTTAAGTACTTTAGTCCTCCAATCATAGATATGTATCTTTTATGTGCTGCACTTGGTGATTCATCATTGCTTGAAAATTTACATTCAATTACCATAGGGGTTCCAACTCATTTACAATTCTTCACTTCAAACTTTGTCAATAGGTCCTTAAGATAGTTTGTTTGTGATATGAAAATTTCATCCTTGTTCTATGTAATATACAATCCCAAAAAGTATTTCATCTCACCAATCATGCTCATTTCAAATTCATCTTTCATTACATCTGAAAAATTCTTGCTTCATAATTGCCTCCAAAGATAATATCATCAATAAATACTTCAACAATCAATAATCCATCATCATTTTTTCTTAGGTACATATTATTTTCTGCATTACCTCTCTTGAATCCCAAATTGATCAAGTGTTTTCTAACCTTTTACACCAAGCTCTAGGTGCTTGCTTCAATCCATACAATTCCTTCTTTAATTTGCAAACCATATCCTTGTCTTTTGTTAAAGAAAATCTTTTAGGTTGTTCAATGTAGACTTCCTCCTCAAGTTCTCCATTAAGAAATGATGATTTTACATCCATTTGATATACCTTGAAGTTTTTACTACAAGCATATACCATAACCATTCTAACTACCTCAAGTCTAGCCATAGGTGCAAAATTTTCTTCAAAGTCAATACCTTCTTGTTGTGAGAATTCTTTACATACCAATCTTGCTTTTTTTCTTACCACTTCACCTTTCTCATTCATCTTGTTCCTGAAAAGCCATTTTTTCCAATAGCATTCTTGTCTTTAGGTCTAGGGACCAATTCCCAAGTCTTGTTCTTTTCAATCTTCTCAAGTTCTTATTTCATTGGTTTTGTCCAATGTTAATCTTTACATGCTTCATCTGTAGTCTTTGGTTCAACTACTGATATTAAACTTATTTCTTCATTTACCTTTTTCCTTTTCATGACTCCTTTGTTTGCACTTCAAATGATTTGATTTGTAGGGTGATTTATTGTAACATATTTAGGTGTTCTTGTTTTACCTCTAACTTCTTCTCTAGGTGTTGATTCAGGTTCAACTATCAGTTCCAATTTAACTTCTTCAATCTACAAATCATTTTCGGTTTCATAAAATAATTCCTTCTCATCATTACAATTAATGTTAGTCCTTTGTATGTTATCTTTATTAGAATCATAATCTATAATCCTCTTTTGAATTCTGAACTCTTCATCAACCTTCACATTAGTACTTTCAACAATAGTCCTCAATCTTTGATTAAAATATCTATATGTTTTACTTTTCAACGAATAACTAAAAAAAAATCCTTAATCACTTCAAGCATCAAAATTTCCAATATCATCATCTCTATAGATATAACATTTACTTCCAAAGATAAAAAAGTATTTCATAGTAGGTCTATGCCCAAACCAAAGTTCATAAGATCTCTTACCAGTACCTTGTCTAATCTAAACTTTGTTCATTGTGTAAACTATGGTGTTCACTACTTCTCGCCAAAAGATATTTGATACATTACTTTCAAGCATCATATCTCTAGTTGTCTCATTAAGTAAACAATTATTCCTTTCTTCTATACCATTCTGTAGTTGTGTCCTATGTGCTGAAAGTTGTCTCTTAATTCCAAAATATGTTAATATTGGATATTGCTAATGCATGGGGTAGTGATTGATACATTTAATAAGTTTAATCACTATGTTACTGAATGGGCATTCATACTGTTGTCATTCATGATTTTTTATTGATGTCAACATATGTCTTTGTGGACAGTACAGGCTGATTATGACAGTGTACATACAATGTATATATGTTTCAGATCATGTGAAGATAGATGCGAGTACAGGAAGATATTGTGATCTTATATCCAAGATTGCATCATGTAATGTTCCATATTGAGAGAGTTACACTTGTTTTGGTGAAGACTGGTCACTAGA
Source organism: Chamaecyparis obtusa (assembly GCA_027943335.1). Lineage (NCBI taxonomy): Eukaryota > Viridiplantae > Streptophyta > Pinopsida > Cupressales > Cupressaceae > Chamaecyparis > Chamaecyparis obtusa. The sequence goes on along the minus strand of BSBK01000015.1, from coordinate 66,039 downwards.
CAGAAATAATGAAAGTTGACAAAGTGAGTCTCTATATTTTTGGTATATCTTACAGAAGATATGGATTTAGTACATGCGAGTTTGAGAGATGAAAGACAAGGAACTAAAGGATTTTCATTGGTCAGCGCAAGGTACAGAATGCTAGATGACATTAGCTGTGGTGTGTGATATGGAGAAGACTTATTTGGGAGCTGACTTTAGAAGTGTAGCATGCATTTTGTTTTGAAAATGTAAATTAAGGATGTCGGTCCTTAATTATTGTAATAGAATCATTGTATACTTGTTTTAGGTACCGTGTGTATTTTAGAAAGAATTTATGTAAATAGGAAAGCTTGATTGGCCGACCTGATCATGTAGAATGTAATAGGGTATATATGTAAGATCTTTTCTTTGGAAAATATATGGTGAGAATGAATGTGATGTAAAGAGGATTGTAAAAAGTTGCGAGCTTGTGTCTAATGAATGTAGAGCAGAGGTATACTGGTGAACCTCATTGGAACTAATCAAGCAAAGATAGTTGTTGTTAGATAGTTCAAAAGATTGTGTATGTCCTCATATACACTTGTTACAAACAATGAGTTATGAAGGTGAATTTAACCTTCTTTGGGCAGTGAGCCCACCCTTCTTTCTTGTCTCCTAACAGTGTCTATCCTCTAACAAGGACTATGTATTGTAATGATTCAATAGGATCCTAATAGGGCTAGATCTTCTAACAAGGATACTATACTCTCATTACATCATTTGTGGGTGCTAATTCCCACTGGGATTTTTACCTTTAACGGGGTTTCCTCGAGACCAAAATATTGTGTTATTATGTTGGAATTCATTATGTTCATTGGATCTGATATTGTTTCTACTCAAAGTTTAAAGTTTAATAATCTATCATACAACTGATTCACCCCCCCTCTCAATTGTATTGTGGACTATTATTCCTAACAATTGGTATCAGAGCTATTGGTCCTCAGAGAGAAAGCTTAACAGCTAGAGAAGATCTTGGAGATGGCACTCTATAGGAAGGATGGTCCAAAATTTAATCCTGAAAACTTTGACAATTGGAAGAACAAGATGCAAAATCATTTTCTATGTTTGGGCATTGAATATTGGTTAATCAAAAAGAATAAAGTGGCTATAAAAATTGAAAATGACTTGCCATCGGTGTCTAATGATGAGAAGAAAGTATTCTCTCACAATATGGTTGCAAGAGAAGCATTGATCAATGCACTTTCTATAGGAGAATTTACTGAAGTTAAAGACTTAGATTCAGCACATGAAATCTGGTAGAGATTAGAAGCACTATATGAAGGAGACAAATATACCAAGAAAGTGAAGTTATAGAACTAGAAAAAAAAGATGGAGAAGCTACAAAAGAACATGATGATGAAAACATTAGGGCTTATGTTCAAAGGGTTACAGAAGTAGTGGTCAGAATTAGAATCTTTGGAGGCACCTATGTTGAAGAATTCATTATGAAGGTCCTTAGATCATTGAATCCTTCTTATAAGTTCAAGGCCCTATCAATTCAAGAGACTATACCTCTGACTCCAAACATTAGCAGGGAGATGTTGATTGCAAAGCTAACTACTTTTGAAGCTGCAAAAATGGGAGACTATGTACCTAAAGTAGAATATGCATTTAAGGCATCATCACATAAGAAGATAATGACTACACTTCCAAGCACCAGCAGTGAGAGTTTGAAAGAAGAGCTTGGAGAATATATCGAGGAATGTGAATAGATAATGGATTAAGAAAGAATGATGGATGAACTTGTTGCACTAATCTCTAGAAGAGAAAAAATAGGTAAGAGTAAATTTGAAGGAAAATTACCTTTAACATGTTTTTCATGCAATAAGGTTAGTCATTTTGCATCTATATGTTCTACAAGGGTTCCTAAGTAGAAACCTCAATTTTTCAACTCTAAGTACTCAAAGGATAAAGAATGTTACTAAGCTAGTGAGGGTATTTCTGGTGATGATGATTTAGATTATGAGGAGATTGGATTTGTTGCCATTAGGGATCAACCAGTACATGAGGAAAAGGCTTTAGTGTCACATTTTGATAAGAAAATTGAATGGATTATAGATATTGGTTGTTCACATCATATGAATAGAGACAGAAACAAATTTGTTAAATTATTAAAGTATGATGGTGGTGTTCTAAGGTTTGGAGATAATCTTCCTAAATCTATCATAGGAGTATGATCTATTACTCTGGATGGAAAGCCTAATACTGATAATGTACTACCTGCTGATGGACTTAAGCATAGCTTGTTGAGTGTTGGATAGTTGATGGACAAAGAGTTTCATTTACAATTTAGTAATGGTAAATGTTTTATCAAAAGTAAGGAAGGAAAGCTGATTGCAACCAATACTAAATCTAGAGGTAATGTATTTTAATTAAATACTTCTGGAGCTTCCTGTTTTGTTGTGAGGGTAGATGAAAATTGGTTATGGCATAGAAGATTGTATCATGTTAATTTTGATAACATTGTGAAGGAAAGATTGACTAATGTTGTAAGAGATCTACTGAAGATTGTCAAACCATCTAATACTATATGTAGAGAACGTGCTATGGGAAAATAGACTAGAAGTAGTTATAAAAGACAAGCATATACATAAAAGGAAAATTTGCATCTGGTGCATACATATCTATGTGGACCTACAAGGACAAAATCATACTATGGTGAAAGGTATTTTATACTTTTTGTTGATGACTTTTCTAGAATGATGTGGGTTACCTATTTAAAAGAAAAATCAGAGGCATTTGATAAATTCAAGATATTCAAAGAAAAAGTAGAGAATGAATCAGGTTTAAAAATAAAATGTTTGAGGTTAGATAGAGGTGGATAATTTACTTCATATCTATTCAACTCATACTGCGAAGAGCATGGAATACAAAGACAAATATTTGCTCCTAGGACTCCACAACATAATGGGATAGAAGAGCGAAGAAACAGGAGGATACTTGATGCTGCTAGGACAATGTTTCTTGAAGGAAATGTATCTCATATGCATTGGAGAGAGGTTTTTGGGACAATAGTGTACACACTGAACATAATTTAGATCAGAGAAGGTACAAGTAAGACTCCTTATGAATTATGGTTCAATCATACTCCTACTATAAAATATTTCAGAATATTTGGTAGTAGGTTCTATATAAAGAGAGATGATGTGATATGAAGTTTGATGCTAGAAGTGATGAAGGAATTTTTCTTGGCTACTCTACTAAGAGTAAGGCTTACAAATGCTTTAATCTGAGATTGAGGAAACTAATTAAAAGTCACAATTTAAAGACAGATGAAAGGTTTCAGATACAAGAGAGAATGTATGACTGTGATCAGGATACAGAGATCAAAGAGGCTGCTACTGAAGAAGAAGAAGATGAAATTGTTGAGACTGAATGCAAAAAACTCTGAGGTATGTAAAAAATAACCATCTTGAGAAGCAAATTATTGGTGATACAAATTAGGGAGTACTAACTAGATCAAAAGTTGGAAAATAAATTTGTTTAATTTCTCAAGTTAAACCAAAGAATACAAATGAAGCTTACAGAGATGAATCTTTGATAAATGCTATGAAAGAAGAACTAGATCAGATAAAGAAGAATAACACTTGGGAACTGGTTCCTAGACCTAAGAACAAAAATGTGATAGGAACTAAATGGGTTTTCAAAAATAAAATGAATGAAGAAGGGGTTATTGTAAGAATCAAAGCAAGACTAGTATGTAAAGGCTACTCATAGAAAGAAGGAATAGACTTTGAAGAGACATTTTCTCTTGTTGCTAGAATAGAAGCTGTAAGATTATTCTTGGCTTATGTTGCACATAAGAATTTCAAAGTGTATCAGATGGATGTAAAATATGCATTTCTAAATGGGGATCTTGAAGAAGAATTATATATAGAACAACCTAATGGATTTCCTCTATGCGAAGATGGAGACATGGTATGCAAGTTGAAGAAAGCTTTGTATGGGCTGAAGCAAGCTCTAAGGGCTTGGTATGAAAGATTAGACAATTTCTTACTTCAGCTTGGATTTAGAAAAGGTAATGCTAACAGTAATTTTTATTTAAGAACTAATGAAGATTGAATATTAATAATAGAAGTCTTTTTTGATGATATTATCTTTGGAGATAATGATGATCTATGTAAGAAATTTTCTAAGGAAATGTAAAGTAAATTTGAGGTGTCCATGATAGGTGAAATGAAATACTTTCTTGGACTGCAATTAAATCAGACCAAAAATGACATCTTTATTTCTCAAACTAAATATCTTAAAGAAATGTTGAATTTTTTTGGAATGGATCAGGACTACAAACCGATCGACACATCCATGGTGATTGGTAATAAGATAATAGTTGACAATGAATCAAAGTGTGTTTTTCAGACCTTGTACAGATCAATGGTTGGAGGATTACAATATCTGACCCACACCAGACCAGATATTGCTAATGTTGTTGGAATTGTGGCTAGATATCAGGCAGAACCCAAAGAAACACACCTAGCTACTATGAAAAGGATACTAAGATATCTGAAAGGAACCATAGACTATGGCTTATGGTATGAAAAAAATGATAGATTTGAACTTCATGCCTATACTGATGCTGATTGGGTAGGAAACATTGATGACAGAAAGAGTACTAGTGGTGGTGCATTTTTCCTTGGGAAAAAGTTGGTCTCTTGGCTAAGTAAGAAGCAAGATTGTAGAGCACAATCTACTGCTAAATCAGAGTATGTTGCTGCTAATACAAATTGCACTCAAATTATTTGGATGAAATAAATACTAAAGGACATAGGACTAACTTTTGATGACTCTGTGGTTATCCATTGTGATAATACTAGTACAATGAATATGTCAAATAATCTGGTGATGCACTCTAAAACTAAACATATTTCTATCAAATATCACTTCTTGAGAGACATAGTGGTAGAGAAGGAAATAAAATTAGAATATATTAGTACAAAAGAGTAGATTGCAGACATCTTCACAAAGTTGCTACCAAAAGATACCTTTAAATATCTTAGAGGTATGATGGGGGTTCAGGCCCCTCCTAATCATAATTAAATAATGCAAAGATGTATTAGTCCAAAGGTTTTTATTGCCTTATCATATTCTAGACTAAATGTAGGGATCTACTCCTCAAGGGAAGTGATCGTAGAAGAATGATGTTGGAAAATAGTTGATGACTCATGGCACCCTTTTCCATTGTTGTCAAAGGAGGAGTGTTTCTATGAGAAAATCCCTACTGTATGGGGAGATTGTATGTAGTATTGTTTGGTTGTAGAACTTTGGATTGATATAACTTTGGGATGATGGATTTTCTCATATGTTGACATCAATGCCAAAGGGGGAGATTGTTGGATATTTATAATGTATGGGGTGGTGATTGATACATTTAATATGTTTAATCACTATGTTACTGAATGGACATTTCTATAGTTGTCATTCGTGATTTGTCACTAATGTCAACATATGTCTCTATGGAGAGTACAAGCTAATTATGATAGTGTATAGAAACTATACAAATGTTTTAGATCATGTGAAGATATATAAGAGTACAATAAGATGTTGTGATCTTATATCCAAGATTGTGTCATGTAATGTTCCATATTGAGAGAGTTACACTTGTTTTGGTGAAGACTGGTCACTAGACAGAAATAGTGAAAGATGACAGAGTGAGTCTCTGTATTTTTGGTATATCTTACATAAGATATGGATTTGATACATGCAAGTTTGAGAGATGAAAAAAAAGGCATTGAAGGATGTTCGTTGGTTAGCACAAGGTATAGAATACTGGATGATGTCATTTATGGCATGTGATCTAGAGAAGACTTATTTGGGAGCTGACTTTAGAAGTGTAGCGTGCATTTTGTTTTGCAAATGTAAATTAAGGATGTTAGTCCTTAATTATTGTAATAAAATTATTGTATACATGTTTTAGGTACCATGTGTATCTTAGGAAGAGTTTATGTAAATGGGAAAGCTTGATTGGCTGACCCGATCATGTAGAATGTAATAGGGTATTTATGTAAGATCTTTTCTTTGGAAAAGATATGGTGAGAATGAATGTGATGTAAAGAGGATTGTAAGTAGCTATGAGCTTGTGTCTGCTAAATGTAGAGTGGAGAGATACTAGTGAATTTGATTGGAACTGATCAAGAAAATAAAGTTTCTGTTAGATAGATCAAAAGATTATGTATGTCTTGATATACACTTGTTGCTAACTGTGAGTTCTGAAGGTGGATTTAACCTTCTTTAGGTGGTGAGCCTAGGCAGTGAGCCCAACCTTCTTTCTTGACTCCTAACAGGTTCTATCCTCTAACAAGGACTGTATACTATAATGATTTAATAAGCTCTTAGTAGGGTTAGATCTTCTAATAAGGATACTATACTCTCAGTACATCATTTGTGGGTGCTAATTCCCACCGAGGTTTTTACCTTTAACAGGGTTTCCCCGAGACCAAAATATTGTGTTATTGTGTTGGCATTCATTATGTTCATTAGATCTGATATTGCTGCTACTCAAAGTTTAAAGTTTAATAATCTATCATACAACTAATTCACCCCCTCCTCGCAACTATATTATGGACTGTTATTCCTAACAGTTAAACTCATTTGAATTAAAATATCCTCCTCTATCAGATCTCAAATATTTAATCTTCAAGCCAGATTAATTCTCAACTCTATTGTTCAATAACTTAAACTTCTCAAATGCTTCATATTTTTCTTTAAGAAATGCTACCCACATCATTCTTATAAAATCATAAATAAAAATCATGAAATACTTTTCACTATAGAATCCTCTTGTCTTTGTTGGTCCACATAAGTTTGTATGCACAATCTACAACTTCACTGATGTTGTAAACATTTTTCTTGGAAATGAATTCTTTCTCTTTTTACCCATAAAAAATTCCTTGCAAACCATGTTAGTAGGCTTTATTGTTGGTCAATGGTGACTGGTTAGGGAAGAACTGTACACTTTCCATTGATCCTTTCTAGGGTTTGGCTATTTTTTGGCCGACATGATGTAACTGATTATAACCCTAAAGTGACAAAAAGATTGTATAAAAATGGATTAGGATTAGGAATTTCATAATGTATATTTTAGTAGCTTCTTGGGGTAGTATTAAGATGTAAAGAGTTGTGAATTGTAATCAGGTTGTAATCATTGGATAATAAGAATATTGGACTCATTTTTGGTGGACGTAGTCCAAGGATTGGGTAAACCACGTTAAACTTTGTGTCTCATATTCTCTACTATGTGGTTTATTATTTTCTAATATTGGTTATATTTACATGTAACTGTTATTTATGTCATGTTAATCCTGACATTTATAATATTAGGCAAGTCTCTAACTGCATTAAAAGAGCTGATCTTCACAATGTTATTAAAGTTGATATGACAAAATATATTATGTCATAGCCAACTGTCATCCACTTTAACAATCAAACATGTCATTTCAATAGGTGTCAACTGAAATACATTACCTTTTTTTTCTATATTCTTGTTCCAATAATTTTTCCATCACTATCTTTAATAACACAAATCTGCTCCATGAAATATAACCTTTATCCTTTGTCCATAATCTGTCCAACACTCAAAGGATTAAGTTTCAATCCATCAACAAAGTAAACATCTTCAGTGTTAGTCTTTCCATCAAGTGTAATAGATCCTTTCCCTTAATCTAACATGGTGCATTACTTCCAACTAACTATTCCTCTATCATATCTATTAAGTTCAACAAATTTATCCACATCTCTAGTCATATGATGAGAAAATCACCTATCAATAATCCAATTAGACTTTTTCTATTCTACATGTGAAACTAAAGATTTTTCTTCTTTTAGATCTTCTTCATCATAAATTTCATCTTTACTAGCAACAAATCTTATTTCATCTTCATTTTCATCATCACTTTCTAAAAATTTTACATCCTTAAATGTAATTTATCCTTCTTTATAAATATAACAAAAATTATTTGTCTTAGGTTTATCAAGTTTTCTATATTTGATCTTATTTTCTCTCTTAGGATATATAGATGAAAAATGACCAAATTATTTACCTGTCCAGCAAGAAAAAGCTTTCTTACCTTTAGGTTATCTCCTTCCAATCAGTGTCATTACATCATCAAACTTCCTTTCTTCTTCTTGCTTAGCTATGTGTGCTAAAATGTTGACACACTTCTATGAGTCATTAAATTCAAGATTTCTCAAGAATGAGGTCTCAAATAGTGACTGTTACCCTAATTTTCATATGCATGCAAATTTGGCTTATTTCCATCCCCAAGTCTTTGTTTTTCCCCTCCCAGGCATCCCTGAATTTTTCATGAATTTATCTCTTGTTTCCTGGTCTCTGCAATTTGTTTCATTCCCTGTTCTGTAGGTCAAATATTTGAAAAAGTAGCCATTGTAGGCTTAAAACCCTGAAAACCATAAGCCTTATTTCTATTTTGATGTTAATTTATCGGCAACTTAAAGGTCCCATTTCCCATGTGCATATTTTCTTCCTTCAATCGCCAGTTCTTCTTTTCTTCTGGTGGTTACCTTTTCCTTTTGGCGAACTAGTGACTGCAGTATTTCTCTTAATCGTAGGATAAATTGGCAGTGTTCTAAAACATTTAGCGATTGGGTGAATAGTGTTCATAGGATCTCAGAATAAGATAGTGAAGCCTCTAAACATTCAGCGACTGGGCAAATTTCCTTTGGTCGCATAGCCGCTAAATCTTTTAGCACTCTTTTGTGTGGGGTCCCAAAAGAGAAGATCAATGACTATCGTGAATTCGCATTGGATCTGTCAGAGGCTCGCGATCTTGCTACAGCCGTCGATCTTCCCTTTTTCTTAGCGCTTCATGCTTTTGTGGGTTTGATGCCACGTCATCCTATGTGGAGGCTTCTGATTGGTCAAGAGTAGTGATGTGGAGAACATGTCAGTGGGGCCTATTTTAACTAGGATCTTTTAGTGGGACCGTGTCAAAGGGTCTGCGGATGTGTCAGAAGGGAAAAGATCAACGGTGGTTGTATGATCTCATAGGATCTTTTGACCCCATGAGATCATGCGACAATCATCCGATGAGAATCTCTGGGTCGTGGGTCCGATGTGCTACCTGGTGTTGATGTGCTCACATATGATTGGCTGCTATATGATGATAGGGACTCATCTGTCAGTCTGATGTGTCGTGGGGTCCTAGTTCTAAAGGGATCGACAGCTGGCGCATGATCTAAAAGAATATTCCTTGCCCTTGAGATCATGCGCCCACCGTCAGATTGGAATTTGTTTGTAGTGGGTCCGTTGTCAGAAAGGTTACCGAGGTGTATGCCTATAGAGTAGTCAAGGGTGAATGAAAGATTGCCAAGTGGAAAATGGGCCCAAGGTTAGAAAGTACTCCGTGAATCAGTGACAAAAGGGGGTTTCTTAGGTTTTCCAGAATTAACCGGGGTCAACTAAAGGTTTGAACGACTCTGCGACTGAAGGGAAAAGTAACCCGAGGTGGAATTGGGGTTAATCTTACAGATGAATGGTTCCCAGGTAAATAAAAGGATCTAATGGTTGCATTTTAAAAGAAGATTGAGGTTTAAATGTCGGCCATCGATAAAAGAAGAGTGTGGTGCCACCTAGTTAGCCATTAATATTCAAATTTCAAATATTTCTCTATAGGGTTTTTGCTAGGTTTTGATCCAATGGTCCATTGTGACAAAATGGGTAGCTAAAAATTTATGATTCAAGGATGATTGTAGTTGGAGGAGATGATGATAAGGGTCTGGGTGGCCATCTTTGGTCATTTCTTGTTTTATGAGAGTACCAAATTAGTGCATTCATGGCAAGACTTTGTGCAAAGAGGTAGATGAGTCTGGATTGCTGGTCTATAGGCTGATTATGAGGTATAGAGAAGGGCACTCAAAGAATATCTGATCGGCTATGATGTTGTAGAAAATTATTAATGATCAAACTTGATCAAACTAGGGTTTATCATTATTCTAATGTAAAATTCTCAAACCCTAGTTAGATTTTTGACCCTTGCCTGCATGCAAGGAAGGATGTATATATTGTAATTTTGGAGCTTTTGAGCTTAGAGTTAGACAATTGTAAAAGAAAATTCATCTTTCTTAAGGGTCATCTGTGGCATTTTTCTTGCCCTCTGGCTTCTACATTTGTATTTTTTTCATTGATTATTCAAACATTGTAGAGGTATTTTGTGATAGTCCTTCATGTCCCTATGCTTCCTTGTTTGGATTATCTCTTATTGGATTGAAATATATGATGTTTTCAGCGATATCTTAGGGTTCCTAATCCCTCTTACTTTTTGTAATTATGTGTGTTATTGTTTTTGATCTGATTTAGATGTTTTTGTGGGTATACTTCAGCCCCTTAACAGTCTTGTCTCAATCCTACACCGAATTGTAGAAGTGAATGTCTGCTTGCAGGTCATGAGTTGTGTCTTATGTTCAGGCCCTCCCATGAAACACTTATGCAAGCCTATTCAGGAAGTTGAGACCTACTAGACCTAAGCCTTTCATTGATTCCATTCCTCTATACTGAGATCCAAACCCTAGTTTCGGTGTATCACCTAGTAGGTAGTTTGCTTTCGGTCATTTCTCTTTCAAGCATTCCTTCTATCCCTTTCTCTCAAAAGATTTACTTTTCATGTCTAGAAGAAAATTAAGGTGATTATCCAAGAGGAACCAGCCTAGAATCTGGATGTCTCATCTTAGTTAGCATAGGTCCCACAATCTGGAGATGATTCCCATGTTATACTAGGTTATCAAGACTACGAGAGCTTGAGACAAAGGCACAAACTTAGTGTATAACAATTCTAGCATGCCTGGTGGGACTAGCACAAGATCAGATTAATGTTCAAAGGTGTTCTTGTTGGTTCATCTACAAAATAATCCAAGGAATATTAGTATAGGCTTAAGCTCAAAGATACCCCACCTTGGTGCTAGTGTATAACAATTTTGGCATGCCCAGTGGGACTAACACAAGATCAGATTAATGTTCAAAGGTGTTCCTATTGGTTCATCTACAAAATAATCCAAGGAATATCAGTACAGGCTTAAGCTCAAAGATACCCCACCTTGGTGCCAGTGTATAACAATTTTGGCACACCTGGTGGGACTAGCACAAGATCAGATTAATGTTCAAAGGTGTTCCTGTTGGTTCATCTACAAAAGAATCCAAGGAATATTAGTATAGGCTTAAGCTCAAAGATACCCCACCTTGGTGCCAGTGTATAACAATTTTGGCACACCCGATGGGACTAGCACAAGATCAAATTAATGTTCAAAGGTGTTCCTATTGGTTCATCTACAAAAGAATCCAAGGAATATCAGTACAGGCTTAAGCTCAAAGATACCCCACCTTGGTGCCAGTGTATAACAATTTTGGCATGCTCATTGGGACTACACAAGAAGTTCATTGGTTGAAGGTTATGCTATCTCTGATATACAGGCTACATAATATAGACTTTTAGAAGTTGTTCCATCAAGTGTATCTGGCGACTCCATTGATTTCATGATCCAGGCCAACCTTGTTTAAGGTTTATGAGAAAGATTGAGACTAGAAGCTCAAAGCCTACCAAATTTGGGCCTACCAAGGTCTCCTTTTTGAGGTATACTTCTTCTTGAGGTATACTCTTTAGTTGTTTGACCTCCTGATACCTCAAAAAGGAGACCTTTTCCCTTTCATTCTAGAAGAAGAGGCAGATCTCTAACCAGAGATCTAGAAGAGGATTCAAATCCAGCAGCAAATATAGCTCATATAGTTTTCAATCTTCAAATTATAGCCCATACAATGGCTAGATAGTTTGCCTTTGCACCATTCAGCCAAGGGAGCCCATTAGCCTTTGCTCAACATCATGATGTGCCCTTGGTGGCACTAAAGAGTTTACCTAATTTCACTGGTGAAGGGCAAACAACTTCTTTTGAGCACATAAGAGATGTGACCACCATCTGCAGCATACACAATATTACTCAAGAAGATATGGCCACAAAATTACTAGGAGCCTCTCTAAAAGGTAAGGCTCTTGAATGGTTTAGAACTCTAACTGTTGGTTCTATTACTTCATGGGATGAGTTAGGGGATGCATTAAGTAAACATTTTGAGGATAAATCAAATAACTTGTCTCTAGTTGAACAGTTAACAACTATTAAGAGAGACCCTCAAGAGCAAAAGACAGATTACAATAGTAGATTCCTCAAAACATGGAATAGAATTCAAGTATCATTAAGACCATCAGCTGACCATGCTTTCCTTTATTACTTACAAAGTCTAAATGGTCAAATTTCTATCATGATCCAGTCTATGGGTGGTACTTCTTTACCCCAAGCTTTTGACATAGCTGTCACGGCTGAAAATTGTTTGATTCAAGTAGGCATGATTTCTAGAAGGCCTCCAATGCCCATTTTTCCTAGCCTTCAACCCATTGCACCTATCCAAGTGGCCCCATTTACCCCTATTCCCACCATATTATCACCTTAGGCTAGTACCAGTGGTCAAGAGCTAATAGCTAGATTCTCTCAAGAGCTACAAGAGATAAAGAATAGCCAACAGAGTAGTCAGCAAGAAATGTCAAATTTATTGTAGACCTTGACTAAGGAGGTCACAAATCTAAAGAAACAAGGTCAAGGAATCAGACCACCATTTCAGCCACAAGGCCAAGGTCCTAATCAACAACATCAAAATCAAGGACAACCTTATCAACAAAATAGGCCACCATACCAAGGAGGCTATCAAGGACAAAGACAAAGTTTTAATCAGAGACCATTCCAACCATACAACCCTGCACCTCTAAATTCTGCAAATCCAATGAGGGATATCGTTCCTAGTCAAAATAATATGGCTATGGATAATGAATGGTGCTTTCCTTGTAATTAGCCTCACAATCAGGCCACATGTTCAAATGGATGGATGAACCAAGCTCTAATGGTTCAGAATGCCTCACAAGCTCAATCAGAGGTTTCATCTAGTGGGTTAGTGCCTCAACAAGAACCATAAGAAAATGAGACTACCCTTTTCAATTGGGAGTAGCCAGACTTCAATGGAGTCAATGATGAAGTTGCCTTTGTTGCTTATACAAGAGCAAAAAGAAGAGCTCAAGACATGGAAAGAGAAAATTCTAATGCTAAAGCCACTACATTTGTAGAGCCACTCTAGCAAGCTACTCCCATCACACCTAAGGAGGTCCCTGTCATCACAAGAAAAGAAAGCCAAATTCCAAAAGGAGTTTAGCCCATCATAGTGAAAGCACAGTAGAGAGTACACATTGTGACACCTTTCAATATTGTAGACAACATGAAGAAGGTGAATGTCACCATGTCCATGTGGGACTCTTTGGCTCTTCTGGGATAGCCAAAAATTTTGAAGAAGGCCACGAATGAGGTAGCAACTCCTCAACCTGCAAAAGAAGCTGCAAAGCCATTGTTGGTTAACACTGATCAAGAAAAGGAAGCTCCAAGTAGCAACTCCAAAGGAAATGCCACACAAGGTAGGAATTCAAAGCCACCTCCCTTTTATGTATCTCTAATTATTGGAAAATCTTTAGTACATAATTGTATGGTAGATAGTGGAGCTACTAGCACTGTCATGCCCAAGAAGGTAGCTGACCAATTAGGACTGAAATATGATCCCTTTCAAAACAAGGTCACACAACTTGATGGGTCCTCAGTCAATACTATAGGTGTGGCCATGGATACTAGTTTGATCCTTCATGCTAGTCCTAACTTTTCCATCCTCCTTGATATACATCATAGATCTCCTTGCATTATTTTCTATATGTCTTTCAAGGGAGTTTACAGCCAAGATAGGGGGGGTACCTATCTTTTGATTGGTCTCACATGCTTTTTCATACAAGATATGGGACCAAGGTCACCATTAAGTTAGAACCATTGGTAGCACACCATATAGAACCATATGTGTCCAATACCATCAATGTAAACTGCCCTATATTTGATAATAGTGACTTCCAAACTATTAGTGAAGCAAGCACACAGATAGAGAGTATCCCTGATATTATTCTAGATGAAAGAGCTTTAGAGGCCCAAGAAAATCTAATTTTGGATTTTGGTTTGGGAAATTATTTGATACAAGAAAGTGAAGCCATAGAGCCAAGCCTTCTCAAAGAGGACACTGATTCAGAGGATCAGAACAATTAGGTTTGGGAACTATTTTTTGATGGAGCTAGAAGTAGACATGGTTCTAGTGGTGGTGCTATGTTAGTGTCCCCAAAAGGAGAAAGGTATTATACTACCTTTAGATTCAGTTTCTCCTGCACTAGCAATACTGTAGAGTATGAAAGTCTAGTCAATGGACTAGAGTGGGCTAGGAAAAGAGGGCTTAAGGCCTTAAAATTTTATGGTGATAGTGAGTTAGTTGTCAACCAAGTAAGAGGGATAAGTGCAACAAAAAATGACACTTTGAAAGCATACAAACATAGAGTTTGGGATGCAATTGAAGATTTCCATGCTTTCAATATTATTGCTATCCCTAGGGATTTTATCAGTAAGGATTTTATCCTTTATGCTTATGGAGGTCATGATGCTATATCTGCAATGTTGACTCAAGGAAATTTAGAAGGATTGGAGCAGCCTATTGCTTTCTTTAGCAAAGGTTTAGAGGAGTATGAACAAAGATACTCTTTTGTAGAAAAAACATGTGCTTGTTGTGGTAAAGAGCCTTAAAAAGTTTAGATATCTATTGACCCATAGCAAGGTACATCTAAGGGTTACTCATCCAAGTGTCAAAGAATTTTTGCTTTCCAAGGACCTGAATGAGAAAAGAGCTGGTTGGATCACCAAGGTGATGGAATATGACATAGATATTCAAACTACCAAGCTAGCTAGAGGAAGAGGTCTTTGTGAGCATTTGGCAGAGGATGGAAGTTCAAAGAAATCAAAGCAAATAGATGCATCTCTGGTGGTGCATGATATAGAAGAACAAGCCAAGGCAACAAGCTGGTTGCCTAATATGATCAATTATTTGAAGACAGGACAATGTCCTACAAGTTTGGATTCAACAAAAAGAAGATATTATAGATTGCAATCTATTCCTTTTGTGTTGATAGATGAAGTTCTTTTTAGAAAGGATCACAGTGGTGTCCTTTTAAGATTCATAGATTTAGAAAAGATAGTTGATGTCCTATTTGAGTTTCATGATGGACCTTCTAGAGGTTATTTCTCTCCTAGGACTACTGCTTTTAAAATCATGAAGGTTGGATACTATTGGCCATCTATCTTTAAGGATAGTCATAATTATGTTAGAAAATGCATCAAGTGTGCCATGTTTGTAGGAAGGGAAAGGCTTGCAACCTTGCCCCTATAGCTAGTCAGAATAGAGCAACCTTTCATGAAGTGGGGCATAGATTTCATTAGCATGATCAATCCTCCGTCTAGTGCAGGCCATAAATGGATAATCACTGCAACAAATTATTTCACTAGATGGATAGAAGAAATTGCTTTAAAGGAGGCCAATGAGAATGATGTATTGAGTTTTTATGATGACATAATTCATAGATTTCGCATTCTAGATTCCATAATTTCAGATAATGCATTAGCATTCACAAGCCCCAAAGTCTCAGAGTGGGCAGTCAAGAATGACATCTAGCTAAATACCAATTCCAATTATTACCCTCAGGGCAATGGCTTGGCTGAATCAACAAATAAGAGCTTGATTAGGATAATCAAGAAGATTCTACAAGATAATCAGAGGGATTGGCATAACAAGCTCAGGTCTACCTTATGGCTAGAGAGAATTACTCCAAAAAAGATCATTGGGAATTCTCCTTATGTGTTAGTAAATGGTAGAGAGGCCAAGTTATCCATTTCAGCTAAATTGCCAGCTCTGGACTTGGCTACTCAATATGCCCTTTTTGAAAAAGGAGACCCCTTACAGATTAGATATACTCAGCTGATGGAATTGGAAGAGATCAGAGACAAATCCATGAAAGATATGGAATTTCATTAGATTCAAACAAAGAAGAGTTTTGATAAAAGAGCCAGGGCTAGAAATTTCAAGGTTGGGGATGTAGTCCTCAAGTGGGATGAGTTTAGATCAAGGCCTGGTAGACATAAAAAATTTGATTCATTTTGGGGTGGACCATTTGTTATAATAGAGTGCAAGGGATCCAATTCATTCTAGCTATCAAATCTTGAAGGAGTTGCCTTGCCAATCTCAATGAATAGATTCCACTTGAAGCCCTGCTTTGAGGTTAATCCCTATCTGTAAATTCTTGTAATTATGTGTTTTTCTACTTACTTTCCCTACTTTCTAGGTTAGTTTCCTACCTTCTAAGAAGTTCCTATGCACAAGTTTGTCTCTGTCAAAGTTTTGTGTTCCTATAGTGACCCCATGCCCAATGGATTGTTTATAGGCCACTGATCTATGTCTAGTAGGCTAACATCCAACAGAAATCACCAAAATGTTACCCTAATTTTCATATGCATGCAAATTTGTCTTATTTCCATCCCCAAGTCTCTATTTTTCCCCTACCAGGCATCCCTAAAATTTTCATGAATTTATCTCTTGTTTCTTGGTCTCTGCAATTTGTTTCATTCCCTGGTCTGCAGGTCAAATATTTGAAAAAGTAGCTATTGTAGGCTTAAAACCCTGGAAACCCTAAGCCTTCTTTCTATTTTGATGTTACTTTATCTGCAACTTAAAGGTCCCATTTCCCATGTGTGTATTTTCTTCCTTCGGTCGCCAGTTCTTCTATTCTTCCAGCGGTTACCTTTTCCTTTCGGCGAACTAGCGACTGCAGTATTTCTCTTAATCATAGGATAAATTGGCATTGTTCTAAAACATTTAGCGATTGGGTGAATAGTGTTCACGGGATCTCAGAATAAGATAGTGAAGCCTCTAAACATTCAGCGACTGGGCGAATTTCCTTTGGTCACGTAGCCGCTAAATCTTTCGGCGATATTTTGTGTGGGGTCCCAAAAGGGAAGATCAATGGCTGTCATGAATTCGCATTGGATCTGTCAGATGCTCACAATCTTGTGACAGTCGTCGATTTTCCCTTTTGCTCAGTGCTTCATGATTTTGTGGGTCTGAGGCCACATCATCCTATGTGGAGGCTTCTGATTGGTCGAGAGCAGTGATGTGGAGAATGTGTCAGTGGGGTCTGTTTTAACTAGGATCTATCAGTGGGACCGTGTCAGAAGGTCTACAGATGTATCAGGAGGGAAAAGATCAATGGTGGTCATATGATCTCATAGGATCTTCTGACCCCATGAGATCATGCGACAACCATCCGATGAGAATCTCTAGGTCGTGGGTCTGATGTGCTACCTGGTGCTGATGTGCTCACGTATGATTGGCCGCTATATGCTGATGGGGACTCATCTATCAGTCTGATGTGTTGTGGGGTCCCAGTTCTAAAGGGATCGATGACTAGCACATGATCTGAAAGACTATTCCTTTCCCTTGAGATCATGTGCCCGCCGTCAGATTGGAATCTATTTGCAGCGGGTCCATTGTCAGAAAGGTTACCGAGGTGTATGCCTATAGAGTAGTCAAGGGTGAATGAAAGATTGCCAAGTGGTGAATGGGCCTAGCGTTAGAAAGAACTCTACAAATCAGCGATGAAAGGTGGTTTCTCAAGTTCACCAGACTTAACTGGGGTCAACTAAAGGTTTGAATGACTCTACGACTGAAGGGAAAAGTAACCTGAGGTGGAATTGGGGTTAATCCTGCAGATGAATGGTTCCTGGGTAAATAAAAGGATCTAACAGTCATGTTTTAAAAGAAGATTGAGGTTTAAATGCCGGCTGTTGATAAAAGAAAAGTGTGGCACCACCCGGTTAGCCATTAATATTCAAATTTTAAATATTTCTTTGTAGGGTTTTTTGCTAGGTTTTGATCCAATGGTTGGTTGCGACAAAATGGGTAGCTAAAAATTTATGATTCAAGGATGATTGCAATTGAAGGAGATGATGAAAGGGGTCTGGGTGGTCATCTTTATCCATTTCTTGTTTAGTGAGAGTACCAAATTAGTGCATTCATGGTGAGACTTTGTGCAAAGAGGTAAATGAGTCCAAGTTGCTTGTCTGCAGGCTGATTATGAGGTACAGGGAGGGGCACTCAAAGAATATCTAATCGGCTATGATGTTGCAGAAAATTATTAATGATCAGATTTGATCAAACTAGGGTTTATCATTATTCTAATGTAAAATTCTCTAACCCTAGTTAGATTTTTTACCCTTGACTACGTGCAAGGAAGGATGTATATATTGTAATTTTGGAGCTTTTGAGCTCAGAGTTAGACAATTGTAAAAGAAAATTCATCTTTCTTAAGGGTCATCTGTGGCATTTTTCTTGCCCTCTGGCTTCTATAGTTGTATTTCGTTCATTGATTATTCAAACATTGCAGAGGTATTTTGTGACAGTCCTTCATGTCCCTATGCTTCCTTGCTTGGATTATCTCTTATTGGATTGAAATATATGATGTTTTTAGTGATATCTTAGGGTTGTTGATCCCTCTTACTTTCTGTAATTGTGTGTTTTATTGTGTTTGATCTGATTTAAATGTTTTTTTGGGTATACTTCAGCACCTTAACAATCTTGTCTCAATCCTACACTGAATTGTAGAAGTGAATGTTTGCTTGCAGGTCATGAGTTGTGTCTTATGTTCAAGCCCTCCCATGAAACACTTATGAAAGCCTATTCAGTAAGTTGAGACCTACTAAACCTAACATTTTCATTGATTCCATTCCTCTATACTGAGATCCAAACCCTAATTTTGGTGTATCACCTAGTAGGTAGTTTGCTTTCAGTCATTTCCCTTTCAAGCATTCCTTCTATCCCTTTCCCTCAAAAGATTTACTTTTCATGTCTAGAACCAAATTAAGGTGATTATCCAAGAGGAACCAACCTAGAATCTAGAGGTCTCATCTTAGTTAGCATAGGTCCCACAACCTGGAGATAATTCCCATGTTATACTAGGTTATCAAGACTACGAGAGTGTGAGACAAAGGTGCAAACTTAGTGTATAATAGTGACTCATAGCTCTCTATTCATGGAGTGCAAGGGTTTGCAATGGAGGCCCTTAGATTAGACCTAGTTTGTGCCCATGCAAGTACACCATAAAATGAGAGATTCAAAGAGGAAAAGAAGGAATGCTAGTCTACATGATTCATCAAGTATGCATGCAAATGAAAATGAAAGCTACTCTATATGATAACAATGCATGAAAGTAAAGTAATTTATGAAAGGAAATGCTTATGTAAGATTATTCTATGAAAGGAAATATGAATCTAATCTAATATACAAATGCAATATTAATCTAAATGAATTGCCATGGGACATGAGAGAAGAAGACATGTAAATAGAAGTTGCAATATCCAAGCTCAAGTGCTCAAGAATCTTCTCCAAAATTGCTCTCCAAACTTGCAGCATAACAATACAAAAATCTTCTATATCCAAATGAGAAAGAGATGGCTCCTTATAAAGAATCTTGGATGGTCAAGATTAAGAGGAAAAAAGAAATGAGCAATGGTGGAGATTAAATCTTGGTTGATCCATGTGCTCAAGATTCTTTAATGAGGCAAAAAGATGAAAAAGGCCCACCACTTAAAAGTATGTGCATTCAAAGTGGAGAGAAAAAGGGATTTTTATTTATTTATTTATTTATTTTATTTCATATTTCAACACAAAAAGATATTTTAAGTGGGGATTTTATTAAAAGAGGAATTTTATTTTAATAAGATGATTTATTTAATTAAAAGGGAAGTTTTCTTTTAATTAAATGAGGCTAATGATAAAATGATCAAACCTTAGGAAAATATTAAAATAATTGAATTAATTATGATTTGATCAAGGAAATTGATTTGAATTGAAAATATTGCAAAACATTAATTCGGAAAATTGATTAAATGATGAATGGGGGCCCAAAGTCTAGGCGACCATTTTAGGGTGCATACATTTTCCGCTCTTTGAATAATTTGTGGTCTTCATGGGAATACATGTAGTCAAAGAATGAAGTTGAAATGTGAGATTGATTTGGGATCACAAAAAAACCCAGACATGTGATCGACGAACGGGAACACATCAGGAAAAAGATAAGCTGATTGAAAAAGACAAGCCCAACACCCTTGTAAATAGGTAATTGTCAAGTCTCAAGCAAGGTTGCCCCAAGCGAAGCAATTGATAAGTTTGATAAAGCTGAATCAAGGATTGAAGTTTGATAGGTATTGCCCCCTCATGATTGAAATTGAAATGAGATAGAGGAGAAATAGTAAACTAATAAATTTGATCTAATCGAACTAAAAACAAGGTTCTCGATGTAAGATGAAAGATATAAGGATCACATAACCAAGGTAGATCATTAAGAAATATTATACCCCAAGGCTGAATTAGAAGAAAAGAAGTGGGGTGAAAGTGAATGGAAGATAGAAGTTTGGAAGAGGTGAAAAGAAATGGAGAGAAGAAAGAAAATTTGCCTCAAGAAAGAGAATGTCTCAAAATCAATCAACTGTTTAAGATAAAAAAATTTGATTGAGATAATGAAAGAAGATAAGGAAATGAAGATCAAAATGTGATCATAGTTGATTCCAAAAGAAAGATGAAGGAAAACCCTCTCAAACTCATAATGCAGCCTAAAAATGCAAATTAACATGAAGTCTAACAATGCAAGCTACATAAAAATGCAAAGGTATACTTGCAATAGACAAATTGTAACATAGGATTTTGTGTTCATCATTCATTAGAGAATGTTAAGGAACTTATTTTCATCATTGGGCCATTATTAATGGACATTGAAAAATCACACAATCATCACTAGTCACAAGCACAACTATGAAGATATGAATGTGATTTATATCGGATTGGAATGTGGAAAGATTCTAACATAAGAATCAAAGACATAAAGGTCAAGATGACTTCGATGTTAGCTTACCCAATTTAATGTAGCAAAACCACGCTCGCAACAAGGCATAGATGCCAGGATGACCATAAGAATAGTTGTGCAAAAATAGTCAAGGATGATGCCTCAAATCTCCTAAGTGTTTCAAGGGAACAACAAGAGACACTCTAGAGTTTCAAGACCACAGCCACAAGTAGAAAGCAAATAAAAACATGCTGCATGCCCCAAGTCCTCTAGCTATGCATCTTGTAGAGACTTATTAGATAAGGACATGCAATGAAAATGAATAACAGTTAGCACACAAAGAAAAGATCATGACATAGCTCAAGCATTAAGTGTTGCGTTTAAAAATTAAGTGTGTTAACTGATACTAAGTTTCAAGGATAAGGATCAAATGCTTGCAAGGAGGTAAGATCACATGACAAAACTGGGTAAGACCAAACTGAGAAGTGTTGAGAAACACTCAATGCCAGGGTTTGTGTTGAAAAATACATTTGGGGAGGTGTTGAAAAACACCGTTTGCAAGGTGTCCTAAAGACTAATGCATCCAAGAGACCAAATATAACACAATTATGCCCCCTAGACAAATACAAAGAACAATTCCAAACCAAGGCAACAAGGACAAGACATGATGGAGAAAGGCTAAGTGTCAAGGATGCATGCTAAGAAACAGGGGTGCAAAGGCCTCAAGTAGCGCCCGTTTCTAAGTTTTCACTACTTGGATTTTATTGCAATCTTTTCCTTCTTTTTTTTTTTTCTTTTTTTTTCAGGACTTTTTATAATTTTTGTTTTTGTATTTCTACTACCAAGGCGCCTGTTTCTAGGTTTTCACCTGTTGGAAACTACAATTGAAGCAATTGCTATATTGTCATTGATGTCAAACCTTAACTGGTAAGACTGTTGCTATTTAAGGAAGTACTATATCTATTTGATTGTTGCTAAGGGGAAAGGCAAGGTTGGTAACAATAGCACCTAAGGAAAGGTTGAGTTATCTTGATACTTCAATGAATACTTGATTATGTGGCACAATGATAAGACAATGTATTGTTTATCTAAGTAAGAATGAAGACTAAACTAGTAGGCTTAACTGAGCAAAAGTGAATAAATCTAGTTTAAGCCAATTGATGTTAGTGTCGACCGAGCTAGTAATGACCGAGTAGCTGTTGGTTATTAGATCTGATTTGTTAAAGAGTTTTAAAGTTTTTTTTTGTACATCTAGACCTGAGAACAACTGATTCACCCCTCATCTCTATTGTTCTAAATCATATTAACAATTGGTATTAGAGTTGTTGGTGCTTACAAAGAACAAGTTTGAAGGTACTTGAAGCAAATGATCAGGATGTATAAGGAGGTACCAAAGCTGAATAAGGAGAACTTCCTTGCATGAAAAATCTTGATGAAGTTGCATCTAGCCGGTATTGGTGATTATACAAAGTATTATGTTGAGCATGACTATGTCACACCTGTTGCACCTCTGACTGCTGAGGAAATGAAAGCTAAACAAGAGCACAACCAAGCAATGTTAGAGATTGTGTCTTCCCTAAGTTATCTAGAATTTGAAGACATCAAAGACTAAAGTAATGCAAAGAAAATGTGGGACACCCTTGCAAACATTTATGGCGGTGACATATGTGTTGAGAGAAAAATCTGAGAGCCTAAGAGGTAAATTTGATGAAATGAGAATGCAAGAAGGTGAGAATATTGTACAATATTGTGGTAGAATAAAAGAAGTTGTAAATGCTATTAGAGGAGCAAATGGAACTATTGATGATGAAACTATAATAGGAAAAGTATTGAGAACTCTATGTCCTATCTATGCCATCAAAATCAAAGTAATTCAAGAATCTAGATGTAACCTTACCAATGCTCTTACTTTGGAAAGTTTGGTTGCTAAGCTTACTACTTTTGAAATTTCTAACTATGATAACTTCACTGTTGGTAATATTGAATCTACTTTTAAGTCACAAATGGTTCTAAGTAAGTCAAAGAAGGAAAAAGAAAGATGCATTAGTGAAAGTGAAAGTGAAAGTTACAGTGACACATCTGATGAAGAACTTGAGGATCTAGAAGCTCTTATGGCTAGAAGACTAAAAAGGGGAAAAGGAAGGTAAAAAGGTAAACTCCCTATTATATGTTTTTCATGTAATAAAGTTGGTCATATAGTTGCTAGATGTCCTGATAGGGATGATAAGGATGAAGAAAGAGACAACAATCATAAAGACAAAAGAGAAGATAGAGGTTACCGAAGATACAAGGACTACAAAGGAAAAGGTAAGAAATCCTGCTATATTGCTCAGGAAGAGACTGGCATTGATAGTGATGATTTTGAAACTGAGGTTGTCTATGTTGCAATGAAAGATGAATCTGATGACGATGAGAAAAATGCATTGATATCTTATGTGAACAAAAATGATAAATGGTTTATTGACAGTGATTTTTCACATCATATGATTGGAGACAATAGTAAGTTTGACACCTTAGATCATTATAAAGGTAGGAGTGTGAAATTTGGTAATGATGCACCATGTCCTATTAGAGGAAAAGGATTGATTAAGCTGACTGATAAGATCACTTGTGAAAATTCTTATTGGGTTGAGGGTCTTAACTATAATCTACTGAGTGTTGCCTTAATAGCACTAGCTACCAAGTGGAATTTCATCACATAAAGGCCAAAATATTTAATGCCACTGGTGAACTAATTGAAAGTGGAGAACACACAAGAGGTAATTTTTTCTATCTAGACCTATCTGAAGAAACATGTATGATTTCACAACTTGATGATATTTGGTTATGGCATAAGTGGCTATGTCATGTTAACTTTGATAATCTGGTAGAAATTAGTAATAAAAAGAAAGTGAGAGGTCTACCTAGATTGAAGAAACTTGAGAATGTAATGTGCAAAGAATGTCAATTGGGTTTCCACTATAAATCTTAGTGTTGATACTTGTGTGAATGTTTTGGTTTGAACATTTTTATGCTTTACAAGTTAGATGCTATTGGATAAGTGGAGTGCACTGTTATATGTTTCTGTTATGCAATTAGTAATGACCGAGTAGCTTTTGATTGTTAGATCTGATTTGTTAAAGAGTTTTAAAGTTTGTTTTTATACATCTGGACCTGAGAACAACTGATTCACCCCCCTATCTATTGTTCTAAATCATATTAACAAAGTCTAGTTTCAAGAGAAAAACTTTTACTTCTGAGAATACCCTAGATTTGGTTCATACTGACCTTTGTGGACCGATGGGTGTACAAAGCTATTGTGGTGCTAGATATTTTATCATGTTTGTTGATGATTATACTAGAATGATGCATGTAATGTTCTTAAAAGAAAAATCTGATGCTTTTCAATTTTTTAAGTGGTATGTGGCTAAGGTTATAAAGGAGACAGGTAGGAATTTGAAGTGTTTGAGGTCTGACCAAGGTGGAGACTTTATATCCAATGAATTTAATCGATTTTGCAATGATAGAGGGATCAAAAGATATATGTCTGCACCTAGAACTCCTCCATAGAATGGTATAGTAGAGAGAAGGAACATATCTATCTTGGACTATGTAAGGACATTATTGATTGATAAGAATGTTGCACAAAAGTATTGGGAAGAGGTTGTAAGTACAACTGTTTACACTCTTAACCAAGTATAGATCAAAAAAGGTACAAATCTAACACCTTATGAGTTGTGGCATGGATATGCACCTAATGTAAAGTACTTTAGAATTTTTAGAAGTAAATGATACATATTAAAGGATAATAGAAATAGAAAATTTGATGCTAAAAGTGATGAGGGTATATTCCTAGGCTATTCCATAAAAATTAAAGCTTATAAGTGTTTGAACTCTAACACTAACAAAATTGTGAAAAGTGTGAATGTCAAAGTTGATGAGTATGTAGAGAAAAATGAAGCTGACAGTAAAAGAGAACCAGAAGATTACAAATCTTTTTTGTATATAGAGGAAGGAGAGGCAAGTGATAGACTTGCATCTGATGCTGAGTCTCAGGTAAGCAATATCAAGCATCAAGAAAACATTGCCAAGAGAGAAGAAGAATGTGTTGAGTGACAGGAAGAAGTTGTTGAGTATTAGGGAGAAGTTGCCAAGCATTTAGAAGCTGAATCTGACAATCTTGTTGGTGAACCTGATGAGAAAAATGAAAGGATAGTAGAACCTGTTCTAGCACAATATGTAAGGAGACATCACAAGCCTGAACAAATTATTGGAGATAAAGATACTGGAATTCTAACCAGAACCAAGGTAAGAGAGTCAACATGTTTACTATGTGAATTTGAGCCTAAGACAAAAAATGAGGCATTATAAAATGAAGACGGGATAGAAGCAATGAATGAAGAGATAGACCAGATAGAGAAGAATGATACCTGGACTCTGGTGCTGAAACCAGAAAATAAGAATGTCATTGGGACAAAGTGGGTATTTCATAATAAGCTGAATGAGCATGGTCAAATAACAAAAAAAAAAGCTAGGCTGGTATGCAAAGGCTATACACAAGAAGAATAAATAGATTATGGGGAGACATTTGCCCCTATAGCGAGATTGGAAGGAGTAAGAACTCTACTTGCATATGCTGCCTATAAAGATTTCAAGGTATACCAAATGGATGTTAAGTCTTCATTTTTAAATGGTATATTAGAAGAAGAAGTGTATATTGAATAGCCAGAAGGATTTGTTGATCCAAACAAAACACACATGGTTTGCAAATTGAATAAAGAACTATATGGACTAAAGTAAGCTCCCAAAGCATGGTATGAGAGATTGCAAAACTACCTAATACAGATTGGATTCTCAAGGACAAATGACAAGGGCAATTTGTACATGAAAGATGAAGAAGGTAAAGGAATCTTGTTAGCTAAGATCTTTGTAGATGATATTATATTTGGTGGACAAGATGCCTTGTGTAAGAAATTTTCAAATGAAATGCAAACTGAATTTGAAATGAGTATGTTTGGGGAGATCAAATTTTTTGTTGGTTTACAAGTATATCAGATGGAGAAAGGAATTTTCATCACCCAGTCTAAATATGCTCATGAGATACTGAAAATCTTTGTTATGGAAGATTCAAGGCCAGTAAGCACCCCCATGGCTACTAGACAAAAGTTGTCTAAAAATGATGATGCTATAGAAGTTAACCAGACTTTGTATAGATCTATGATTGGAAAGCTATAGTATGTTGTACATAGCAGACCAGATATTGCATTAGCTATTGGGATTGTGGCAAGATTCTTTGCCAATCGTAAGGAAACTCACATGATGGATGTCAAAAGAATAATGAGATATTTGAAAGGGACTGCTGACTATGGATTGTACTACAAGAAGCATGAGAAGTTTGAACTAAGAGTGTATACAGATGTTGATTGGGTAGGAAATGTAGATGATAGAAAGAGTACTAGTGGTGGAGCTTTCTTTCTTGGACAAAGATTAGTTTCCTGGACAAGCAAGAAACAAAATTG
Organism: Chamaecyparis obtusa; assembly: GCA_027943335.1. Classification (NCBI taxonomy): domain Eukaryota; kingdom Viridiplantae; phylum Streptophyta; class Pinopsida; order Cupressales; family Cupressaceae; genus Chamaecyparis; species Chamaecyparis obtusa. The sequence goes on along the minus strand of BSBK01000015.1, from coordinate 39,734 downwards.
CATTTCCCAATCTATTGCTGAAGCTGAGTATGTGGCTACAGCTGTGAACTGTTCAAACTTGATATGGATAAAGAAATTGTTGGTAGGCATGAAAGAAGAAATCATTGAACCAATTGTCATTTTCTATGACAACACAAGTGCTATCAACATCTCTAAGAATCCAATGATGCACACAAAGACCAAACACATTGCCATCAAGTATCATTACTTGAGAGAACTGGTACAAGATAAAGAGGTCTGAATGGAATATGTGAATACAAAGGCACAACTAGCAGACATATTCACTAAGGCTTTACCTAAAGAAGCTCATGAATACCTGAGAAGTAAATTAGGGGTCCTTCCCCTTACTGAGGCTACCTAGTCAAGCTAGGAGCACTGCATCAAATGTGCTACAAAGAATATCTAACAAGTTGATGTAGAAATAGGTCACACTTTAGGAGCAACCTAGAGTTGTGAAAAGCATAGCAAAGCCAAGAATCAGTCATAAGCAAAGATGACAAAGGGAGAAATATTGTTATTGAACTGAAAAGATGCTATCTACATCTACAGGATGTATGTTTGTAGTTGCTTCTTTGGCATTTTTTTCAAAGAGGGAGATGATCATAGATGAATACATAGAATTATTTTCATGGTTGATCAAGAAAGAGGGAGAGATTCAGTGGACAATCATACAAGCATGGCTAATTGATTATGTATCAGAATGAAGCTAAGGACATTATAAATATTTCTGATGGACATATAAGTTTTTGGATTGGTTTGTAATTTATGTGATATTCATATGGTGTTGCCATCAATGCCAAAGAGGGAGATTGTTGGAAACTACAATTGAAGCAATTGTTGTATTGTGAATGATGTCAAACCTTAATTGGTAAGACTGTTGCTATTTCAAAAAGTACTATATCTATTTGATTGTTGCTAAGGGGAAAGGCAAGGTTGGTAACAATAGCACCTAAGGAAAGGTTGAGTTATCTTGATACTTCAATGAGTACTTGATTATGTGACACAATGATAAGAAAATGTATTGTTTATCTAAGTAAGAATGAAGACTAAACTGGTAGGCTTAACTGAGCAAAAGTGAAGATATCTAGTTTAAGTGAAGTGATGTTAGTGTCGACCGAGCTAGTAATGACCGAGTAGCTGTTAATTGTTAGATCTGACTTTTTAAAGAGTTTTAAAGTTTTTTTTTATACATCTAGACCTAAGAACAACTGATTCACCCCGCCCTCTCTATTGTTCTATATCATATTAACATCACCAAGGCACTTTTTCTATTTTTTTTTTAATTTTTTAATTTTTTGATTTTTTTGTATTTTTGGAATATATCATTTTTTTGAGATACATCAAAGCGCCTATTGCTAAGTTTTCACTAAGATGATCATTTTTTTTTAGGACATTTTTTTATTTTTAGAATTTTTAACAATATACCATTTTTTTTGGATTTTTTCAGGATCAATAACTATATACAAAGGATGCCCCCAGATAGAATGGGCATCATGGATAGAAATTCTTCAGGTGCAAGACATTGATAGGATCAGGGAGCGGCTCTCCCTCTTTAGTAGATAATAAATAAGCACCTATCCCAAAAGTTGTTGTAATGATGTAAGGTCCAAGCCAATTAGGTTCAAATTTTCCCTTTTGATCTCTATGTTGTTGATTCTTAGGATTTTCACGTAGGACAAGATCTCCCACTTAGAATTCTCTAAGGCGAACTTTTTTGTTGAAGGCTTTGGACATGTGCTTTTGATAAACCCTAATATGGTCAAATGATGCTTGACATTTCTCATCTAGAAGTTATAACTCTTGAAGTCTCATGGCGCGGTAGTCTTCATCTGTAACTAGACCTTTGAGGGAAACTCTAAGTGAAGAAATCTCAACCTCTAAAGGTAACACTGCTTTAGCACCATATGTAAGGGAAAAAGGAGTAGCCCTAGTAGGAGGACAAATACCTTTTCTATAAGCCCATAAAGCTGGATTTATCTATAAATGTCAATCTCTACCATTCTTATGAACTATTCTATGTAGGATTTTAAGAATGGTTTTGTTTGATGCCTCTACTTGACCATTTCCTTGCGAGAAGTAAATGGAGGACCAATGTTGTTTAATCTTGAATTTCTTGTAGAGTTTCTTAAGGTCCTTATTTTTGAACTAACCTCCATTGTCAGTGATAATCTCAAAAGCCACACCATATCAATATATGATATGATTCAGAATGAATAGAGAGACTTTCCTACCCAAGGCAATAGAAAGTGGGACAACTTCTACCCATTTAGTGAAGTAATCAGTAGCAGTGATAATAAAATTGTGTCCACCTAATGAGTTGGGATGAATCTACCCAACAAGATCAAAGGCCTAGCATTGAAAAGACCAATGAGATATAGAAGGAATGAGCTCCCTACCTAGAGCATGTATCAGGTTACCATGTTTTTGACACTTTTCACATGACTTTGCAAAAACTACTGCATCAATATGAATCATAGGCCAATAGTATCATGCCCTAAGCAACCTTTGGGCCATGGGAAGACCATTGGAATTTCCCCCACATATGCCCTTGTGAATGTCAACTAACGCTTGGTCAGATTCTTCCTTTTCTAAGCATCTAAGAAGTGTTCCATCTAGAGCCCTCCTATACAAATCACCAGAGATAAGGGTATGGCGAGAGGCATTTCGGGTAAGGTTTCTATGTTCAGATCAGTTAAAGGTTTCAGGGATAATACCATCATGAAGGTATGAGTAAATGGCACCATAATTGGATGACTCATGACCAACAAGGGTACAAATAACATGACTTTCTTGGGATTCATAGATAGGGTAATGTAGTTCTTCCATGAGGAATTCAAATCTAGATTCACATTTCTCTAACTAAAGGAGTGAAGCAAGTGTAGCCATAGTATTAGCTGCTTTGTTTTCTACTCTAGGGATTTGCTGAAATGTTACAAATGTGAAGTATCATTTCAAGGAATCAACCATTTTTTTGTAAGGTACCAGTTTCTCATCTTTTGTTTGATATTTTTCATTGACTTGGTTGATTATCAGCTATGAATCCCCATAGATGTGTAACTCTGTGATTCTCCATTCTATGGCCATCTTAAGTCCATTTGTTAAAGCTTCATATTCAACAATGTTGTTTGTACATGGGAACAATAGCTTGTAAGACTTAGGAATTGTGTAACCATGAGGAGAAACAAACAACGCATCAACTCCTGAACCATTTTACATAAAAGATCCATCAAAGAACATCTTCCATGTTCTTTTAGTCATATACATGAGGTGCTCATCTGGGAAGTCAACTTGAATAGGTGCACTAACTTGAATTGGGAAATCAGCAAGTTGATCTGCTATGGCTTGTCCTTTTATGGCTTTACATTCAATGTACTCTATGTCAAATTCTGAAAGGATCATCATCCATTTAGCAAGTCTACCTGTGAGGGCAGCCTTACCGAGTAAATACTTGAGTGGATCAATTTTTTCTATGAGGTGTATTGTGTGTGCAAGCATGTAATGTTGCAACTTTTGGGAAGAAAACACAACTGGAAGGCAAGATTTATCAATGATGGTGTAGTTAACCTCATATGAAACAAGAGTACGACTGTTGTAGTATATTTCTCTCTCTTTCCCATGTTCATCAAGTTGAGATAGTAATACACCCAAGGAAGATTCTGTCACTGAAATGTATAGAATAAGTGGTTTTCCTGGGATAGGAGACATTAAAAAGGGAGGATTTGCCAAGTATTTCTTGATTTGGTCCATGCTCTTTTGACAATCCTCATTCCAAACACATTTGACTCCATTGTGTAATTTCTTGTTGAAAGGTTGAGCTCTATTTGCCAACTGAGAAATTAACCTCCTTATGGATTGAAGACGTCCTTGAAGACTCCTCATTTGACTAATGTTTTTGGGAGGTGGCATATCTATGATTTCTTGGACTTTTTCACGGTCTACCTCTATTCCTTTTGCTGAAATGATGAATCCTAGAAGTTTTCCAGAGGTGACACCAAATGCACACTTCTTAGGATTCAACATTAGTTGAAATTGTTCCATGTGATCTAGAATGACTTCTAAATCATCTAAGTGTGTGTCTCGTTTCTTAGATTTAGCCAAGGTGTCATCCACATAATCTTCCATATTTTTATGCATCATGTCATGAAAAATGGTTGTCATAGCTCGTTGATAGGTGGCTCGTGCACTTTTTAATCCAAAAGGCATAACATTCCAACAATATGTACCCCATACACAAGTGAATGTAGTCTTTTCTTGATCTTCAGGAGCTATCTTAATCTGATTGTATCCAGAAAAACCATCCATCAAGGAATAAATCTCATAACCCACAATCATGTCCACTATCATGTCTATATTGGGGAGTGGAAAATCATCCTTTGGGAATACTCTATTGACATCTCTAAAATTTGTGCAAATTCGAATGGATTTGTCATGTTTGGAAACTGGTACAATGTTTGATATCCATTCAGCATAGTCAATATCTCTTATAAATCTTGCACCAAGGAGTTTTTATAATTCTTCTTTGACTAGAAGAGCTATGTGATGATGCATCTTTCTCAATTTCTATTTTACTGGTTTTACACCTAGAGCTATAGACAAGTGATGCATGATAAGATTAGTGTCTAACCCTAGCATATCTGAATAAGGCCAAGAAAATTTGATCTTATTTTTCTATAAGAACTTAGTGTAAGCTTCTTTTTCTTGTGGTAACAAGGACTAAGCCAAATGTACTATTTGTGGAGCCTCATCTGTACCCAAATTGACTGCTTGTGTTGGCTCAACAAGAACTGAAGATTTATCTTGAAAGTAGCTAAGGAGATGATCAAGTACCACATCCTTAGGTGCCTCAGAGAGGTTTTCACCCTTGGATACGTCATTTATTTTTACTTTTTTTTGGTTTTGACACCGCCACACAGTGGTTTCACCATCAAAACTCTTATTCTTTTTTTCTTTTCTTTTTATTTTGTGACTAAGTTACTTGATATCTGGCTCTGTCATGCTGATATCCAGTTCACTGGTGGAAGAGACTATGGGTTCAATGGTGTTCAAGTAACAGGTTATCTCATAGTCATTTTGGAATGTTAAGAGCTTAGGTTCTTGATAGTGTTGGGACCAATCAATGAGGTTAGGATGAGAAAGAGTTAAGTCAATGGCTGGTTCAAGGTTATGGATACAAATGATATCATCTTTGGTGACTGAAAAGTTGGAGTCCGTCAAGTATCCTTCTATGCTACCCAAATCAGGATTCATCCTAACAAGTGAAGAATCATCCACTAAGGCAACATGTGGGTTCAAATGTTCTAATCCTAGACATGACACGTCAGCTACTTCGGGTCGAGAACTATAAGTATGAATGACATCAACATTCATGTCAACTATGGAAGAATTAGAGAGAGAGTCGGGCATTCATACTCATGTGAATCTATTTCTAAATACTAACTAGGATGCTTACACCATGAAGGTTTGGGACATCTTGATGTGGAAGCTCTAATTTCATCAAGGGTAACATCTCTCTCCATCAAATGAACAATATTTTTTTGTTGACATTCTCTGATGGGATCTTCTACATCTAATTCTTCTTGTTCTAAGGTCGCAACTGTCGCATGAGCAATTAGATTATTTGAATCTCACCAAAGGAGATTGGTGGAAGGGACCCAATCTTCACACATATCTTGCTAGTTTGTCAAATTAGGCATGTATTTTGGTTCATCTTCACTATCCAACTCATCAAGGATAGGAGCAGTGTTCTTGTTATGATTCGCAAATCCTGGGCCAACCATTTTCTTAGACCTACATTCAAAAAGAGCATGATTTAGAGGTTCAAATCTAGCATCCAATCTTTGACTAAGAGGGCCATGTCCAAGATAACCCATTTGCTTGACAAAAGTATACCCTCTTCCATAAGCCTTAGGAGAGGGAGAGAATTTCTCATTGTGCATGTATTTCTCTTCTCTATAAATCTAGTCTTTAACAACCACCTCTTCTTTCTCATCTTGAATAGGCATTGAGGACTCTACAAATGTGCCAAATAAAGTCATAGCTGAAGAGGAAGGTCTCATTTGCTATGAAGGTTTTCCATAAGACCTAGGTGAAACTGGAAGCTTTGTAAAAGAGTTAATTTGATACCCCCCTACACCAAGGTCTATCGACTTGAACTTGTATTTGCATTCTGTTAAGATTGCATTGAAATCTTCTGCTTCTCTATTGAGGGGAACATGAGTACTTTCTGAAATTGAGTTAACAGATAAAGTGCTATCCCCCGGTATACAAATTTCTACTCCATAGTAGGGAAACTTAACACACTGGTGGTAGGTAGATGGCACTACTTGCATATCATGGATCCAAGGTCTACCAAGTAGGATATTGTATGCCAGAGGACCAGCATCAACAATTTGGAATAAAATATCCTTCTAAACTGGGCCAATCCTAATAGGAAGTATAGCCAACCCTTTGGAACTTCTTTCCTCCTCATTGTAGGCTTTGATTGTGATCTTCTTTCTGGTATCTATGACTTGTTCAGAATAACCCAATATCTTCAAAATGCTTAATGAAAAAATATTAAGCCCAGCACCCCCATCTATCAACACACACCTTATACAAGTTTTGTGGATCGTGACTTCAATATGAAGGGCGAGATTGTGTGGGTGGCTCAAAGCTTTATCATCATCCTCTAGAAAATTAAGGTAATGAGGGCTGGCAATATGTTTAACCTTGTTCTGGAATTGGTCAACGTCTAAGTTGTTAGGGACATTCACTATGTGCAAGGCATCCTCAAGGACTTTCTTGTGTCTTGGGGACAACTCTAAGAGCTCAAAGATCAAAATCTAAGCTAGGGTTCTCTACAATTGATTGACAAGATTATAACTCATTTTAGGATTAACTACTGGTTTTAAGGTGACATTCTTGGATGCCATTTGCTTTGATTTACTTGGTTGACTTAAACTAGGTCCTCTAATGAAAATGAGACCTTGACTTCATGTGACAGCATTAAGAGCTTGGGATGATATTCTAGAGTTAGGACCCCTTAGCACCACGACAGGTTCTTCATCAAAGATAGGATGAGAGTCCATGTCTAGATCATAACCATAGGGATCTTTATTCCTCATCATATTGACATTTTCTTCTACAACTTCAAGCATGTTGACAACATTCTCCACAACTGTGTAGGTGTAATTGATCTCAGCCTTGCCATTCTTAGGTTTAGAGGTTTCCCCCTTCTCATACTTGGGAAAAGGTTCTTTGAAAGCCTTATGATCAGCATTGGCGTTCAATCCATCTATCTAAATTTTTCCATTCTCAATAATATCTTGGATGATATGCTTAATCTTCCAACAGTTTTCAATATTATGTCCAATGCCATTATGAAATTTGCAGAAGGCTTTCTCATCCCACCAATGTGATTTAACATCAGGTATATGATGCTTTGCTGGATCTTGAGGATGCACAAGGTTGTTGGTGATGAGTGTTTTCAAGACATCCTCATATGAATCACCAAGTTTTGAAAACTAACACCTCTCTTTCTTAGGCTTATCTTGATATCTTGGCTTATACTCTTGTTGGTTAGATGAGTTGAGCTTCATATCTTGAACAACACTAGACAAGTGAAGAATAGCTTGATCTTTGGGTTAAGAAGAGTCCACAACTCCATCATTGACCATTTGTTTGTTCATATTCTAATGTGATTTTTTCCCTTTATCCTTATTAGAGTTGTTATTTTGAACATTGTTGTTGTTTTTGTTGTTGGCCAAAATTCCTTGTTCTTTCAAAACATCCTCAATCCTAGATGTGGTTTCAACCATGGTGTCAAAGGAATAAAAAACATTTTCCTAACTTCATACCACATCTCGGGAACCAAGTTGCTAATAAGGATGTCAATCTTCTCATCTTCATGAATGGTCCTAGAGTAGCGAGAGCATTTTCATCTCCACCTTTGCAAGAAAGTGACAAAGGATTCCCCTTGATGTTTCTTTAAGTTGCATAAGTCCAACATGGTGACAAATCTTGAAAGATTGTATGCAAAGTGTTGGAAAAATCTATGGACAAGCTCTTTGAAAGTTTTGACGGGGGGAGTTATGTTGGTAAATCATTCCATCTCTTGAACCTTAAGACTCCTTGGGAACAATCTCATAAGGTATGAGTCGTCTTGATGGAACTCAAAACTCATAATATAAAAATGATGCACATGATCATGTGGATCTCCATTACCATCATACTTGTCATATTGGGGGATCTCAACTTTTCTAGGAAAGTCTTTCATGCTCACACTCTTGTCAAAAGGATTGGGACAAATTGAATCAAGATTGAAATGCAATTTCTACCCCAAGGTGGGCTCCAAAAATGTGTGCTAAAATGTTGACACACTTATATGAGTCATTAAATCCAAGATTGCTCAAGAATGAGGTGTCAAATAGTGACTCATAGATCTCTATTCATGGAGTGCAAGGGTTTTCAATGGAGGCCCTCAGATTAGACCTAGTTTATGCAAGTACACCATAAAATGAGAGATTCATAGAGGAAAACCAAGAATGCTAGTCTCCATGATTCATCAAGTATGCATGCAAAGGAAAATGAAAGCTACTCTATATGATAAAAATGCATGAAAGAAAACTAATTTATGAAAGGAAATGCTTATGTAAGATTATTCTATGAAAGGAAATATGAATCTAATCTAATATGCAAATGCAATATTAATCTAAATGGATTGCCATGGGGCATGAGAGAAGAAGACAAGAAAAGAGAATTTGCAATATCCAAGCTCAAGTGCTCAAGAATCTTCTCCAAAATTGCTCTCCAAACCTGCAGCATAACAATACACAAATCTTCTATATCCAAATGAGAAAGAGATGGCTCCTTATAAAGAATTTTGGACGGTCAAGATTAAGAGGCGAAAAGAAATGAGCAATGGTGGAGATTAAATATTGGTTGATCCATGTGCTCAAGATTCTTTAATGAGGCAAAAAGATGTAAAAGGCCCACCACTTAAAAGTATGTGCATTCAAAGTGGAGAGAAAAAGAGATTTTTATTTTTTTATTTTTTTATTTTTTTTCTTTTTCCAACACAAAGAGATATTTTAAGTGGGGATTTTATTAAAAGAGGAATTTTATTTTAATAAGATGATTTATTTAATTAAAAGGGAATTTTTCTTTTAATTAAATGAGGCTTAGGATAAAATGATCAAACCTTAGGAAAATATTAAAATAATTGAATTAATTACGATTTGATCAAGGAAATTGATTTGAATTGAAAATATTGCAAAACATTAATTTAGGAAATTGATAAAATGATGAATGGGGGCCCAAAGTCTAGGCGACCATTTTAGGGTGCATCCAAGCTGTACAATCCCTAGCATAATCTCCAATAGTACTTACACTTCTTATCAACATAGGTATGTCCTTTTCTACACTAAAATTTGTTTATACTCTAGGTGATCCTTTTGTTTCAACCATTGCTCATGTGCCTACAACTTTCTAAGTAGCAACTCTTTGGTAAAATTAGGTGTAATCATTTCTCCAATGATCTGTTCTTTGTACTCATAGGTTGATGGTAGAGATTTCACTATCTTCTATATGATTTCATTATCTGGTTTTCCTTCCACCACAATTCTTAATTCTTTCAAAAATCTCACTAATCCTACTAAAGTAACCTCTTATAGTTTCATCTTCCTTCATCTTAGAACTTTGAAACATACTAATATAATTTTTTAATTGAGCATTCTTCAAAGTTTCATCTCCTTCAATTTTTTTTTCCAAATTACTCCAAATATGAATAGAAAGTCTTAGATATTTTACCTCAGTATATTCTATATCTAAAATAGATGATATAATAGCCTCTCTAGCAAGCATATCATACATGTATAGGTTATTTTCTTCATTTGTACATCAATCAATTTTTTCTTCTTCTACAAATGTTTTCTTCATCTTAATAGCCAACCAATAGTCAATTCCCATGCATATAAAATGTGTCTTCATTCTTTCCTTCCAATTGTCAAAATTAACTCCATCAAACTTCAGACTCTCTTTCCTAAAAAATGTAGTAGCCATGGATCTCCTTAAGTTGTTAAAATTTTCCTTCAAGGATCTGATGCTCTGATACCAATTGTTAGAATGTAAAGTCCACTTACACAAATGAGAGGGGGGGGGTGAATCACTTGTGATCTTAATTAACTTAAATTCAATTCTATCAAATCTTAAAATTGTAATCAATAATGACAACAACCACAAGATAATAAACATTCACAATAAAAATAGATTTGTTAACTAGGGAAACTCTTGATCAGAGTGAAAACCCTGATGGAAATGATGCCAAAAAGATGATGTACTAATATAAAAGTTCCTTGTGAAAGGATATACCTTGTTAGAAGTATTATACAATAAAATCAATACATATGAGTCCCTGTGAGGATACTTTGGATCCCTACTAAAAGATCCCAACCTTGTGAGGAGTTGATGAGAAACATAATGACGACAACTGAACCCATTGTCCAAATTTCTTCAAGACTATCTTCACTAAAAAAATCTTTAGGAAAAAACATCCAAGGGTGATCTAACTAAAATACCAAATATGTTTCCCTGTATAGTTCCTTTGAAGTCCTCAACATACCAACAACATCATCTTCTTCTCTAATCGTAAAGATTTCACATTCAAAACTTGCACAATATTTCATGACCGCATGATACCTTCATGAAACCCCTCTTTACATACAAATAAACTTCCTTCCCTTTATACCAATCCCTAACGATTATTGAGTCAAACAAAAGGCTTACTCAATTTATAATTAACAATATAGGACATTAATGAGAATTTACATTACATGTTTCATTACAGCTAGATACTTCCACAATAATATTAATTTGTAGTCGGCTCCCAAAGAAGTAACATGCTTCACATCATCGAAAAGTCTTCATAGAATTCAAAGTATATTCTTCCATGTTTATCAAAGCATCCTGAATATGTCTTCAACAACATACCAACCTCCCTAAACTAGTTTCAACCTTGCTGAAATAATATAAATCTCAAATAACTGTCAAGAGTTCCTAGAAACTCTTACAATGAATAGTCTTCCATAAACTTCGCATAACTCAAACATATCTTCATAATTTTTTTTGTGCTTTTAATTAAATCATCAAAACATGTTCCTGAATTCTAAAAAATCTTTGTAAAACTCAATTCATCACTGTAAAACCTCGCCAAATGATTATGTTCCTGAAACTCTGTTAACTCTATCTAGAAATCATATATGTTGACATCAATGCCAATATCTGTCATGAATGTAACATATAAGAACTCAATCATCTCTAATCAATATCCAATTTGTCCTACTAACAACATTCATTAACATTCATGCTAACATAATTCACCCAACATAGACATTTCAAATTCTGATTCCATGATTCTTGAGAAATTTTTGGACAAAGAATCATTATTACAACCAAAGATGATATCATCAACATCAACTTAAATAACTAAAATTTCATCACTTTCAACTTTGACATACAAGTTACTATTCACTCCACCTCTAATGAACCCATTATCTATAAGGTGGGCATCCAACCTAGAGTACCAAGCTTTAGGAGCTTGTTTAAGACCATAATGATCTAGTTTATCTACTAATATAAGCCTTTGAGATGTTCCATGTAAACTTATTCATCAAGATAGCCACTAAGCAAAGAAGTTTTGACATCGATTTGGTAAATTATAATTTTTTTGTAGAAAGCATAAGCTATGAAAATCCCGATTGACTCTATTCTATCTACATGTACATATGTTTTGTTAAAATCAACACCTTCTTGCTGAGAATATCCATTACAAACAAACAAAGCCTTGTTTCTAATAAATTTTCTAAATTTATTAAGCTTATTTATGAATATCAATTTTCCTCATATAACACTTTTATCATCTAGTCTAGGTACTAATTACCAAGTTTTATTTTTCTCTATTTGATTAATCTCATATTTCATTGCATTTAACCAACAATAATCAATTAAAGCTTTATAAAAAGGCTTAGGTTCAAAATTAGTTACGGAACAATAATATTTAGCCATTTGATCTTTCTCTTCAACTTTAACTCTTCTTCTAGTAAGAACCCCTGCATCCTTATCACCAATGATATGAGTTTGTGGATGATTCTTTGTAACAACTTTAGAAAGTGTCTTTGGAGATGTGGCTACTTTAGAACTTGACTCATCCTCCTTATTTGAAGTATGTATTTTAGTAGGCTTGGGAGCTTAATCAGGTCTTATAGTAATATCATCCTCAAAATCCTTCAATTCCTCACTTAGAATCATTTTCTCATCAAATCTTACATTAATAGATTCAACAATTTTATTCAATCTATTATTGAAACATATATAAGATTTTCTATGAGTAGACTATCCAAGAAACATGCCTTCATCAGTTTTAGTTTGAAAGCTTCCTATATTTTCTTCATCTCTCTTATTATAAAATTTGCATCCAAAAATTTTTAAATATTGTTAGCCCATATATGGACCCCAACTCAAAATTTAAATTTTTTTTAGATTATTCCCTTTCATGTACCATATTATGGCAAATATTCTCTCTCTAAATCTGTATTTTAAAATCTTATAAGTTACAAGCATTAAAAACCTTTGAAATAGTTCAAACTAGTTCAATCGGGTTCAAGGATGTTCAAACTGGTTCAATCTTGTTCAATAGGTTCAAGGCTGTTCAATCAGGTTCAAAGCAATTCAAATAAAAGAAACTGGTTATTTGATGGAATATTGACATCAAGCTTAATCATTTTTGCATCAAGTTTGGTGTGATGATATTGCATAAAAATGATGATAGATCTCCATATGAAGATTTGTGTGGAAGATAATATCCAAAAAATGAATCTCAATTCAAATTTGTGATTCGTGTGTAAGATTTGACATGAAGAATGCTTAAAATTTTCAATGCAACTTGTAATCCCAAATTTGTAGAAAACAAAAAAAATAGTCATATTGCGAGGGGCATAACTTCTAACTCCACTGTTGGATCTGTCCCTTTTTTGGATATAGTTTTGAAAACCAAGTTATCTAACTTGTCACTGGAGAGATTTGCAAAATTATTAATGGTTTGGGAGATAAGAATTTTTTAGTCAACCACTATCAAAACTACCAAGAAGAAAATAAATCCACCTAGCATAAAGAAAGATTCTATTTTGGATCAGCATGCCACCTATCCATGTAGCAATTGGTTATCTTTCCAAACAAGTTATGTCATTATATACTTTAAAGGTTAAAGTTTGTAAGGATATTAAAATCCATAGAAAAGAAATGAAGTTACCAAGATTGGGAAGTCAAAAAGATAAAAAGTAAACAGTTATTTTTGCAAGAATCAGTTATTAAAATTGAAAAGAAACCGTCAGAAAGAGGAGAGTTAAATATTCAAAAGAAAGATAAGAGAGGGGTTCTTTATATGCAGTTTGGGTGCTTGAGAAAAGGAAAAAATATTATTTCTTATTTGTAACAAGGGAAAGAGGGAACGCATGTAAAGTTTTCAGTCATAGTTTTTGTCCAGGGACAACATGGTCTTTGAGTCATGGGTTATGTATTTAAAGAAAAAGAAAGAAACATATATTGAATCTGTGAGTTTGAATATTTTCTTTTCGACTGCATGTAGTCTGTGAGCTATTCCAATCATCTTTTTATGCAGTCCTACTCATTAGAAATGTGCATATGAATGCCATGAATTCTTTGAGTTCTATTCATTCATTTATCTGAAAATAAAATATCAAATCTCCCTCTCATGCTCCTACAATGGGAAGAATAAGTGAATGGTCTGTGTGCCATGCATTTAGTTTTCTTTTAAATTATTAAATCCATAATTTCATTCACACCATGTTGATGGGTGAATGTTAGTATGCCTTTGTGTCTTATGGTTAAAGACATAACCTAATTTTTATTCTTTTTAAAATTCATTGTAAATCTTTCTAAGAGGGAGCTATACCTCTCAATTCGGAGGAAAGTTATCAATCTAATGATAACTTATCCAACTGTTAGTAGCATTTGTACTTTTATCTGGGTATTGTGAGTCAGTTTGTGTTGGTATTTTTGAAATGAAAATCTGTTTACTAACAGATTTTTGAGGACTCTATTGGGGAACTTGAAAGCACAAGATTAGTGTTCTTTTTTTTCATATTTTTGAAGTATCTCTAATATAAAGAGATTGGCAAATCTATTTTTGGATCCTAAATCATGGTTGGCCTCCAATGAAGACCATTTTGTGTTGCTCCAATGAATGATAATAATGATAGTGATGATGATGATTTTTATTGTCAAAAGAGTAACGTGATTAAACCAGTGCAAACTGATTTCTTGATAAGTTTCTATGGTGGTATGAGATTCCAGCCTCATGAAGTTCACCCTTGTTTACTAAAGACTTTGTAAGACATTGAAAGTAAGACTAATGCTGAGCATCACTTGCTTGCTCAAAGTTTGAGTTTTCCTGAAGAAGCTGAAGTTTCACTATTAGATATTATAAAGATTGAAAAATCCAATGTCAACATGGATAAGGTTGATCAAATATGTGATGATAAAATTATTGAAGATGATTCCCCATGTGCATAGGATGTCATTTATATGGATGACTACAAATATGAAGAACATATTAATGAGAGTGAAGAAGAAGAGACACAAATGAAATCTGATAGTTGTGTTGGTGCTATCATAGAAGAAGCAGCTATTGAAGATAAAAAAGGCATGGATAAGGTAAAGAATGGCTTAACCTTGGAGCCTTTAATTTCTAAAAATAAAGATTCACATATCCTCCTTGTCTTGCCTAATGTTGATCAAGAAATATTTATTAATAAGTTGGAGTGTGGAATCCATGCACTTAGTGAAAGTATGTCATCAATTAATGTTAGTCACCACCAAAGCATGTATAAAGGGTTCCCCATTAGAGCTTTGTCTTATTCTTCAAAAAGAGCTATGAAAAGTGAGGAAGTAGATATTGTTGTTCAACCCCTATGACATAGTGCACTTATTTTGCCTTAGGAAGTACATGATAGGAGGTGGATTTTTGGTGGTGAGTTTATGCATTATGGTTTATTGGTTTCAGAAAACCTTCATTTGGCTTGCATGTCAAATCCATGCTTGCAGGTTCTTCAACGACATTCATTCCTATCTCGCAATGGATCATACTCTTCTCAGCCTATTAATGGCTTCATATGAGCAACTAGATGCATTTTTGAAGGTATGGGCTATATGCCCTATCACTTGTAAATAAAGTTTTTTTTGTGCTTAGGTGTGGCTTGCTTTGTTAGCTTTAGTTTTTGGCTTGTTAGTTTAGCCTTTCTCCCCTCCACCCATCTGCAAGCAACTCCCTGTGCTCCATTCTTTTGTGACTCTATTGCCCAATGGTGCTAGGAACTTATATTTTTAACCAGAGATGCTGGAAGTTCTTTTCTTTTTGCATGAAAAATAAATCCCCTAGTAGAGCCTATGTTAGCCCATATATGGACCCCAACTCAAAATTTCAAAAAAAATCACAATATCCCCTTTTATGTACCATATTATGGAAAATATTCTCTCTCTAAATATGCATTTTAAAATCTTATAAGTTACAAGCCTTGAACCCCTTTAAAATAGTTCAATCAGTTCAATTGGGTTCAAGGATGTTCAAACTGGTTCAATCTTGTTCAATAGGTTCAAGGTTGTTCAATCAGGTACAAAGCAGTTCAAACTGGTTATTTGGTTGAATATTGACATCAAGCTTAATCATTTTTGCATCAAGTTTGGTGTGATGATATTGCATAAAAATGATGATAGAGCTCCATATGAAGATTTGTGTGGAAGATAATATCCAAACAATGAGTCTCAATTCAAATTTTTGATTCGTGTGTAAGATTTGACATGAAGAATGCTTAAAATTTTTAGTGCAACTTGTAATCCCAAATTTACAAAAAATAGAAAAATAGTCATATTGCGGGGGCATAACTTCCAAATCCACCGTTGGATTTGTCTCATTTTTGGATATGTTTCTGGAAACCAAGTTATCTAAATCATCATTGGAGAGATTTCCAAAATTATTAATGGTTTGGGAGACACAAATGTTTTAGTCAACCACTATCAAAACTACCAAGAAGAAAACAAATCCTCCCAACATAAAGAAAGATTCTATTTTGGATCAGCATGCCACCTGTCCATGTAGCAATTGGTTATCTTTCCAAATAAGTTATGTCATTATATACTTTAAAGGTTAAATTTTGTAAGGATATTAAAATCCATAGAAAAGAAATGAATTTACCAAGATTGGGAAGTCAAAAAGATAAAAGGTAAACATTTATTTTTGCAAGAATCAGTTATTAAAATTGAAAAGAAACCGTTAGAAAGCGGAGAGTTAAATATGCAAAACAAAGAGAAGAGAGGGGTTCTTTTTTCGCAGTTTGGGTGCTCCAGCAAAGGAAAATTTTTTTTTTCTTATTTGTAACAAGGGAAAGAGGGAATGCATGTAAGGTTTTTAGTCATAGTTTTTGTGTAGGGACAACATGGTCTTTGAGCCATGGGTTATGTATTTAAAGAAAAGAAAGAAACATATATTGAATCCATGAGTTTGAATATTTTCTTTTTGATTTCTTGTAGTTTGTGAGCTATTCCAGTCATCTTTTTATGCAGTCCTACTCATTATAAATGTGCATATGAATGCCATAAATTCTTTTAGTTCTATTCATTCGTTTATCTGAAAACAAAATATCAAATCTCCCTCTCATGATCCTACAATGGGAAGAATAAGTGAATAGTCTGTGTGCCATTCATTTAGTTTTCTTTTAAATTATTAAATCCACAATCACATTCACACCATGTTGATGGGTGAATGTTAGTATGCCTTTGTGTCTTTTGGTTAAATACATAACCTTTTTTTCTTTTTTTTTTAAATTCATTGTAAATCTTTCTAAGAGGAGTTGTACCTCTCAATTCAAAGGAAATTTATCAATCTAATGATAACTTATCCAACTATTAGTAGCATTTGTACTTTCATCTAGGTATTGTGAGTCAGTTTGTGTTGGTATTTTTGAAGTGCAAATCTATTTACTAACAAATATTTAATGGAAGAAACTCTACCATACCACAATTTATAAGGTGTGAAGGTAGATTTTACCCTGATTTGCACATGATTGAGAATATAAAGAGCTATATGAATAAATTCTTTGAAATACCTATCAGAAAGACTTTCCTCATTAAGTATTGTTCATGCCATCTCCTTTACAGTTCCATTCTTTCTTTCAACTATTTCATTCTGTTGAGGAGTACAAGTAGTAGCATACTATCTTTTAATTCTATGTTTTTCACAATAATCAACAAATTCTTGTGAGGTAAACTCACCACCCTTGTCTATTCTTAAACATTTCATTTTTAAGTCAAATTCACTCTCAACCATCTTTCTAAATATCTTAAACCATTGAAAATCTTATTATTTGTGATTGAGAAAAGTGACCCATACCATCCTAGTATAGTCATCAACAAAGAGCATAAAGTACTTCCCACCATTGACAGATTCTGTCATTGTAAGACCACACAGATCAGTATGCACAATCTAAAAAGGTCTTGTGGAAGAGTGTTTTTTAGATTTTAAAGATACATTTGTTTGTTGTCCTTTTAGACACTCTTTGCACACTTAATTTGTAGGTTTACATAGAATAGTAAAAACTCTTACATTTTGATTCTTACTAATATGAACCAAGTTGCCAAAGTTTACATGCCCCAAATATTTATGCCACAACCAATTTTTTTCAAGTTGACTCATGAGACGCATGCCTTCATTGTTCTCATAATTAGTATCTATTCAAGCTGATTATAAAGGTTACCAACAACTCTTAGACTAATAGAAATTATTTTACCAGATTTATTTTTGATAGATCAACCTTTGAAATAGAAAGATGCATTTTATCCATTATCACATATTTTACTAACACTCAAAAGGTTATGTTTCAAACCTTCAACATAATAAACATAATTAATAGGAGTGTCAGCATTCAAACATACATAACCTTTACCTCTAATCTAAGTACCTAAATTATCTCCAAACATTACAAAGCCACCATCATAATCCTCCAAATGAAGGAAATTGTCTTTATTTCCTGTCATGTAGTGTAAACACCCACTATCTAATACCCACATTGTTTTCTTGTTACAAAATAATGTAGTTTGAACCAGCATAGATTTCTCAGTGCTACAAATGAACTTGTGTTTCCACACTTTAGTAACATGTGTACTTGATTTTTACTAATTAGTGGTATGACCAAGAACATTAAAATTGACACATCTTATTGTTTTTGGAAAACCATATGATTTCTTATGTCCAAAAATATATGTTCTATGTGTTAAAAACCTGCATGTGCTAACCTTATGCTCAAACTGATTGAAATAGAAATAGTAGCCATAAAAGAAGCCAAACCTAAATGATATTCTATTGTAAGTATAGGAATGGATTTTGTTTTCTAGTTTAAAGTTATATTTTGATGTTTCATCCTTATCAAAACCCACACTTTTCAAATCCTTGTGTTGTTTTTGGTAATTCAGAATATGATTTAGATGTATTGTGCTTTCATACTTTTGAACTTGTTTTTGTAAAGAAATAACTTTCTGTTCTAGACTTTGAATTTTCTAATCATCATCAACAAGAAAGGACTTTTGACTATCAATAACCTATGTTGAGGTTTATAAGTCCACTTGTAGAATTTGATTTTTACTTTCATGAGTATATACTAGCTTCTTAATTCTTTTGACATCCTGAACAACACAAATAATCTCTTCTTCAAGATCTATTTCTCTATTTTCAGAATTAGAATGATTTTATATTTTGCTAGAGTTTTCCTTTTCAGAAGATTCAACTTCTGCTATAAAAAGTGTTTCATCCCCTTCACAAAGTGATTCACTTGACTCATCTTCATCACTATTTTTTTCAATATGATGACAATTAGCACCAAAATGTCTTGTTTTACCATAGCTGAAGAACTTGAAGGGTGATTTTACCTTGGACTTATTTTTCATATTTCTAACTAATAATGCTTCAATAATATCTAAAAGTTCAGAGTCACTATTAGGTTCTTATTTCTTTTCTACTTTAATAGAGGTCTCTTTAGGAGTGGAATGATTTCTTGCAATCCTCATTTCATAGGCCAAAAGTATGCCTTGTAACTTATGTAGAGACATGGTGGAATTTTTTTTTCTTCTAAGTTTGAAATTTTAGTCTCAAACTTAGGCAATAAGGTTCTAATAACCTTTCTCACCACATCATATTCATCAATAGTTTCTGCAAGACCTCTTCGAGAGTCAACAACTTCATCAGTTCTAAGAAGTTAATTAGCTATAGTTTTATCATATTTGATTCTCAATTTATCAAATTGATTTTTGAGTTTGAGGATTTTAGACTCTTTGAATTTTTCATCTCCTTTATTGATAGTGTCAATCCTACTCCATATCTCATTAGTAGACTTACAATACATGACTTTAATTAAGACATCCTTAGTGAGTCCACACATGAGAGAAAACTTTGCTCTTGCATTCAGTTCATATTTTGTCTTTTCATCAAGATCTATAGTAGCAGTAGAGGGAACAATATATTTAGTGGTTACTATCTCCTGCATCCTAACATAAAGAGAATTTAGGAATGTTTCCATCATAATCTCCTAGAACACATAATCATAGTCATCAAATAGGGAAGCTCTTTTAAGAGAATCACCTTCTGACCAAGCCATAAGAACTTCCAAAAGACAAGAATCAATCCCTAGGACAAACCTATATGCAGGGACCCTATGCTCTAATACCACTTGTTGGAAGTGGATTCACTTTGGAGGGGTTGAATCAAAGTGAGTAAATTTTGAACAAGAATGTATACTAAAAAATTGATGACTTGGGTTTCCAATTTTGAATTGATGCAATGAAGATAAATATGAAGGATTAACCCACTGACTATGTATACTTCATAGTTCATCAAATGACTTGACTTCAATATAACACAAAAATATTAAAGCATGTTTATGTGATTATTTAATTATAATGACGAACAATATTTATAACACTTTAAGTAAACCAAAACACTTTTGATAAATTAACAACTCAGAATATTTGTAGAATTCAAAAGATGTGTTTATACCATGAATGGAATAAAATTGATTCAAACTAATACACCATGTAAAGACAACTTGAACATAATGTATCAGAGCATAAACTAAAACTAATTTTAATGAGTGGAAAAATCCTCTTGGGGTAGAAAGAACCACTCATAACCTATATATTTTATTAATCCAAAGAGAACCAACTCTATTACAATAGTGGCGCTATAACTCACACTTTTATGAAAGGAAAAACTTCACTGAAGCACCAACATTACATTTCAAAGTTACAATAAAGATATGTGGCAACCTTACAACTGGACTATGCAGTTCTAAAGTTCTCAAAGACCAAAAAGAACTAAGATAAAATGTTGGATAATTTCCAATACAAAGTATCACAAATTTTCTCTTTCACAACACAAAATGTATGTTAAACAATCCAGAGAAAATATAATCGAATATATATTTTTTTCTTTATAAAATATGCTTTGTATCATAATCCAACTACTACCACAATAGTAGAGTACCATGTTTAAATATAAATGTCTCTGTTTGACATAACTCTCTAAATCATCAAAGGTTACCCTCAAAAAGGGTTCCCAAACTACAATTAGGGTTGAAGTATAATCGTATCAACAAAATTTCTATAAAAAAAATTACTTTTGTAACACAACCAAAACCCTTTCTTTTTATTTATTTAACCTTTTCAAACTTTTCATGTGAAACTTATCAAGTAACTTAAAAGAATAGATCTCAACTAGATAAACCAATTTTCATCATTGATTTTATCTTAAAAAATGGTTCAAATCAAGATGAGAATAAGACAAAATAGAATACCTATGAATCTCTAAAAATTTACGAGTGAAACAAATAGAATCAACCACCATTCAAATCCTTTTTGTCTCTTCATCATCATACTCAAAATGTAGAAGATGGTACTGATCAAACAACTACTTGTAACCATAAAAAACATTGCTATGGCAACATAAAAAGAATAGGGTTTGTCAAAATGAAATAAACTCATAATTTTCACCCTAATCATAGCTTATCCCAAACAATGTTGTAATGTCTTTTACAACATGAGATTATTGAAGTAAAAAACATTCCACATGACTGATGAAGTCACCTTAAAACTATATGAACAATAAAACCAAACTGACACAATGAGTGTCATATAAGTACTACCCATAAAAGCCATATCATCATTGCAAGATAATTAGACCACACCGACCTCATATAGTCACCTTTTAAAATTCTTTTGAATATACTTTTCCCTTGATGCAGAGGCATTCTAGGGTACTCAGTGAATCTACATGGTGGTGTGTTCTTTTGGTTTTGTGTTACTTAGTTGCTGCTTTAACTGACGGTCTTGGTTATTGAAGGAAGCTCAATCACTGAAGGAACTGGATGAAACCTCTGGCACTCAGTAGAACTTGTGATTGTCGATGCCCATGGTGCTCGATCGATGTTCTTACTCGGTGATGCATGTGTTTCTCAGTAATGCTTTGCATGGTCGGTTCTTTCACTGGTGCTCGGTTGTTTCTTTGGTGCTTGGTAGTTCTAGTTTACCGATTGGAGTTCTTGAAGATTTGGTTGGCCGACTTTGTGCATTTTTGTTGGAAGCTTTTGTTTTATTCTCCTATGTAGATCTAGAGGCCGAAATGGAGAATTAAATATTTGTAAGGCTATTTGAGAGCCAAGTGTTGTTGCATTTAATATTTTTTTGTAATAGGAGCCGACTTGGCTTAGGAGTTAATTATTTATTCCAGCCAACTTGTGGTTGAGGAAATGTATTTAAGGAGTACTTAGGTAGTTATTTAAGGAAGTGAGTGTGATAGATAGATCTATATCCTATGAGATCTTGAAGATCAAATTGTTTATCTGATAGTTGTAATAGTAGAGCTAGTGGTTTGCATGCTTGGAGAGAAGGAGATTTCTTGGTATCTTGTGAGCTCAAGTTCAGATCTACCTTAGTGTTTCCATCAGTTGCTGATTGTTTTAGAGCTGGACTAGCTAGAAGATTGCAAAAATACTTTTGATAGTATTTGGCCCTAACCGGGAAGGCCTTATAGCCGGGCATGTTAATGAAAATTTATTTGAAAACATTGTCTTGTTTTGTTATTCCGCATTGTGGTGTTTGGCTTCATGTTTGGACTATCTTAATTGTATCCTTTGTACCTACCCTGCATTATGTGGTATCAGAGCTTGAAGTTCTTGAGTGTGTAAAATGATCTCTGAGTTGAGGTTGTTTGCACCAGGACCTTGTTGGTGATTTATTTCTTTGGGTTTTCAAAGATATTGAAGGATGCCTCCAAGAAGATTGGACCCTAGAGAGAGTGCAGATCTCTATGATGTTGTGGAATCAAAGATTATAGAGAAGGTTAAAGTTGATTTCAGATCTAAGATGGAATTGATGAAGAATGACATCATCACTAAGGTCATGAGAGCTATTACTACTATGATGAGGAATCTTGGTACTGATGATGGTTATGAGGAAGCTATTGAAGACTTTGAAGCCACTAGATGTAGTGGAGATGACTAGAGAGATAGATTTGGTGAAGACAAAAATGATTAGTTACATAGATCTAGAGCTCAGTTTAGTACTAGTTACCAAATGGAAGTTTCTAATTTCTCTGGTACTTTGAGACCCAAGGATTTGAATGTTTAGATTGGTGAATTAGAAGATTTCTTTGAGCTTGAAGAAATTTAAGATCCTCTTAGAGTAAGATTGGCACATACTCAGTTGAAAGGACATGCTGCTCTTTGGTGGAAAGAATTAAAAAGAGATAGAGAAAATAAAGGTGAAATGAAGATCAATCGGTGGAGGTTGATGGTGACTAAATTGAAAGCTTAGTTCATGCCTGCCAACTATGAGCTTGACTTGTTTAAGAAGTTGCAGAATCTAAAGAAAAAATATTTGACTATAGAGGACTATACCGAGGAGTTTTATAAGTTGACTATTCAGTTTTGACATAGAGAACTTGGTAAAGAAAAGGTAGCTCGGTATGTGAATGGTTTGAGATTCAATATTCATGATGAGCTTGGTATGCTGAAGATTGATTTGGTTGAAGATTCTTATCAGTATGCTCTGAAGGTAGAAGATAAGTTGAAGAGGAGACAACATAGTAATCCCTACGGGAAGGAAATGATTGATCACTCGGTGAAGGATAAACCGATTGCTAAAGATGAACTGAAACCTGTGGAGTTGAAGAAGAAGACAGGTAGGGTTATCTTTAAGGGTACTTGGTATAATTATGGTGAAGAAGGACGTCAATCTTTTGAGTGTACACAAAAGAATTTTGGTGACCGAAGGACTGCTGTAGTAAATGAGAACATTTAGAATGAACTTGAATCTAAGAACTTGCTAGTTCAGAGAACATTTCTCAATGCAAAGGAGGAACCTTGTCAGAGGAGTAATTTGTTCAGAACTCGGTGCAAGTTAGGAGGTAAACTTTGTGATGTAATTGTTGATAGTGGTAGCATTGATAACCTTGTTCCTCAGGACATGGTTCAAAAAATTGGTTTAAATAGAATGAGAAATCCTCATCCTTATAGGATTGGCTAGTTAAAAGATGTTCATGCTTTGGAAGTAAGGGAGTAGTGCTTTGTTAATTTTTAGATTGGCCAGTATAAGGATCTAGTGTTGTTTGATATTGTGGAGATGAATAGTTGTCATATATTTCTCAATAGACCTTTGCAGTATGATTGTAGAGCTATATATGATTATGTCAAGAATGTGTTTACCACTGATAAAAGGAAGCTTTCCCTGATGCCTTTTTTGGATACAACACTTGGTAGGAGAAACCTGAGCTTTGGTAGCTGAGATGAGTTGAGAAATTCTGAAAGGATAGATCAGTATGGAGTGTTAGTACCCTATAGAAAATTTCATGGCTCTAGAAATTTTCTCCTCATTTATGTAGTCATTTTTGTGTCTCCGGCTAAACCCTTAGTTCAAAATTCAAAATCTAGCCATTGCATACAAAAACCCTTTGTTTTTACCCTGGCCTTGTTATAATTTCAAGTTAACTTTTCGGGCCACTTAAAACCTTTTATCTACATGTGCTATTTAAATGGGTTCACTTCATGTCGTGTGGTTAGGTTTCATGTGTCGGTGGGTCCCCTTTAAACTTTCCTAAGTTCCCAGCGCCCTACAAGTTTTAAATTTTCCTAAGTCCTGAGCTTTAATTTTTCCTATGTTTCAGCTTTGTATTTTCCTAGGCCCGGCTCTCTGACACCATCTCCATCAAACGGTGGGCGTATCTTCTCATGAGATGTGTTAGAGGCTTGCGAACTTAAGACATCCATTGATTCTCCTTTATCACAGAGCTTCTCAAATAGGTGGGTCCATTGACATGTATGCACAAATGGGGACATCTGATAGGTCCACGGGTAAACAACTCAAAATGTGTTAGTGGGACCTGATTTTCTGATGGGTCAGAGGGCCTTGACATCCGTAATCCATCCAATGATGGGCGTAAGTTCTCATGGAATCTATCAGAGGCTTGAGATCTTACGCCAACCGTTGATCTCATTTGTCTCAAACGTATCTTTGGTGGTGGTCTCGGTGTCAGGTGGAGCTGATTTGGAGGCTTTTCATTGGTCCACGTAGTATGAGGTGGAGTCCTGTCAGTGGGACCTAATTTTTTGGATGTGTTAGTGGGTCCTGATCCTATCAGTGAATCGACGGATGACATATAATCTTATGGGTTTTGTCAGAGGCTTAAGATCTTGTGACGACCGTTGATTTTATTTCCTGTCAGATGGTTGTTAGAGATGGGAGGAGATTCTTGATCTAACAGTGGGCGTGTAATCTGATAGAATCTTGGATGTCTTTGCAAACTTTAGATGATCGTCTGATCTTCCAAGCGGTTTAATGTTCTCAGTGGGGCCATTTGCCAGGTGGTGCAGGATTGTTCAAATTTTATTGGTTGACATGGATGATGCGGCAGGGTGGGGTCATTGTCAGAGAGATTAGTGATGAGGACATGATCTACGGTCGGTGTAAGTTCTCATGAGTTCTATCAGAGCTATGAGATCTTATGCCTGCCGTCCGATTATAAGGCTTGCAAAAGGTGGGTCCTTTGTTAGTGTGACCGAGCATGAGCCATGAATGACATGATGACAAGTGGCATAAAGAGGGCCTAGGTGGGGTCAAAAGGTTTAGCGGTCCAGATGAATGAGGTTAGCAGCCTAACAAAATTCATAGGGTTTGCTCATTCGCATGATGAATTGGTGGTGTTCTAAAGGGTCTGGTGAATTCCTTCAGTCGCCAGTTTGCTAAATAAAGGACCGGGGTTAGTAAGTTTCCTTTGTTCACTTGTTCACGGGGTTAAACTTGGGTTAGTGTTTTCATTGCATGAATAGAAAATGCCTTGGCGCATGTTCACTTGAAGTAAACCTGAGGTGTCTAGTTGAGTTAAGATCATAAAGGACCACAAAAAGGAGAGATCTAATGGCCATGACTTAAAGTTAACTTGATTTTCAATTATGACCGCCGATCTACTGCTAGCGCCATAATGTAGCTGTTTAATTTCAAATTTGAATTTGCAGAGGATTTATAGCAACAGGAAGTACCAGAATTTATGGTTTTAATAGCTGATTTCAATTGGTTTGGTGGTGCTTGCTATAGTAGTGTGGTCAAGGGTGTTGTTTGATCATCTGCAGGGGTCTGTACCGTGTGCTTTTGTGCTCGAGGTGTGTTGCAGGGTTGACATTTTGAGTGTTTTTGTGGTTCTCAGTACCTTCACAGAGAATTTTTCATGATTGAGGATCATTCTAAGATTTTCTTTCTCCTGGTTGCCTGGGTTTCCACCCCTGTAATAACTTTATGACCGTTTCCAATTGGTTGGGTGGTTGAAACCATAACCCTAGCTGTCTGAAGCTTGTTGCATCCTAAATTATTTTGGGATTCCAAGGTAGCTAGTGGTATAAATGGTGAAATGTTTTACTTTGTAAGGGTTCCTTCTTCTGCAAATTTTTTAGGAGAACTGGTTCCATGAAGGGTCCTTTTCCTTTAGATTTTCTCTACTTCTCTGCATATAGAGTGTTCTTTTCTCCTTTGTTGGCTCAGAGAATATGATATGTATTATAATTGATTTTTCTTATGTATGAGATTCAATATATTTCTACTGTTATTCAGATTGTCTCCATTTGAGTTTTCGACCTATTGATTGAAGTATCAAGGTTGATTCCATCTTTCTATTTGCATTTCCTATGTGTTTGCAATAGAGTTGTTTTCGCAGAAGCAACTAGGTTTGGGATTGGTTTTCAGGTGTGTATGAACTGGGGTATCAAGGATATCTTATGTTTGTCTTCTAGTGGATGCTTGTATTACTTGTTTATAGGTCTCTTCTAAGGGGAGAATTAATATCCTTTGAATAGGTGATAGCACATTTGGGTACACAAGTGGATTGTTGAAGTATGACCTGATTAATGGTGTATGTTTGGTGTAAGGCATCAACATATTTGAATGTATTGCTTTCTTGTTTCATAGCTCTTTGTTGCAAGAGGTTATTTGACTCTGTGGCCCATTGGACAAGGCAGTGGTCTATGAGAGACTTAGTGTATCTCAGGGGTCTCTTCAACCCAACATAAATCATTCAAATCAAATACCTTTCCCTTTCATGTTGGTAGTAGTAGTAGGAGGTCCTTTCTAGTCATCAGACTCATTCTATGCAAGTAGGACTATTGCATTAAGAATTTCTTTCATTGGGGTACAGGATACCTAAAGGGGTTTGAAGACTATTCCACAATAATCTATCTACAGGCCTATTGTTTATCATGAGGTGTCTTGAGTGTGCAGATAAGACAAAACCTGCCTGAGTGATGTAGAGCTAAAAGAAGAAGGAGGATTCCTTTCAATCCTCATCAATTGGACTATTTTCTTGTCAAACTTGAGTGCCTACCCTGAGAATCAAGCCCATATATTGATTGAAGTTTGGTCCTACAAGGAAAAGACCCAACAAACTGGTGACTCTGTTGGGGAAGAAGTAAAAGACGACAAGCTTTCCTGCTTGGCTGGATCATCCCAGAGTCTGGTTAAATGATCACAGAGTCAAATATAAAAAACACATTTGTAAAATTTTCTCACTAAGTGTTGAGTGGCAGCTCTGATGTCTCTGTTTGATTAGTGTAGTTCTTGACAAATAGTATGCAAATCCTGGTGTAGTTTTGGTTGATTGGAAGAGGTACAAAGAAAAGAAAAATTTCCCTCTTCTAGGAGGTGGTGACCCTATATTATAAAGAATCTAATGGAGCTACATGGTTAGCTCTAGATCTGCCCTACCTTCCAGTCAACAAAGTCTTCTGCTACAAAATTCTAAAGTACTTTTCAAGGTCTAGATGTTTCCTTATTAAGTGATCAAGCACTAAGAAAAGGATAAGGTGTGAGTAGAGGTTTGCATACTTCAAGTTTTCAGTTGCATCTCTATAAAATTTTATGGAAGTAGTGCATTAAGTTGTAATGCGTAAGCTTGATGAGGAGCTTGCTTTCCTTGAGCAAGGCATCTTTAGGGATTGCATGTCATTGATGAGATTGAAAGTAGGATGTAGAAAGGATCTATCCATATCTCTTTTGTATGATAGATTTTGGGATGTATATAATGAGCTTCCTGATGATGTTGAGTTTTCAAAATCTGAGTTCATTGGTTTATTCTTGGATCTTTGTTTTCATGAGTCAACCAGTTGGTCAAATGCATTATGGGAAGATTATTATATATGTGTCAGAGATTGGATACTTAGTGATGACAGCCTTGGGCTTGAGGATGCACTTGGGGTTATGTCCTTGAAAGCTGAGAACTAGCAGTTATTGGGGGACAGGAGGTTGAGGGCATTGGCTTCTCTTTATGTTGATCATGAGGAAGCCAATGGTTCTGATGTTGATTCTCATTATGCAGAAGGTGTTGACTATGAGGCTGATTTTGAGGTCAGTGCATATGAGGATGCTGAAGATGAGTCTGAGGATGGCAATATTTTCTTTCTGTCTACAGATTTTTCTTCTTATCAACATGAGAAGGCAATTTTCTTGTCTCAGTTTGATGATATTTTGTGTGAGTGGCAAGAATATGAATATGATGTAGATGATGATTCCTGTAGTTATTTTTCCACACAAGATGATCTAAGGCTAGAGGTCTCTTTTCTTTTCTTGGACAAGGAAGATGTTTGCAGTAAGGGTGAGGCTGAGGAAGATGAAAATAAGGCCCAAAGTCCATTAAGTAGTGATGAGATTTCAACACTTTTGGCTAAAGAATTTCAAAGGTATGCCCCTATTTTGGATTTTGATTTGCAGCTCCCCTATGATTTATCCTTTGACACTGATAATGAGGCCAGTGTTCAAAGTGACCCTGAGGACCCATGTATATTGTAGTTCCCCTCATGTAGTGACTCTGCAAGAGAAGAGGTAGAAGGAAATAATAGTGTGTTGTCCTGTCATGAGAATTCTATTGATGAACAAATTTCTTGTTCAAACCCTTTTCCTTCTTTTGCTAAATATAATACTGATGGTGACAGTGTTGAGGACCTAGTCTTCAATATTTGGGACATAATTTATTTTGGTGAAAATGATGATGTAGTGTTCCCCTATCACAAAATTTTTGAAGAAGACCTTCACTTGGTTCATGATCCAATTCATGAAAATATCATGGATGAGCCAAGTTGTTTAGTGGCTAAGGCAATGCATGATGATAAATCAGAGGATCCAAGTCCTTCTCAGCCAGGTATTTTTGATCTAATGCATGATGCTCAATATGTTTTATTTTTTGATGCATTCTTTCCCAGTCATTAAGAGGAAGTAAGAGATGTTCCTTACTTCTTGGAATATGAGTATGAGGATGATTATGACTGGAAAAACATGGGTAGTGATCAGTACAACTTTGTTTTTCAGCCCATGAACTATCATATATGTTGGCAGAAGGATGGTCATGAAATTTGCAGGTGTTTGGTCACATTTGTGGATGAGAATCAGATTTTTGATTCATGTGGGTCATTATTTTTCTTTTGGTGGCCTGGGGCTACCAAGTAAAATTGTAAATTTTTGTAAATCTCTATAAATATTTCCCCTTTCTGTTGTGTGTTTCCCTTCTTGTCTCCCTAGTTCGGTTGCCAGTTTTTAAGGTCCCTATTTTTGTTTTGTGGGTGGTCTGCTCTCCTAGAGTTCTGAATTCTTTCATGGACACAAGTTGCCCATCATCCCCAACTAGAGCCACTGTTAGTACCCTGCAAAAAATTTCATGGCTCTAGCAATTTTCTCCTCGTCTCTGTAGTCATTTTTGTATTTCCGACTAAACCCTTAGTTCAAAATTCAAAATCTAGCCATTGCATACAAAAACCCTTTGTTTTTACCCTGGCCTTGTTATAATTTCAAGTTAACTTTTCAGGCCAATTAAAACCTTTTATCTGCATGTGCTATTTAAATGGGTTCACTTCATGTTGCGCGGTTAGGTTTCATGTGTTTTTGTGGTTCTCAATACCTTCATAGAGAATTTTTCATGATTGAGGATCATTCCAGGATTTTCTTTTCTCTTGGTTGCCTGGGTTTCCACCCTTATAATAACTTTATGACCGTTTCCAGTTGGTTGGGTGGTTGAAACCCTAACCCTAGCTGTCTGAAGCTTGTTGCATCCTAAATTCTTTTGGGATTCCAAGGCAGCTAGTGGGATAAATGGTGAAATGTTTTACTTTGTAAGGGTTCCTTCTTCTGCAAATTTTTTAGGAGAACTAGTTCCATGAAGGGTCCTTTTCCTGTAGATTTTCTCTACTTCTCTGCATATAGAGTGTTCTCTTCTCCTTTGTTGGCTCAGAGGATATGATATGTATTGTAATTGATTTTTCTTATGTATGAGATTCAATATATTTCTATTGTTATTCAGATTGTCTCCATTTGAGTTTCAAACCTATTGATTGAAGCATCAAGGGTCGTTCCATCTTTCTATTTGCATTTCCTATGTGTCTGCAATAGAGTTGTTTTCATAGAAGAAACTAGGCTTGAGATTGGTTTTTAGGTGTGTATGAACTGGGGTATCAAGGGTATCTTATGTTTGTCTTCCAGTGGATGTTGGTTAATGTATTACTTATTTATAGGTCTCTTCTATGGGGAGAGTTAATATCCTTTGAATAGGTGATAGGACATTTGGGTAAACAGGTGGATTGTTGAAGTATGACCTGATTAATGGTGTATGTTTGGTGTAAGGCATCAGCATATTTGAATGTATTACTTTCTTGTTTCATAGCTCTTTGTTGCAATAGGGTATTTGACTCTGTGGCCCATTGGACAAGGCACTGGTCTATGAGAGACTTAGTGTATCTCAGGGGTCTCTTCAACCCAACATAAATCATTCAAATCAAATACCTTTCGCTTTCATGTTGGTAGTAGTAGTAGGAGGTCCTTTCTAGTCTTCAGACTCATTATATGCAAGTAGGGCTATTGCATTAAGAATTTCTTTCATTGGGGTATAGGATACCTAAAGGGGTTTGAAGACTATTCCACAATAATCTATCTACAGGCCTATTGTTTATCATGAGGTGTCTTGAGTGTGCAGATAAGGCAAAACCCGCCTGAGTGATGTGGAGCTCAAAGAAGAAGGAGGATTCATTTCAATCCTCATCAATTGGACTATTTTCTTGTCAAACTTGAGTGCCTACCCTGAGAATCAAGCCCATTTATTGATTCAAATTTGGTCCTGCAAGGAAAAGATCCAACATGGAGAACAAGTCTGTGTGTTATCAAAGAAAGATTTGAAAAGATAGAGGAAACAAAAGTGGAAGAGTATGTAAGGTGAAGAGTTGAAGGGCTTGTATGTGAAGAACCAATTTTGGGTTTATATCCTGAATCCCAAAAGATGTTCTTCCAGCCTATGAGAATATCTCTTCAAACTTGGGGTGTCTAATGTAGGGGAATTCTAGGGTACTCGGTGAATCTACCTGGTGGTTTGTTGTTTTGGTTCTATGTTACTTGGTTGCATCTTTAACCGATGGTCTTGGTTATTGAAGGAAGCTTGGTTGCTGAAGGAATTCAAGGAAACCTCTGGCACTTGGTGGAACTTGTTCTCAGTGATGCCTTTGGTGCTCAGTCAATGTTCTTTCTCGGCGATGCCTATGTTGCTTGGTAATTCTTGGTGTGGTCGGTTATTTCACTAGTGCTCCATTGTTTCTCTGGCGCTTGGTAGTTTTGGTTTACCGATTGGAGTTCTTGAAGAGTTGGTTGGTCGACTTGGTGCATTTTTGTTGGAAGCTTTTTTTGTATTCTCCTATGTAGATCTAGAGGCCAATATGGAGAATTAAATGTTTGTAAGGCTATTTGAGAGACAATTTTTGTTGGATTTAATATTTGTTTGTAATAGGAGGCAACTTGGCTTAGGATTTAATTATTTCTTCCAGCTAACTTATGGTTGAGGAAATGTATTTAAGGAGTGCTTAGGTAGTTGTTTAAAAAAGTGAGTGTGGAGGATAGATCTAGATCTTGCGATATCTTGAAGATCAAATTTTTTATCTGATAGTTGTAATAGCAGAGCTAGTGGTTTGCATGCTTGGAAACAAGGAGATTGCTTGTTGGCTTGTGAGCTCAAGTTTAGATTTGCCTTAGTGTTTCCATCAGTTGTTGATTGTTTCAGAGCTGGACTAGTTGGAAGATTGCATAAATACTTTTGATTGTATTTGGCCCTAACCAGGAAGGCCTTACAGCCAGGCATGTTAATGAAAATTTGGTAGAAAACATTATCTTGTGTTATTCTGCATTGTGGTGTTTGGCTGTATGTTTGGACTGTCCTAAATTGGATCCTTCATACCTGTATTGTGTCAGACCTGATACCACCACCTTTTACAATATTCTAAATATAAGCCAAAAATATATGGTGTCGGCTAGTTCTTTGAATATCACTTAAAAATATAAATGATTCTTGAAAGTGTTGTTACACCGAAAGCATATGATATGCTTTTCAAAGGGTGAAAACCCAATAATATCAAATATTAATAAAATCAAGATAGAACCTAGCGCTATGTAATGCTTATCAATATAAGCTCCAAATTATGATTAAAATCTAGTGCTTGGTTAGCAATTAAAACATCAATCATATCAAATAAGATGTAATATTGACAAGCACATTTAAATGTGCCTAGTAAAACTAGCATCAATAAAGACCAATGAGCACTATTGGTGTATGAAAATAAAAGATATTAAGTATACCACCTTTGAATGTAAATAACATTCAAATGTGAAGTATAGATACCAAACATTTCAGTATGTCTCATTTGAATATTGATGACATTTAAACATGTAGTATGAATCCCAATGTGCATATAATGTCAATATGCCAAATTACCACCAAAATGCTAATATGTAACATGTGTTAAGAGTAACTAATATAGATATATGAGGCACTTTTATGAAATCATGTTAATTCAAATCAATATCAAATGCCAGGATAAAATAAAATATGTATACACCTTTGTATCAATAAGTTCCATATACATGTACCACTGAGCTTGTGTACCATATGAGCATGGAGAAGTGACCTAAGAACATGTCCCTATCAAGGGCAATGAGAAATTTGTATCTACACTAAATCCATCAAAATCATATTCAACATCAAATATAGAAAAGCTCAATATGAACTATCCCAAGACAAGAATCATATCGTTGTCTCTTACCAGAGAAAAACCTTTTTGTCATCAAGGAAAAACACAAATGGTCAACATTATATCCTTGAGGAGGTATCAAGAAAGAGTTGAAAATTTTATATAAACCTTAGTAGAATGGGGTTGTTGAATGAAAAAATAGGACTATTTTTGGAGTGCTCATGGCCATGCTCTATGATCAGGGGTTGTATTGGTTTTTACGAGAAAAAGGCTTATGATTTTTCTATATATTTGTAGAATAGGAGTACACATAAGGTGTTAGAAAATTTTACACTAGAGGAGGTGTTCATTGAGAAGAAATTGGATTTAGAGTATATTTTTATCTTTGGATGCCTTTTATCTTTCCAAATTCCTCTTAAGGGGAGCACCAAGTTGGAACCAATTGCAGAGGAGGGTATCCTTGTTGGGTATAGTGAAACTTCTAAGGTCTATTGGGGTATAACATGTCATAGACCTATTATACTCGTACAAACCTAAGGGTTGGTGTTTCCTAAAGATATTAATATGGTCCATGCTATATGCATAAAATGTTCTATGTGTGGATCAAGCAATATGTAGAAAATATTCAAAGTATGGGATATGCCATATATGGAGCATGCTATATATGGCCCATATCATGGCTTTTAATTTTCTAATTTTTCTCTTTTTCATCTATTTTCTCCACTTCTCTATCCATGTTTCATTACCCTAGATCATTTTATAATAACCTATTCATGTAAACCTTTTATCTGTATATAATTATGTCTATAATATCTATTTAATTCTCTAAGTGTCTCACCTCTATAGTTGTGTCTCTCCATCTACACTTGTGTACCTCCCCTCTTATAGACCTCTCTCTCTCTCTCTCTCTCTCTCTCTCTCTCTCTCTCTCTCTCTCTCACCACATTCTATCCTACCCTTCTCTATTTTTCTCTTACCTCCCTCCCCACTCTCTATCCATGCCCTCTCTCTCTATCACCCTTTTCCCCATCTTTCCAACATCTCTTCCTTTTCCCTTTGTTTTCCAATGTATTCCCCGTACTAAGCTCTCTCTCTCTCTCTCTCTCTCCTCTCTCTCTCTCTCTCTCTCTCTCTCTCTCTCTCTCTCTCTCTCTCTCTCTCTCTCTCTCTCTCTCTCTATTTAACCATCCTTCCCCCTCTCTCTTACCACCTCTCTCCCTATCTCTCTTATCAAAATAAAAAATCCTAAACAATAAGCCTTGAACCCTAAAATTAAATCTTAAACCCTATCTCCCTTTCTTCCTCTAGCCTCCTCTCACTATGTCTCTCTTTCAATTCTCTCCATAGTCCCCACCTTTGCCCCTATCTCTATTAACCTTCTCTTCTTCTCCAAAATTCAAACTGTAAATGATAATCCCTAAGCCCTTTTTTCCCCTTTGTTTCATATCTCACTATCTCCCTCTTTATCCTCTCTATATTTTCCATATCTCTCTTCCTCTCAGTAACCTATCTCCACCAACCCTACATATCTACCTCTCTCCACCTCCCCTACATCTCTCCCTCTCTAACCCTCTCTCCCCTCTCTCCCTCTATCCCTCTCTCTAAGATTAAATCCCTAAAACCTAAACTATAATCTCTAATCCCTAACCTTGTCTCCCCTCTCCCTCCCCCTCTCCTATTATCTCCCCTCTCCCTTTCTAAATCTATATTCCCCCTTCTTTTCCCCCACTCTCTTTATTCCAACCTGAAATCTTAAACCATACTTTCCCAAAACCTTGTCTCCATTTCTCCCTCTATCTCCTTCTCAGTCTTTCCCTCTTTCACTTTTATCCACATTTACCACCAATCCCCACCTATCCACACACTAAATCTCTTTCTCCAAACTCCAAATCCTAAATTATAAACCATAAACCCTCACCCCTTTTATCCCTCTCTCAATATCTCTCCCTTTTCATTATATATCTTTTCCAACTTTATCTCCCTCACACCTAACTCTCTCCACCTCCACCTCTCCCCCTCTCTCACCCATTATCACTCTATCTATATCTTAAAGCTCAAAGAACTAAATTTCTATACCCTAAACTAAAATACCTAAACCATAAAACTTTCCCCCCCTCCATCCCTCAACCTCTATACTACTTTCCTACTATATCCATCTTTCTCACTCTCCCTTTCAACATCTCTTTCTTGTTCTCTCACTTTTTCCTTGTATACCTCTCCATAAACTCTAATCTATCATAAGTCTTAAACCCTATAGTTGTTCCTTAAACATAAAACATAAGCTCTAAATGTTATATCTCTCCTCCTAATGGATAAGGGTTTTTGATTTAAGGTTTAGTTTTTAGGGCTCAAGGATTAGGATGTAAGGTTTAGGACCTAGTGTAGGGTTGAGGGTGTCATGCCCAAAAATTAATCAACCAAAATGGTAGCAAAAGTTTCTTTTTGTTAAATGTTGAGGAGTGTCGTTCAACGGTTAAGTGAAAGTTGATATCAGTTTATGTTGGGTGCAATCTAGGACATTGAATATATGAATAATCCTACTAAGACTACTCACAAATAGTATATCTACAACGGTTATGGTTCCCGAATGGGGTTCAGTCAGTGAAAGGACATTCAATCTTGCGATGAGGGATTTCATGGGATAATTTCATCAGTGCATGGGTACAATTTTAATGCAACAATGAACCCTACGAAGTTAATTAGAGCATAATGTTATCCATAGGTTAAAGAATATTGATGACTATACTACTCTTTACTTTAATTTCTTAAAGAACAATTTCTTTCTTTCCTAGGACAAGGCATTTCATTTAATCCTAATCCTAAGATTAGTAGTGGTTTAGAATTTTAAATAACCCTGAAATCCATTTATACAAACAATAAATGAACTAAAGGGTTAACTAATTGATTTCTTAATGACACTAACATACTAACATACATCATTTTCCTTATTAACTAATTAATTAAATTATGAGTACATGTCCTACTAAAACAATTAATAATTTAAAGAACAAATCATATTAAGTATCAATCACCAATTAAATAAATCCAATTAGTTATTATTGCTAGCCTAATTTAAATGAATTATCAAATGAATAAAATGAAACACTAGCTTGGCAAGTTAATATATATTAAAGGCTAAATCTAGGTACTCTATCCATGATTATTAATTAGCCAATAAATTATTAACTAAGAATCAAATCACAAAATACAATAACTTAAACTAACACTAAAGTCCTACTAATCATCTAAATTACTTACTAGACTTACTAATTAACCTATCCAAGTAACAAATAGATTTAATAGTGAATAAATCTGCAATTTCTTAATATCAAAACTTTTAATTAATAAAATCTTGTGTAGGGAAATGTGTTATCAAAATAAGGAAATATAACAAAATAGAATAATTAATACTCACCTCTACAAGTGTCACATCATCTACTAACCCTACCAACATGACACATCACTCTACTTATCCTATAAGCTACTATGCCATCAAGACCATCATTACCTACACTTAAGCTAGCTTCCCCTACCTACTAGCCTAATATCCATGCAAAAAGGGGAGTGCATATCAAAGAGGGGACAAGGGACATCACTTGGCAGGTTTGGGCCCACCACCAAACACTTTTCCCCAAGCTCGTAAGGAACTCACACAAGGTAAGGAAGATGTTTGAATAAGTTTGAATTAAATGTGTTGCCAACATGGTAAATGTGCATGGAAGCACATAAAGGAAGGGGAAAAACTTTTATTGCAAGAGATATGCTATGTCAGAACAAGTACCAAGGAAGTGGGAAAGTTTTGTTTGTCTTGCTTCCCATTTAATGCCATGTCAGCGCACTAGGACCTACGTAAGGGAGGGAAGTGACAATGTGGGGCCCACACATTCAAGTGGAAATGGGTCATAGAGAATTCTTTATTAGTTAAAGTTTAATTAGAATATAATCAACATGGGTTAGTGGGCATTAGCATGGGAAAGAGGTAGTTTAGGTTACAAAACTTAATTAGATGATTATGTTAAGAAGGGAAGGGAATATCTTTGTGGTAAGAGAATATTTTCCTTCCCCCTGCAAAATCCAGAGAGCTAATTTGCTCTAAATAAAATTTTGGGAGAGGTTATTCCAATACATGAGTTTTTCTTAACTCTCTTGCTTGATAAAGGAGCTCTAAAAGCATAAATTTGATAGCTTAATTAGTGTATTGAATTAAGAGGAATATGAATGTTGCATTACAATATAATTTAGTTTGATTGAATATTGTTGTCATGTTTATTTAAAGGGGGATTAAGATTGGGATATTGGTTTTCAACTAAGGTGATGTGCATATTCCATTAGTAATTTACTCAAGGAAATCTTGATTATAATTGAACTTAAATATCACAATCAATCATCAAATAGATTGCAAATTTCATACATCTACAAAATAATATATGCTATTGAAGCTATTAACTTGCTTACTCTATCAGCTTGGAAGTCACTATTTTTGCAATACAAGAATAACTCTACTAATGTAAGAAATATAATTACAATAGCATGAAAGTATGATCTATCCTATTCATTATGAAGCTCTCTCTTTCATTGAAAATACATATACTACAAGAATGAAAAGTCTTCTCATTTACAACCAAAAAAATACAAATGGAAGGTATTACACAAAGAGAGCTCAAAGGAGATGACACAATTGCTCTCCATTACAACTTCACAATGGCCCAAGAAATGGGAAACATTACAACTTCCAAAAAAGAGGTCAATCTTATTACAAGGAGATTCAAAAAAACAATAATAGGGTTGTCATCACACAACCACCCAAAATGAAGAACCTCCAAGATTTCTCCAAAAGATCTTGACTTCAAAATATGCAAGGAAAACAAAGCATAGAACCATGGGATGCTCACCTCCCATCCTAGGTCTTCAAGAGACCACCCCCGAGCTAGGAGAATCAATAACCAATGGGTGACAATCACACACCTACAAAACATGATTACAAAAATAAATGCCCTTCCAAGGCTTGCACAAATGGATTGAATATGAACCCATACAAAGGGTGAAGGTGGATCTTCCATGTAGGAGAATGCCAATAATACAATCAAATAACATGCCTCTTCAATGCTAAAATTCACATACATTCTTCCAACAAAATCTTCTTACAATCAATAACATGCCTCTTCAAGGCTAAAATCACGTACATTCTTCAACAAATCTTCTCCTTATCCTCCCAAAAGTAGGATCAAGAACATTGGCATGCAAGGGCCCATACACCTTGCATTTATTCCCCCTTCTCTCCATGAGAAGAGACTCTACACTACCATGGAATCCAACTAACCCCCTTCACCCATACATGGCCACTTCTTCCCCTATCCAAGGGTGAGTAATGCCATCACACCCTTCACAAAACTCCCATATTCAAAAGCAAAAAAAAACCATAAACAAGGATTCAAACCCAAAATACCAATCCCAAATTCAAACCCAAAATACCAATCCCATTCATAAACACAATACAATTACATGAACATAACAAGAGAATAAAGAACAAGAAAATCTACTTGCAACAAGAAAATTAAGGTCTTTCATGACAATGGAGACCAACCTTCCCAATGTGATATGGAAAAAATGAATGTTGAGAAAAGCCCAATCCCTTTTTCCTTCCTTTCTCCAAACCCTAATGTCTCTAAAGATAGAGAGTGGGTGAACACCCACTAACTCTACCAAGGGCCTCTAAAAAGGCCTCTAACTTTTACCCACCTACTAGCATTAACTTCAGAATTGACTCTCATGTCCTTAGCCTTTCCTTGTCCCCTATCTTAAATTCTTGATTGAAAGGGAGTGTGGGGTTGAGTAAGGATCAAGACTTCTTCAAATTTCGAAGCTCATGGTAAATGGGTTATAAAATGGGTTTCCTAGGCCACTAGGGGTTTCTAGTTGTGTTCAAAACCTCCCTAACCCATACCCCTAACACTTAGGCACTTAGATTTTGATAAATATGGCCCTTAGGACCTCTTTTTGGCCTCTACAAGTGGTTAGAAGAAAATTTAAATTTTAAAAAAATCAAATTGGTGGGGTTTACAAGTGTCTCCAACAAGGAAATGAATTTGGTTCCTAAAGGTCAGTTAGGCTTAGGTTTCCATTGCCAGCCTTAGTAGACATGTCATTACATAAACACATAACAAGTGTCAAGTGACACTATAAAATGATGTAACACAACATTGACATGTCACTAATTAAATAAAGAGACACCTAATACATACATACAATTTTACGGTTACAAATTAAGTCACTATACAACGAGGTTCAAACCTCTTCATTAGGTTCAACCTTGGCTTTATAGTTTGCACAATGGTTGGTTACTGATTCTCTGACTAATTCCATGGGTCCCTTACCTGCATACTTAAACATCAAGCATCAGTAGTTCAAGGTGATAAAATCACATGAAATATACATATTCAATTCTTACTTAGCAACATTAAATCAATATGTAGAATTTAATTCCTAATTACAATTTCCATTAAGAAATGTTTAAAAACATAATAATTTTCATAAATATCATGACATAACATTCATGAAATAATCAAATCTAATTATGATCCGCTCTTCTCATCAATTCATATTTCTAAACAATTATAATTGCAATCAACATTATCCTAGATCATATTCCACATCGGAATGTAATTCATGCAATATAATCATCATCATCATCAACCATAATATCTCGAGTCTCTAGAAGGATAATCCAAAGTGCATAAATTTATCACAGTATAAAGTGTCAAAGTGTGAATAGATTCAGTAATGCTATGATAGGTTAGGGTGAGGCCTCACAGAGGGATTAGGGTTTAATGTGGAGAGAGAGAGAGAGAGAGAGAGAGAGAGAGAGAGAGAGAGAGAGAGAGAGAGAGAGAGAGAGTTTGGTGCTTAGGATTTAGGGTTTAGGAAATAGTATATAAGTTTTAGGATTTAGACAGAGAGAGGAGTATTAAGGGTTCGAGGCTTAGGATACAATTTGTAGACACTAGTATAGGGTTTATGGATTAGGGTTTGGGGTTAAGGTCTTAATGCTTTAAGTTTCAAAAATTATAGAGTGAGAGAAGGAGAGAGGAAAGTGGATTTTAGGGTTGAGAGAGA